>JASPKZ010000825.1:835000-1007500 GCA_030220185.1 Diploptera punctata | reverse complement strand
CCTCTTATTTTTCCTACAAGATGCTTCCATTCACGTATTTCATTTCCCATTCGTGCCATATGTCCTGCCCATCGCAGTCTACGAGATTTAACTGTTCTTAGTATATCTGGCTTCCTATAAAGATCATGTAGCTCACTGTTATGTAGTCTTCTCCATTCACCTGTCTGCTCTCTTTGGTCCAAAAATGTTTCTAAGAACTTTATTCTCAAATAATCGTAATCCCCTTTCCTCCCTTAAAGTAAGAGTCCATGTTTCACATCCATATTATTTTACTATTTTAAAACACCATCGCGTAAAAAAAATGCACAACGCACGTTTGTGAAGTGTTTTACAGAATCTCGGATTTTTTTTCCCCCCAGGTTGCCTTTGAATATTCCTGGTTTCTCTCCTCGCATGGCGCACTTGTAACCCACTTTTGAGGTTGGGGCGCCTGGAAGGCGGGGTTACGTTGCCCCGATGATATGATGGGTGATGATGATAGTGGTGCGCCAGGAGAGTCCCTAATCCTAAGCTTAATCTAAGATGAATATGAATGATGATGATTGCGATGGCCATATGATGCGGACATGGGTTCAACTGGGGTAAAATTTTCCGGAGGTCAAATAGTCCCCCATTCGGTTCTCATTCGTATTTGATGTACTACATGGTCTTTATAGGAAGCCAGATATAATAAGAACAGTTAAGTCTCGTAGACTGCGATGGGCAGGACATGTTGCGCGTATGGGGAATGAAAGACGTTCATGGAAGCTTCTTGTGGGAAAGCCAGAGGGAAAACGCCCAGTTGGTAGACCAAGAATGAGGTGGGAGAACACAACATTAACTATGATTTGAGGGAAGTAGATTATACAGGGAATGATTGGAAAGCATTAGCTCAGGATAGGGAGTATGGAGAGCTTATGTCCGCACGGCCATGAACCTACGGGTTCGATAGTGCCAGTCAGTAAGTAAGTATATGATTTCGGGGACGTTTGGGCCTGAAAGTTTTTCTAACATGTGTCTTACAGGTGAGGATAAACCTCTTACTTACTTACTTACTTACTCACTGGCACTATCGAACCCATAGGTTCATGGCCGCGCGGACTTAAGCTCTCCATACATCCCTATCCTGAGCTAATGCTTTACAATCATTCCCTGTATAATCTACTTCCCTCAAATCATAGTTAATGTTGTTCTCCCACATCATTCTTGGTCTACCAACTGGGCGTTTTCCTTCTGGCTTTCCTACAAGAAGTTTCCATGCACGTCTTTCATTCCCCATACGCGCAACATGTCTTGCCCATCGCAGTTTACGAGACTTAACTGTTCTTATTATATCTGGCTTCCTATAAAGACCATGTAGTTCATTGTTATGTAGTCTTCTCCATTCACCTGTCTGTTCCTCACCCCGAAAAACTGTCCCAATCGGGGATCGAATCCGGGCCCGCTGTGTGACAAGACAGCACGCTACCTCGAGACCACAGCGGTGGACTGAATCTCGGAAATTAAAACCTCGCTGTCGCTCGGTTTTTAAACATTTTCCTCCCTTCTGTAAAAACCACTTCCCAACCTCGCATCGTAATGTACCATTTGTGGAAGTCTCAGGGGTGGTACGTAGATAGGCATAATGTGTAATTGTAAACTTAGAAAAGGGTGCGGGTCACCCATTGGATCGCACTCAGGAGACTGACGAGGCAGGAGATGGAAAGGTTAATATGTAAGTAGCTATTTATCTGGATAGAGTACAGGGCACCCATCACAACCCCCACGTGCCTTAAGTTTCACGAGCGCACCATAAAGCATTTAATGTGCGACACGAAACTAACTTTGTGCGCCTTACTGGTCGTAAAGTGCAGGCTTCTGAGGTAGCGTACTAACCTACACAGCAAATTCACCATAGCCGTATTCATCTGTCTAAATACAGTGATTTATGCAGTAAAATCACTTTTTTGCGCGATAGTGCGTTTTGTCGTACTTACAGCAATGGCGACCATGATCGAAAGTTCAACTTCCTAAATTTCGGGATTGCCAACCTAAATAACTATACTTAATATTATATATTACAGCGTGAAGTAAAACCACGGCCCTTTATGTATACTACGTACAATGTATATACAAAAATATATCCAAAAGGTAGTGTTAATAGCTGCACATTTTATGAAACAAATCACTGCATATTAAATGAACTGAACTTTATTTGAAACAATATAAAACAATAAATACGAACTTGCCGCCATTTTATGATTGATTGGTGTCACGGTCTGCTATAGTCTCAACTAATAAACATTGCTCACACTATGATGATCTTGATGAAGATTTTCGGGTTGTAGACCGTGGTCGTGAGGCTTATAGTTCGCCGACGTTTCGCCAGAGACTGCGTCTGGAGGGAGGAAGACTAACTGTATCTTGAAGATAGAATTTATTAACTATATATATATATATATATATGAAAATAAAAATAAATGTCTGAGCCGGGATTTAAACCTGAGATCCCTAACTCTATGTTAGCGCGTTCCCAACTCCGCCACTCTAGCATCCCAGCACAAATATTTAATTTTCTTCCTAATGTATAATTCTCAAATCACGAGAGGCAGGGGATATCGGTCGAAATGCCATCTAGTGGTTACTATAACAAATAAGCATATCCTTATTATTGACCATTCACGAATTTAGGTCACTTGTTGAGCTGTTTCGGCCTCAACTGAAACACCATCCAGAAGTCTTTTGAGTGGACGTCTTGGTCTTTTCCTGCACAGGTTGATAGTTTAACATCTGCTGTGTTCTCCATTCGATGAACATGTTGCATCCATCTTGACTTATAATCAGAAATATTGTTGTATACAGGTTTCATGTACCATAATATTCTTCAAAAAGTCTTCATTTTTTTTATGATTTAGTAATAATATGTATCCTGCAGTCCTTCGAAGATATCTCATTTCAGCAGATCTAAGTCTCTGTATATCCTTCTGTTTCAGTGTCCATACTTCGCTACCATACAAAAGAGTTGGAAGAGCCAGTGTTTTATAAACTTTTAGTCTTGAATGGTTTGAAGGTAAAATTTATTATCCCTAAAATGCTTAGACATTTTTATATTTTTGCATTTACATCCTTTTCTTCTTCATGTGAGATTTTTGATCTTAGATATGTAAAATTATTCACTTGCTCCAAAATTATATTGTCAAGTACAATTTTACTTCTGACAGATCTACACCTTGAAATGCCATAATTTTTGTTTTCTCTATAAAAATCTTTAAACCATATTCTGTAATTTTGTTAAGTCCACACAGACCTTTCTGTAGGTTATCTTCTGAAGTAAGCATATATATATATATAATCAATTGACTTGGTGTTTACTTGATAAAAATCCATATTTATTAATTAAATAAAAATAAAACGTAGTTTTATTTGATTTTCATATTTATTATATAATTCAGTGACAGCTGTTTCGGTACACTGTACCTTCTTCAGACATGTTAACAAATTATGAATTGTGTTCCAACTGATCTAAGCAACAATACAACAATATTTATTTAAATTTATAAATTAACAAAGGGGATTCATTCAAATCAAGTTGAGAATTTAACAGTTGTTACTACTTTTCAATTTATTTATTTCTACAGCCGCCAAAAGATCTAACTTCTTACCCTTATCACAAACATGTAAAATTTCAAAATTTGGATCGAAACAGTGATTAAATTGGAATAAGTGGTTAGCATATTTTGAATATTCTACATTTCTGTTATATGCTCTCATGTGTTCCTTTATCCGAGAGATAAAAGGTCTACCAGTTTGTCCTATATAGACATTGTCACATGTGCCACACTTCTATATATATGACCATCCAGATGGAAAAAGAAAAGTTGGAAGACCTAAAGCTAGGTGGATCGTTGGAGTTTTGGAAGACGTCCAAAAACTTAAAATTCGAAATTTGTAGAGTCGCCAGGAATAGAGAGGCCTGGAGCAGAAATGCTTAGGGAGGCTATGACTCGACCCGGGTTGTTATACCAAATATGATGATATATATATACCTAGTATCGGGGAATCTGTGAAGGCTTACATACATTTTGCCTCTTTTTGGATACAA
Organism: Diploptera punctata; assembly: GCA_030220185.1. Classification (NCBI taxonomy): domain Eukaryota; kingdom Metazoa; phylum Arthropoda; class Insecta; order Blattodea; family Blaberidae; genus Diploptera; species Diploptera punctata. The sequence goes on along the minus strand of JASPKZ010000825.1, from coordinate 1,003,440 downwards.
ACTTGCGATTCTTCTACCAATACAGTATTTTCTATGATTCTTGGAATTAATTATATTGATTAAAGATCCATTAGCATGAATTAAACATGTGTCAGAAGATATTTCTTAAAATTGTTGGATGCACAGAGGAAGAGAGATGGTGGATGAGAGAACGAGAGGAGATCTATTGTAATGAACTAATGAAGTTCCAGAAAGGCTATTATCAGAAAGGCTTTTCAGAAGCTGAAGATACGTATAAAAGGAGCCCGAACTACAAAACTTGCTGTAAAAGAAACCCTCTTCCCCCTTTACCACCCTACTGACTTGAGCACAATGCCACTTGGTTCAATATCCCTTAATTGACGTTTCCTGGCCAACCAGGACGACTTGAAACCTAACTTTCTAGCAGTCAGCATACACAATCAAAACTTGTGTGGTATGTCTATTGTCTTCCACGTGCCACATACAGCGTGCGAGAAGCCATAACATAAATTGTATACCCTGAATTCTGAATCCAAACATTCAACCCACCGCACTGCTTGAAATGTTATTTACATCAGAAGGATTGTAAATGAGGTATCACGGATGAGATGAGATGAGATTTTTTATTCACGAAGCATAACTGAGACTGGAATGCCAAAACGTTGTAAATGTAGAAGACAATTTACAATGAGTTACATGCCCTTTGTAGGAAACTAGATGCAATAAAAACAATTAAGTCCCGTAGACTTGCAACAAACACAACACAAACAATAATACTAATAATAATAATAATAATCAAATAATAATAATAATAATAGCTCTATGTTAACCTTTACATTGGGTCATGAGGGAAATTTTGAAGTAGTGGTTGAATTCAAATACCTAGGAACAATCATTACAAATACGAATGAGATGCTCAAAGGAATTAAACATAGGCTCAACTCTGGAAATATGTGCTATTATGCATTACAGGGATTTCTGTCGTCCCCAACTTCTCTAAAAAAAAAACGTTAAACTGAAAACTATATAAAACTATTATTCTACCAGTTTAATGGATGTGAAACATGGCCTCTATACTTTAAGGGCGGAGAACATATTACGAGTATTTGAAAATAAAGTTCTTAGGAAAACTTTTGGACGCCAAAGAGAAGTTAACAGATAGGCTAATGGAGAAGACTACTTAACAGTGAGCTACATGATATTTGTAGGAAACCAGGTACAATAATAACAGTTAGGTCTCATTCACCTCTGTGACTAACACATGTGGCTGTGAGGCCAGCTACTAGCTGGTAATCCAAGGACCCTTTGGGGATATTGCTCATGGAATAGTAGAGTAAAAAAATATAATTAGACCTAATGATAAGCGAATATAACAAAAATTTGGTGATTTAGATCCGTTTTATTGCTTTCCCTCTAAAATATCACCCCTTCATTCTTTCCCTCTTCCCCTTTTTCTTTCGACTCCTTCACCGTAGAGTAGTTGGTTAAGGCACTGAGCTACAAGCCGGAGGGTCGAGGTTTCAAGTCCCCCGTTGGGGTCAGGATTTTTAAAACTGACCAACACCTTCTGGCGGCACTATGGTCCTGGGGTCGACTCAGCCTCTAACGGAAAAGAGTACCAGACGCTTGTTCTGGGGTAAAGGCGGCCGTCACGCAGGACTGACAACCCGGCTGACATAAAGTGCCGATTGTCTAGAACAAGTGGGAGCCTTACCCTACTACCTACCCCAAGGGCCTCCTGAGGCCTGTAGTGGCGAGTACTTTTACTTTACTTTACCCTTCCTACTTCTTACTTCATTCTTTTCCGCCATCGTTTTAAAAAATCAATCCCTTCTTTTTCTAGCCTTCTTTTCCTATTTCGTGCCTTCTTTCTTCCCTTCCTTATTATCTAATTTTTTCCTTAGTTATTTACTTCCATTGTGAAGTCTACAGCTCTTAGTGTGCTTGATTCTCTTTCATTGTCTACTTCCAATCATCTCTTTGTTGTGCCAGTACTCTCAAACCTCTAATTCCCTTTCTTTTCAAATCCTTTCCATTTCCTGAACCCTCTCCTCTTGGGTCTTTAATTGCTTCTAATTCCTATTATAACGTTTTTTTCAAATCTTATTTCTACATGCAAGGCAAGTCATAATTATAGCGATATAAGGTGCTTATATACTTATTAGAGGCCATGCCATAGCGTCCTTGGTTAGGGTGATTTTTAGGAATTCATTTATACATAGTGTACCTTAAATAACTAACTATAACTCACTGCCACTATCGAACCGGTAGGTTTATGGTCTCGCAGACATAAACTCTCCACATATCCCTATCCTGAGTTAATGTTTTTCAATCATCCCCTGTACAATCTACTTCCCTCAAATCATGATTAATGGTATTCGCCCACCTCATTCTTGGTTTACCAACTGGGCGTTTTCCCTCTAGTTTTCCTACAAGAAACTTCCATGCCCCTCTTTCATTCCGCATTAGTAGCACATATCTTGCCCATCACAGTCTACGACACTTAACTGTTCTTATTATATCTGGTTTTATATAAAGACCATGTAGTTCATTGTTATGTAGTGTTCTCTATTTGCCTGTCTGTTCATCTCTCATTCATCCAAAAATTTTCCTAAGAACTTAATTTTCAAAATTTAAAAATGTCGAGTAATTAGAAGAAGAAGAAGGTGTAATTGTTTAACTAGGAGTTACTTATTATTGCTGCTCACAGCCAACTTCGCTTATTAAGTCTATGACTCACCAAATCATTATATTTAGTTTAATTATGACTTGCTACCACCATTTCCCAAATTTCACAAAATAAACTTTTATAAAAAATGTGTATGTATATATATGTGTGTGTGTGTGTGTTCAGTACTGATAATGCATGCTACTGTACATTACAGAGACTCTTGTCGTCCCACCTTCTCTAAAACATTAATTCCAAAATATAAAACTGTTATTCTCCAAGTTATTTTATATAGATGCAAATCATGGACTCTTACTTCAAAGGAGGAAAAAATATTACGAGTATTTAAGAATAAAGGTCTTAAGATTTTTTTGGACCAAAGAGAGATGAAGAGACATGCAAATGAAGAAGACTATATAGCTAAGAGTGAGCTACATGATGTTTATGGGAAACCAGATGGAACAAGATAAGTCACGTGCAGTCCAGCCTCTGAGTCTCCGGGTTTGACGTTTAGGTTGTACGAGGGGTAAAAGGGAGAAACTCGTCCTATACTGCCAATAATGTAGTAGTTGAAGTGGGAGTGGTCGTCTGCCACAACCAATCACTGCTCTTGACGCCGCTAGTGAGGTTTGAAATTGCTGCGATATTGTCGGCTGTATTTCTACTAACTGCGTGGTCATAAAGCGGCCGCTCCACAGAATATCCATATCGGCAACACTGTCGTGAAAACGTCAGGGCTGGAGACTGAGTGGCTGAACTTTAGACAGCGATGGGCAAGGCATGTGGCACGAATGGGGAATGGAAGAGGGATATGAAAAACCAGAGGCAAAACGCCCAGTAGGTAGGACAAGAATGGCATCAGCTATGATTTGAGGAAAGTAAATTACACAGAGGATGATTAGAAAACAGTAGCTCAGGATAAGGATATATGGAGAACTTATGTCCGCACGGCCAAGGACATAAGTGTTCGATAGTGCCAGTGAGTTAGTTATTTAGTTGGTTATGTATGATTAACCCATTTTCAAAATGTCTCTTGATCACTTTATATTGTGACACGTCGTAATAACGACGCGACTTTAGAAATTCGCGGGCGAAGGCAAGAATATTAGTCTCGCATTGGTCGAAATAGATTTGCGAGTCGAAAGACCCGCGCAGATCATCGATACAATTCCGGGCTCTCATTCCAGAAATCTCTACAAGTCTCTACTCACCTCTTCGGGAAAGATCGGTGGCCATAGGCTTCCGTGTTTCGAAGTATCTCGACCAGAAGCCTAGAAAGTTCATCCCCGCCTATATAATATGTGGCGAGGACGAAAACCAATCAGTCGTATTTGGACAGTAAGAGGTGACAGCGAGAGAGAGAGAGAGAGAGAGAGAGAGAGAGAGAGAGAGAGAGAGAGAGAGAGAGAGAGAGAGAGCTGTGAAATATTGTGAAACAGGTAAACTTTGAAACAATATTAATATTGTGAGTACAAATTGTGAATAATTTACTACTGATAATTTGTAGAAATAAATAAAGTGATTTGTGAGATTTTACTCGACATCTGTGTGTGATGATTTACGATGTAAACTACGTGAGGAGGAACCCAACACCACCGCTACAGTATTTTTTTCTCTCTCTGCATTCTTCTTAGATCCTTTCAATCAATACAAACTTGCATTAAACATAATTATCCTAATTAAACTGACTCCACTGTCCACACCATAATGGTGACCTTAGTTGACTTCCAGTTTTCGGAACAAAATGTCTGATGCTCCCATATAGATTATATAAGGATATTCGTGTATATATTTCAGTTTCAAAATGTCTCATGTCCGTCAATTGAGTATTTTCAGAACAACATAAAACATACTTTCTATTTTTTTTTCATCTTTACATGAAGAGAATTTTGAAGAATGACAGCACAGTCAGACATCTATAAAAACTTTTATTTACATTTTAATGGAAATTTGTATTTTCATGGTTCTTTTAATCTTGTATTCATTATTGAAATTTTGAGGTTGATAAAGTGTGTTGTATACGCGTTCTATTTATTTTTGAAATATATATATATATATATATCCTGAAAGACCTTATTGTAAGTGAGAGTAATAAGTGTGCTCCACGCCATGTAAAAGAAGTTCATGTGATTTTATTTCTGTAAGGGGATTCTTATATACAGGGAGGATAGTCTATTCGGACAAATTATAACTGAACAACAGAACTTTGACACAATTTTGAAGCCTGAAACATACTGGCACAATTTTTGTCACATACTGTGACACAACATATACAACACAGTGTGAAGAAACCTGTAAAGAGGAATTTAAAATTTCTAGAAACGAAGAGATTATAAATAGTCAGAGAATGGCTCTATCTGCAATCTCGTCAGAGCTGAACCACAGTATCACATGAACATAGGAATAGTGATACAGTTATTCGAACCAGATCTGAATTTTTCACTGTTCCATTAGACATTGCTTCCAGTTGGGGTGCAAATAAAAAACCAAATAGGTTGTGTGAGAAAGCTTTTGAGGCTACACTTTGATTATCGATGAGATTGAAATCCTATTTGGATTTCTATCATTGTCTAATTAATATCGACACAACTGATGACGACGTCACTGAAGATGAATCGAAAGTTGGTATAATGGAGGATGCAAAAATGATCAACCAAAGATTAACAACTATAGTAGACGCAATAATATCAGAAGAGCTGACAGGTTTTAGGAAAGGAAGAAGCTGCACAGACAACGTATTCACTTTAAAACAAATAATAGACAAGCGAAGAGAATTCAACTTAGAGACGCACATCCTCTTTATAGATTATAAGAAGGCCTTTGATAAAGTGTCTAGACCAAAATTATGGAACATATTAAGTGAAAAAGGAATTCCAATACACTTGATATCAGTAATTAAGAAATTATATGAGAAAACAAAAATAAAAATAAATCAAAGGGAACCAATACATATAACAGGAGGAGTTAGACAAGATTGTCCAATATCAACCACTTTTTAAACATTTATTTGATGACATGATAAGATCCTGGAAGGAAATGACTACTGGGGGAATTACCTTAGGAAATATAATAATAAAAACAGTAGCCTTTGCAGATGACCAGATTTTAATAGCAAAAACAGAGGACGAACTACAAAGAATGCTATATAAACTAAATGAAATATCAAAAAATACAACAAGGAAATATCCTCACAAAAATTAAAATCAATGGCTTTCAAGGGTGCTCATCCAGTTCGGACAAAGATAATATTAGGAAATAAACCAATAGAACAAGTGGTAAGATATAACTTCCTAGGTTGCGAAATATCACATGCAGCGGAAACAGATATAAATAACAAACTAAATAAGTTTAATTATACGACAGGAACACTAAAAAGAACTTTGAAAAATAAAGCCAGGAAAGACTCAATAATGAAATTATACAAGACAATGGCAGTGCCTATTATTACTTATGGATCCGAAATATGGACAGTGACAACAACAATCAGCCAGAATACAAGCTGCTGAAATGAAATTCCTGAAACCAACAGCAGGATATCAAGCAGAACAGACAACAAACAACAACACGAAATAAGACACAACTAAAAGTAGAGGAATTAAATACAACAATAGTGAAATACAGAACAAACTGAAAAGAACACTTGGCAGGGATGACTGAGAATAGAATACCAAAAGCAGCATACAGCTATTCACCATGAGAAAGAAGTAGTTTGGGAAGACCAAAGAAAAGATGGAAAGAGCAGCAATTTGGAGCCGGAACAGGCTAGCAAATAAGCCTAAACCGTGAAGAAGAAGAAGAAGAAGAAGAAGAAGAAATTAATGAATTGTGAAGATGTTAAATTCTACTTTCTATTATCCAGTATTTTCTCTTTAGCATGTTTTTGAGAACTCAACGCAATTATAAAATGTCTTAATTATTTACTTAAAATATATTTACTCATTTAAAAAATGCGGATTTTTCAGAATTTTTTTGTTACTTATATTTTACAGTTTTAGAATATGGAGAGTATACAATTGTATGGTGCGGAAACGGGGACATTAAACAGAGAGCAAGAACATAAACTATTGGTGACAGAAATGGACTTCTAAAGGAGAGCATCTAGAAATTCAAGAAGAGACAAAATTAGGAATACTAAACTCAGGGAAACAATGGATGTTCAAAAAGGATGTTCTACAAGTTATTGAATAAGTAAGACTCAAATGGTTTGGCCACGTAAAGAAGATGCCAGGTGATAGGATACCTAAGATTATATTACATTTTGAAGCAGAGAACAACAGAATAAAACGTAGACCAAAAGAACGCTGGATTCAAGGAGGACATATGAGTATTTTTATTTATTTATTTTACCTGATGGAGTTAACACCGTAAGGTCTTCTCTTCCACTTCACTAGGGTTAAATTATACATACAATAAGAATTATGATTGATACATAATAGATATAAACTACACAATATAAATTTGACAAGGGTAAGAAAGAAAAAAAGTAGTAATAATAATAATAATAATAATAATAATAATAGTAATGATAACAAAAATAATAACCTATAATTATATTAAGTAATTGGGCTTGGTAAAGAAAGTTTAAAATATAAAGAAGCAATAAAAGTATACATGGAACACGGTTATATATTATATTGTCTAAGGAAATATGAAGTGAGTTTCTTTTTAAACTGTTTTTGAGTCGGGCAGTCCTTGATATACGAGGGGAGGGAATTCCAGAGTCGTGTGGCTAAAACAAGAAAGGATGAGGAATGGTGAGATGTTTGACGTAGAGGAACAGCTAGAGATAAATTTTCTCTCTTACGTGTGTTCAAGTTATGGTGGGAGGATAGCGAATGAAAGCGAGTAGAAATATAAAGAGGTGATGAGGTGGAAAAAGTGTTGTATAAGAAGCAGAGGCAATGTATCTTTTGCCTGTCTCCAAATACTGGAGTTATGTGGTCTGATTTATGGAGGTTGTATATATATCGTGCACAAGCATTATGAACTCGTTGTAGTCTTTGTCCGAATGTAATATTCATGCCAGTTAAGAGTAAGTCACAATAATCGAAATGCGGCATAATCAAAGTTGAGACAAGTACTTCTTTTCAATGAAAAAGGAAGGACATTTTTCAAATGTTTTAGGGAATGGAAGATTGAATATATTTTTTTACAAGTTTTTCTTAAATGAACCTACCAATTAAGATTTTGGTCAAAATATACCCCAAGATTTTTCACGGAAGGTTTGAACGGAATTTCAGTTTGATTTATATTTACAGAAATTATCGATGAATAATACATTTTGTTTAATAGACTTTGATGGCCGATGACAATTGCTTGTGACTTCTCAGGATTTATAATAAGGTCTGTTTGTTTTGTCCACGTTGCTATGGAGTCAAGATCTTCATTAAGTTGTTTAATTGTATCGCTAATCAGTTCCGGTCTAGTATGTATATAAAGTTGTAAGTCGTCAGCATAGATATGATATTTGCAATGCTTAATAATACAGTCACCTCTGTCGTTGATGTATATAGAAAACAAAATTGGAGCTAATACTGATCCTTGTGGCACTCCGCACTCCGAAGATCAGTGTCGAAAGGATTAACAGGAAGTGATGCGGAGAATAGGGATGTATGGAGGAGTAAAATATACAATGGGATGTAGGAACAGTACTGTATTGTAGAGAAATTCCTAATAAAGAAAAATAATAAAATCACATGTATATTATTTTTGTTCCAAAATGTTCTTTGTTCATACATTCATTTCAAAATATCCCTTGTCCAGATTATCTCTACAAATTATGACGAAACTACTAATTTGGAAAAAAAGAAATTATGATAACAGAATAACTGAGGACACTCCAGATGTCAGCAATATATTGATATATTTCCAATGGGAATTTTCCGTATTTCATACCTAAAAACATTTTTCAAAATTATTAACATATTTGTGAAAATAGACAAGAAGCAAGAGCTCCTTATATATATCATCATCATCATCATCAACAACAACATCAAGGCTTAGGCCCTCTGGCCCGTTCCGACTTCAAGAGATTTGGTCTTTCCATCTAGTAAATGGTCTTCCTTGACTTATAGATCCTGTGGGTCTGTAGTTTAAAATCATTTTAGAAGGTCTATCATCTGGCATTCTTAGTAGATGTTCGTACCAATTTTGCTTTGTTTGTCAATTTTATCTGTCAATTTAAAAATATTTAATTGATCTCTTATCTCAGAACTTCTTTTCTGGTCCATAAGTGTGTAGTCTACCGTTGGCCTTAAAAATTTCATCTCCGCTGCCTCTGTTTTTTTTTTCCTATCTGAATGAATCAAAGTCCAATTTTCACTGCCATAGATAATTTGTCCACCGCTGTGGTCTCGAGGTAGTGTGCTGCCTTGTCACGCAGCGGGCCCGGGTTTGATCCCCGGTCGGGACAGTTTTTCTGGGTGAGGTTTTCATCGGGGTTTTTCCTCACCTGTAAGACAAATGTTAGGAAAACTTTAAGGCCCAAACGGTCCCCGAAATCATATGGCCATCATCATCATCCTTATCGTTATCATCATCATCATCATCCTTCAGCGATGTGGAAAGCAACGGGAAGCTACCACACCTACAATTCCCTAGTAAAGCTGGAAAACATAGCATGAAAATGCTATGATTGCAGTGAAAGATCTGCCCTCGGGCAGAATTACTATGGATGGATAGATAATAGTAGGAACGACCATGACTTCATAAAATTTCAGTTGAGTATCCTGAGCTGTTTATTCTTTAGAGTTCTTCTTATTGTTCCACACATTCTTAGAAATTTATATATATATATATATATATATATATATATATATATATATATATATAATATGCATATAAACATATTCATAAAATCTCTGTAAAAATTGTTTGAAAGAATATTCAAGCATTCATAATTTGAACAATTGGATTCCACTTAATTGAAACTAATAAAATTGAATAACTCTCGCTACTCTTGAAGAGAATGGATATATTTTAACACGAACTTTTCGGTTTCTACAAATAAAAAGAAATAGTTTGGCAGAGATGTGCCAGAAGTTAGTTACAAAAGAGAAAGTATTGATTACCTCATGGCAGAGTTTCGTGCCTTGTTAGTTTGAAAAATGGAGGAGAAATAGCAGGCTCTTTCCTTCAGAAGAGATGGAGCTATTTAATCTTGTTAGTTAAAAGGAGACTGTGCAACTGATGGCCCGCGGTCCACTGTTCTTACAAATCGTTCTAGTTAGATTTTATTTTACGTCGCTTTTTCAAGACTCAAGTCATTAGCGGAGCAATTCAAATCTGAGCGCGATAGGGCAGACAAATTTTGCGTAGTGGCCTCTTTCTTCAGGCTTGAGTTTATTTAAAACTTAACGAAGAAAAACTAGAAAAGAAACACAAATGAAAATATATAAAGTTATGTCTGTGCGTACTCTTATATGGTTCCGAATAATGGACAATAAGAGAAAGAAATCACGTACGGTCTGCAGATATTAAATTTATGAACAAAGTAGTAGTAGTAGTAGTAGTAGTAGGACTTTATTAGACAAAAAGTAAGATATTTACAATATTATTTACAAATATGGGTCGCACGGGCAGTAAGCCGTACGTGCTGTTGACAGTCCGTTACAATAAAGTAATAATTGGTACTAGTGTAAAGAAAAATAAACAAAAGAATCAATAACATTACAATTACATAAAGAAAACACAGTAATATTACAATTAAATAATAACACAATAGCATTATACACTAAAAAAACATTAACATTACAATTACATAAAGAAAACACAATAATATTACAATTAAATAATAGCACAATAGCATTATACACTAATTAATTTATATATAATTGTTAAGAATTAATGGTATTGCATTTTGATAACATATATTTATTCATGAATGAGTGTTGTCCTTATTTTCTCCGCGTTTTGTCCAGAAATTTACCGAGGTTTATATCCAATTATCTGGATTTACCAATAACTCGTAGCATGCCAATCTTTCCCGATTTGAATTTAGAAATCTTTCCAGTAATAACTGACGTCTCCAATATTCTAAATCATTACATTTTCCTAATATATGTATCTCATCTTCAAAGTTCCCGCACATTGGACATATTCGCATATCGTGATCGTCGCTAATTTTTAGAAATTTGCATGCCCCTAGCCTAAACCAAGCAAGCCCTGATCTCTCCTTAAATCCTAGGTTGAGTATATACGAATGAACAAAGTAAGATAATGTCTTAAAGTTGACTATTTAACTCATGTCGCAAATGGTAGTCAATGACCAATCACGTTTCAATGAATTCCTGTTTTACACCAATGACAGTCGTGGTTTCACCTCGCTCTTTATCGATTTCTCTTTATCAGCTCCTGCTTTTGTAATAAAGAAAACTCCTCCTTTTTAATATTCTGAACAGGTTAGACCATTATTTTTCTCCAACAAATACATTGAATATAGCAAATAATGAATAGATTCAGTGATTTTTACTGAGTTGTTTATTTAAAATATAATGATTAACCTATAATGTTGATTATAATAGTTTGATGTGTTTCATTATTTCTCCACTAGAGTGCATTCTTACAATATCGCGATCCTATTTGGCAATAAATAATATGATCGAGTTGCAGTGAATATACATAACCTCACATTTCTAATTTGTTTTCAAACATCGCCGTTTACATTAACTATATAATATTTTATAACACCGGTAACTATATTCAAATAATTATTTTTTAGTAAAGAGCTTAATTTTATTCGTTAAATAGTCCTAACAAATGCTACTCTTGACTTCCAAATTCTCTAGATAAATTCACTCCTCACTTCGTGAATAGTGAATTTATCGATAATTTGGAAATCACTCGTGGCATTACTTATGATTATTTAACTCATGCCCCAAATGGGAGCGAATGACCAATCACGTTCCAATTTATTTTGTTTTACAACCAATGACAGTCGTGTTTTAACCTCGCTCTTTATCGATTTTTCTTTATCAGCTCCTGCTTTTGTGATAAAGAAATCTCCTCCTCTTTTTTTTAATATTCTGAACAGCTCAGAGCATTATTTTTCTCCAACAAATACATTGGATATAGCAAATAATGAACAGATTCCTTGATTTTACTGAGTTGTTTTATTAAAAAATAAATAATTAATAACCTATAATGTTGATCATTATATACAGTTTGATGTGTTTCATTAATTTCTCCACTAGGGTGCATTCTGACCGATATTACGATGCTATTTGGCAATAAATAATATGATCAAGTTGCAATGGATATACATAACCTCACATTCCTGGATTGTTTTCAAACATCGCCATTTATATTAAATATATAAATATTTTAAAATACCGATAACCACATTTAAATTATGGCTTTGAATAAACATCTTAATTTTATTCGTTAAATAGTCTTAACAAATGCCACTGTTGATTTACAAATCCTCTAGATAATTTGGAAATCGCTCGTGGCATTAATTATGATAATGACAGATGGATTAAAATGAAAGTCGTCACGGAGGAACAATCCGCTTAGTTTACGCAATTCCTGCACAACTCCTAACTCCATAAAAGACAGGTCTAGGAGGCCCTTGGCTTACCAGCTGGCTGCTGGCCTCACATATACATGTGTAAATCACAGAGATAGACGTTCATCCTGCCAGTGTAGGGGAGGAATGTGGTCTGCATGTTGGATCCCAAAGCCGTTATAGCTGGTTTTCTCAACCTGGAGCCGCTACTTATTGTAGCAACCCAAATGTCTTTCGATGCTGGGTGGGCACTAGTTCCATACTGGCCGAAATTCCATGAGAAAATTTCTTCCCCAAGGAGATCTGAACCAGTGCAGGTCCCGTAGCTCTGCGCCAAGGCCTCTTGCCTTAACCACTCGGCTACGGCTCAGGACGTTCCTGCATAACGGCATTTTTTAGTATAAAACTGTTAAAAGAGTTATGGAAACTCTTGCACATAAAAATATGGGACTTTCATAGTTTTGAAGATAAAAATCAACTATTTGACTATAAAATATTCCCTATAATCAACATTTCATAGGATTTCCGGCGCAAAGAAAGAAATGCTCACTGGCGTGTTGAGAGGTTTTTTTAGACAACGCCGCGGAGCGGAGAAACCAAGCTATTGGTTAGTTGCATCTCACCTTTTTCTGCAGTTTAGTAATCCACTTACTTTAGTACACTGAAGCCGATATAAATATACCCTTATTCAAAACATTTCCATAAGAATTAGATTTAAACTCTTTAAATTTAATTTAGTTTTAGTTCAATTTAATTTTATATAAAATATAAACTGTGGATTAGTCACGGAACAAGATGGTACTATTACGGTCATGCACGACATTTGAATTCTGCAGGTACTGGATTCAATCTACGTTATTCTGCTAATGCATATAATTATTTTTCTTCCATATTTAGACACAGAAGATTGACGATACATGAAGGCATCCAACATTGTACCAACAATATCCTTGGCACCTTACTGTATGCAGATGATCTTGCTAACACTGAAGAAAATTTGCAATATATTGCACATATTTTAGTACGTGGTAATAACACAATGTGCAAGATGGTATCATAAAATATATAACAGAAATGAAAAATCGCTCTCTCTCTCTCTCTCTCTCTCTTTTTTTTTTTTTTTTTTTTTTTTTTTTTCCCACTCGGATCTTACAGGAACACAACTTACCAGAAGATAATTTTTAAATCTGGATGGCATAGGCTCTTTTTTTTTTGGTCACACAAGGACATACAGGTCATACTAAACAAGGCGAATATGACATGGATAATTGTGATGGCCAGGCACGTATTTGAGCCTTACAGTTTCTGATTTTCTTTTACGGTGAGGAAAAGCCCCGAAAAGAAACCAAGGAAACTTATCCCTGCCGGGGATCGAACCCGGTAACTATGTTTCCACTAGACCACATGTGGTGGACACACAAAATTAACATGAAATTACATTACAATAAGCGAGACATTCGAGAGCTATTTGAAATGGCTTTGGAGGGCGGCATGGGGCCCGCGGGTCGCTAATTGAACAGCGAACAAAGAAAATAGTTGTGAATCGATTTTATCTGCTCAATGCTCATTTTTCATCTTTTCTGAGCACTATAACATTCAATTTATTTATCTTATTTTCTTCCAAATGAATTTTTCTTCATAGCTGAAAAGTGGAATGAATGAATAAATAAATAAATAAAAACGCTTTGGCACCTTTATGAATTTTTTGCACATATTTTCCCCGCATTTTTTCCAAAACATATCAATTGTATTCCTATGATTTTTCCGTTAATTATCGCGTTGAAAAAGTGACTATGATTTTTTTTAATTACACTAGTATGAAATGCGATCGAGACGCAAACGTGTGACCCGGAGATGGGGGACTAGTATCTACTTGGTTCACGAAGCCACAGAGTGTTGTATATTATTTTGGACAACCCTGTACTAAAACATTAACGAAAAAGTCTTGTATTTAAATGGAAGTGACATTTCAGCTTGGAGCACTTCATTGTTTAACTTGGCAGTGTTTTATAAAATACGACGCAATGCGGGTTTTCCCTTTCTATGGGGGGGGGAGAGAATTCAATTAGTCATCGTAAAATGCCTAGTTATGTAAGTCATAAATTAATTATAATGAACAAGTGAAGTTCGAATGATAATTGTAAAAAATAACATTGTGTATATTAGCTTTCGTTGTTAGGTAAGTTTCAATAACTTCACATTAATTATTTCTGAGCAAGAAGCGGAATCGGGGTTTTTTACTGCCTACGGTAAAAATTTTATTTAATTTCTATATAAAAATCAGTATCTTTGGGTTTGTTATTGCGCCTACGATATTTAGCTGTTAATCAAAACGTTTGTGTTTTTCTACTTTTGCTGCTATCAGCTTTCCTGTAAAGAAATTAAAGACAGGCTCAACTCTGGAAACGGATCCTATTATCCATTATAAGGACTCTTGCCATCCAAACTTCTCTAGAAGAACGTTAAATTAAAAATACATAAAATATATATTCTTCCACTTAAATGGATGTGGAACATAATCTCATAGTTCAAGGGAGGAGAATAGATTACGAGTATCTGGGAATGAAGTTCTTAGAAAAGTGTTTAATTCAAATATAAAAAAATTGGTATAATGTTGAACCGAAAGTGCGATTTTCGGTTCGTAACATCAGTGCCGTTATCCTCCTTGAACTGAAAGATTCGTGAACTATGTCAATATCCCTTCTCTATGCATCTACCTACACTCTCCTTTCTACCTCTCCTATTGCGCAGTTTGTACTGCGCATCTCCACTTCTACCTCGGAACGCTCAAATACGATACGCACATTCGGAACATTATCATTCGATCGGAACATTTTGTTGGAACTACGTCGTCTGGAGCACGCGAGTGGCGTGTTTTAAGTTTTTGGTCCGGAGGACAGGGAAAGCCACCCTGGCTTGGACTGAAAGTATGTGTGAATTTGTTTGAGTGAGTTATGATATTTTTTTGATGTTAATGATTATTAATTTATTTTTCTTTTAAATTCAAGAATGATCAATATTTATATTTGATTATATTTTTCCTATACTTCAGACGTCCTGTTTATATTAAACATCATTTTTATATACAACATGTTTAATGTTCAAATTATTTATGTGCATGCTGCTGTTCGGCATATTCCCGTACATAAGCTTACTTATTTAGGAGATCATACAAACTTCCTTTTTTTCCGTCTAGCTTCCATGGTTAATAATAATAATGATACACCCAGTTTAGCTAAGTATCATAGATTACTCAAGTGTTTTAGGATCAATCGTTGACTGATGTTTAAGTGTTTGGAAAAGAAAGATGAATCAATCTTTGCTTCTTATGGGCTCGGGCAAAGGCTTTTGAATAATAACCCTGATTATTATGAACTCAAGGCTAATATATACAACGGAAACAAAAGACGATACACGGCGGCGCAAGAAGCTTCCACGCACGTCTTCCATTCCCCATTTGTAATATTCCGATAATATTGTAAATTTTTAGCTTAAAAATATATATGTTGATCAATATTAATGATATTTAACAAAACAAAGGGAAATAAATTCTTCTTCTTCAATCTGAGATTAGGCTCGTAAGCCTGTTCCGGTTTCTCATATTCTCCAACCAACATTTCCGTGGTCTTCCCAAATCTCTTTTCCTCATCTTCCTCCTCCTCCTTCTCTTTCTTCTTCTTCTTCTTCTTCCTTTCATGTGATAGACCTAGAGGTCTATCGGTCTCAATCCAACGTTTGAAGGGTCTGCCCAATGATCTCTTGCCTGGTGGCTGGTAATTTAAGATTTGACGTGGTATTCTTGTTCTGCTCATTCTTCTTACGTGAGAATCTCCTTTCTTCAGGTTTATAATCAAGAATTATTCTAGTAATACGACTGTAGCTCATTATTTCTAGTTGTTCAATCCATTGGTCTCTATAATGACGAGTCTTTCCTATATTGCTACATTTTATTATTTTCTTATATCCTCATTTTTAAATTTATCTGCGATTTAGACATATTAGAATAAGTCTAACTAATTTTTAGGGATTCCGAAATCCAATAAACTTTATAATTCATAAACTGCTAGCTAATATGCAGTAAGCGATGCTACGCCAAAATGAATGAAATACGATATTTAAATTTTCGTTTCAAATGAACTCCTACACTTAGGCCTAATGGTTTTAGAGCATAACAGATAGAGGCTAAACATTCGCAGTACCTTAAAACTTGAATTTACAAAGGTATACGTACATTTCGACGAACCAAATATGACGGTTGTTAAAGAGTTATCATCTATTTTCGGATTTCAGGTAAACCCCAACTTCTAATCGTTAGATTTCGCTGATTTTTGGACAATTTCTACCTCAATTCATTTTAATAGAATGTACTGAGTTCCATTGTGAAACATAGAAAATTGTGACCGCTAGAGCAATTTCTACATTTTCATTTCAGATGAATCCCTACACCTAATGGTTTTATGGCGTAATATATAGCGGCAATCATGCGCGTATTCGAATGCAATGTGGTGTCAAAATTTCAAGTCAATCGACTGACTACAAGTTGAATCTTTATATATATATATATATATATATATATATATGATATGAAAAGAAAAAAGAATGCTTGAGTCGGGATTTGAACTCGAGTCTCTAAAGTCTGTACCTTAAGAAAAATTGTATGTTTGTCTTGGAATTCTTGGATAGCTCAGTTGGTTAGAGGCGCTAAAGGTACAGACTTTAGAGACTCGAGTTCAAATCCCGACTCAAGCATTCTTTTTTCTTTTCATATCATATTTGCCTTCATTACCAAATGTCAAAAATATATTTATAATATATATATATATATTTATATATATATGACATGATAAGAAAAATAAATGCCTGGACGGGATTCGAACCTGGAACTCTGGGTCGGTACCCCAGCGTGTTATCCAGTACACCACCAGGCGAATCCAATTCAAACACTTACTTTTCTTATACGTAAATTATATTCTCCATTATTACTAGATGTCGCGATAACTCGGTCTTCACTGCCACCTAGTAGCTGACTATAACAAGTAAGCAAATTAAAGAGAATATTTTTACTTTATAGCAGTGACGCTTTATCGATGTTATAATTAAAATTTTTATATATATATATATATATATATATATATATATATATAATTCTTCTGTATGTGTGTGTGTCACTGAACTCCTCTTAAATGACTGGACCAATTTTGATGATTTTTTTGGTATATATTTGAATGGGTCCCTGGATGGTTTAGATTCACAATTAAACCTGGTAAAACCATTAATTGTGTAGTTCACCTGAAATAAAAATTTAAAAAGTCACTTTAGCAGTAGCAATTTTCGGTGTTTGAACACGAAATTCAGTATATGATATTAAAATACACCGAGGTAGGGACTGCTCAAAAATCATTGAAATCCGGCTATTAGAAGTGTGGGTTTACCTGAAATTCGTAATTAGAAATTACCTCTAAACCGCCATGTTTGGTTTGTTGCAATATATACCATATAATATAATTAATGCTTAATATTTTATTTATTTAAGCATAGCAGCCGGGCATTAGCCAGTTTATAAATCCATCCATCCATAGTAATTCTGCCCGAAGGCAGGTCCTTCACTGCAGTCATAGAATTTTCATGCTATCCTTGCAGCTTTACTAGGGAATTGTAGGTGTGGTAGCTTCCCGTTGCTTTCCACACCGGTGATGGATGATGATAATGATAAGGATGATGATAATGGTAAGGATGATGATGATGGCCGGATGATTTTCGGGGACTGTTGGGCCCTAAGCTTCCTGACATTTGTCTCACAGGTGAGGAAAATCCGGAAAAAACCTCACCAAGGAGCCTACCCCGACCGAGGATCGAACCCGGGCCCGCCACGTGACAAGGCAGCACGCTACCTCGAGACTACTGCTGTGGACAGTTTATAGATAGATAGATAGGTGTAATTGGGCTTAAGATTCTGTAGTCCTATAGGTATACATTGGCGTTGGTATAAAATAAGGGGCATTCTGTATTAACGAGAGTTTACTTTGTAAGAACCTTTTTCAATTCTAATATTAGAATGATGTTGAGTGATTCCGGGTTCTGTGGCCGTGGTCCATAGTTGGTGTTGATACCAGACGTTCGCCCTCAACTGCGGAGGGCATCTTCAGTGGCGAGTGCTTCTAGGCTGTTTTGCCTGGTCGGAAGCTCGACTTAGAGTAGAGCTTCCGACCAGGAAACACGCCTAGAAGCACTCGCCACTGAAGATGCCCTCCGCAGTTGAGGGCGAAACGTCTGGTATCAACACCAACTATGGACCACGGCCACAGAACCCGGAATCACTCAACATCATGATTACCGGCCGTGAAAGCCTGCATTCAACTATCTAATATTAGAAGTTTCTTCTCGGTCTGGGAAGTGTGCAAACCCTGAGTTCTTGTTAATATAGGGTTTGCTATTATTGGTGTGTCCAGCTAGGCGTGCGTCCCACCCTGGTTTGAGTATTTACTCTGCATCTTAATTACCACTAGCGTATTCATTTCCGTTTCGTGTTGACACATTCTGCTGCCCCTACTCCAAAATTAGTACACTCACTCCTGTAATGCTCTTCACCCCCTGTAACTTCCATCACCAAAATATCTTTGCAACTCGCTAGATGCGTTCTGTAGATAACTCAGAGTCGCTATCAAATCCGAAGGTTCATGGCCCAAGAATAAAAACTCTCCATATATCTTTTTTCTGAGAAAATATTTTGAAATAATTCCCTGTATGATTCACCTCTCCCTCAAATTTGCAATCTTGCTGGCCTTTCATTGCAGGGTTTCAAAACTCTGTCACAGGCCATGGATTTGTAAATTTAAAACTTTCTCTGCTAATCCAAATTTTCAACAAAATATTAGCCTAGGCGACTCACGAAAGAGTAAGAGTTATTAATGAAAAAAAAAAGAAGGAAAATGTATCAATTAATTCATACTACTAATGGAATATAGGGGCACGCCGTAGCGTAGTGGTTAAGGCACTGAGCTACAAGCCGGAGGGTTGAGGGTTCAAGTCCCGTTGGGGTCAGGATTTTTAAACTGACCCAAACCCTCTGGCGGCACCATGACCCTGGGGTCGACTCAACCTCTAACGGAAATGAGTACCAGACGCTTGTTCTGGGGGTAAAGGCGGCCGTCACGCAGGGCTGACAACCCGGCTGACATAAAGTGCCGATTGTCTAGAAAAAGTGGGAGCCTTAACCTCCTACTACCCCAAGGGCCTTCGGGCCTGTTGTGGGATCACTTTACTTTACTTTACTAATGGAATATTCTTATTCGGACCGCCCATTATTATTACTTACTTACTTACTTACTTACTTACTTACTTACTTACTTACTTACTTACTTACTTACTTACTTACTCACTGGCACTATCGAACCCGTAGGTTCATGGCCGCGCGGAATAAGCTCTCCATACATCCCTATCCTGAGCTAATGCTTTCCAATCATTCCCTGTATGTTTGAGCCTTTGGCATGGGATCCCTGAAGTAGTCCCCGCCCGGAGAACCGAATGGGGGACTATTTTTATTATTATTATTATTATTATTATTATTATTATTATTATTATTATTATTATTATTATTATTATGTTCAATAATTGAAAAAATAAAAAAGACATGAATATTAAATATTCCATATAGTGTATAAGATATAAAAAATTAAATTGGTATGGGCATGTATGACGAATGCAAGAAGAAAGGTTACCCGAAAAACATTGGAATGGTGTCCATGTGGAAGAAGAAAGAAAGGAGGACCTCGAAATTCCTGGATGCAAAAAATAAGAACTGGAATGAGAACAAGAAGAATGGAGGACATGGAATGGATAGATTGAGACGAGTGGAGAAGGGAAGTAAAAGTTCAGGTACAGAAAAATGTGTAAACATTGAAAAATCTGATTATAAATAATAATAATAATAATAATAATAATAATAATAATAATAATAATAATAATAATAATAATAATAATAATAATAATAATAATGTTTCAATGTATATAATCTCACGCATCACCACCCCCCGCGCATACACACACACAAACACACATTACCTAATGTTAATAATAATTTCGCGTTTTCAAAAGTATGTGTGGAACAATAAAAAACAAAACAAGAAAAGGCACACAATTAAAATTTTATAAAACAATGGCTGTGCCATCGTTTTTGTATGGCAGTGAATGTTGGGTGTTGAATAAAAGGGAAGAAAGCTGAATAAATGAATGGGAAATGAAAATTTTTAGAGCAGTAAAGGATGCTCATTAAAAGACCACATTAGAAGTGAAGATATACGTAAATCATTTCAAATAACACCCTTCCTAGATTAAGTTAAAACTTACAGAACAAAATGAATTCAACATCTAGAAGAATTGAAGAGAGCCGAATTCCCAAAAGAGCCTGGAAATTTAGACCTGTAGGCAAGAGATCCCAAGGAAGATACAAAGGCGGTAGAATGAAGAACCGGAACCGGCCAAAAGGTCTTCACCGCGAAGTTGATGATGTTGATTTAATAATAGTTTTATTTAAACTGGCAGAGTTAAGGACAAAATATATTTTCTTCCACTCAACCAATATTAAAAGACAAATATATACCTTTTTTGGCAGTTGTCGTCGTTCTCAACTACGTTAAAATATTGTATTTAAAATATCTAGGGGCCTTTCGGAAGTTAAGTTCCATCATCAGCAGGGTGCGTATCTACTACTAGTTGTTGTTGGTTAAGACGTTGTAGAATCGACGTGTCTTTAGACAATATTAAAATAAATGGTTTGTATACAAATACAAAAAGGAAAGCTGAGTTAAGGAAAGAGTGGAGAATGCTGAGTGTGCTGTGAAAGACCTGCTCTTGGGCAGAACACTTATGAATGAAATTATTATCATCGTTATTATTATTATCATTCAATAAATAACTATTATCATATTATTATTATCATCATCATCATTATCATCATCATTATTATTATCGTCACTATTAGTATCATTATTGTTACTATTATTATTATTATTATTATTATTATTATTATTATTATTATTATTATTATTATTGACATTACAATTTGCTGATGATCAACTGGTTTTAGCGCAAGACAAATTTGATATGGAATTCATGACAAAAAGGTTGAAAAACACATATGAATCATGGGGTCTCACAGTAAATTTACAAAAAAAGCAGAATATCGGGCAATAAATAGCAATGAAAGAGAAAATTTAATATTGGAGGAAGGAATCCAAATAAAGCAAGTGAAACAAATTAAATATTTGGGAATAATTATGGATAACATTGAAGGTACAGACAAAGAGAATATAAAACATAGAATTGAATTGAGTAGCAAAATAATATCATCGTTAAATTCTATATGGTGGGATAAGCATATTTGGAAAGACACAAAAAAAATATTGGTAAAACATTGGTGGAATCTGTTGCAATGTATGGAAGTGAGGTATGGACAATCAATAAGTACTACAAGAATAGCCTAATGGCTCTAGAAATGGATTATTTACGCAGAAGTGCCAGAAAGTCTAAAATTAGAACATGTCACAAATAAGGAAATTGAAATAATTTAGGAGAAGGAATTAAAGTGGTTAGGACATGTTTTAAGAATGGAAGATGAGCGATGGCCGAAGCAAGTATATCAAAGGCATCCGACCAGAAAGAAGAGAAGAGGGAGACCAAAGTTAATATGGAAGGAAAACATGACGTAGTGCAAGCTAGAGGGCTAAGCATTGAAGATACCCAAGATCGTAGGCTTTGGAGGTTTGGCACGGGAAGACGGCAGCAGCTGTAAAAACCCGAAGATAGATAGATTATTATTATTATTATTATTATTATTATTATTATTATTATTATTATTATTATTATTATTATTATTATTATTATTATTATTATTATTATTATTAGTCCACCGCTGTGGTCTCGAGGTAGCGTGCTGCCTTGTCACGCAGCGGGCCCGTGTTCGATCCCCGGTCGGGGCAGTTTTTCTGGGTGAGGTTTTTATCGGGGTTTTTCCTCACCAGTAAGACAAATGTCAGGAAAACTTTAAGGCCCAAACGGTCCCCGAAATCATATGGCCATCATCCTTATCATTATCATCCTTACCATTCTCATTATCATCATCATCCTTCACCGTTGTGGAAAGCAATGGGAAGCTACCACACCTACACAATTCCCTAGTAAAGCTGCAAGCATAGCATGAAAATGCTATGATTGCAGTGAAGGACCTGCCTTCGGGCAGAATTACTATGGATGGATTATTATTATTATTATTATTGTTATTATTGTTATTATTATTATTATTATTATTATTATTATTATTATTGCTGTTATTGGAGGGTAAACATATCATTGGATGATATTTTAGTATTATTTTAATATATAAGGTAGGTACCACTGACTTTCATAACATCACTGCTTTCTAATGATCAATCTTAAATAAACAGGATTATGCTAGACACTACATTTGTAAGATTCGATTCAAATCAGCAACTAGAAGAAATTGGTGAAGTAGAAAATGTGGAGTATTGCTGTCAGAAGCCAATTGAACTGTATGAGTCACTGTGAGGCGCTGCGCAAACGGTCAAGAAGCTTCAAGTTCAGATTATTATGCAGGAGACATGTCGTAATAATTAACATAGTATGGAGATGAAAGCAGCCCAGGCTAGAGACGTGAGCAGGGAATTACTTGCCAAGCCTGCAGACTATTCAATATCACAAGAAAACCACAACTCAAACTACATTCACAGGATCTTAACTCCTAACAAGACACACCAACTACACTACTGGTAATAATAATAATAACAATAATAATAATAATTAACAATAATAATAATAATAATAATAATTATTATTATTATTATTATTATTATTATTATTATTATTATTATTATTATTATGTCTCGTAGACTGCGATGGGCAGGACATGTTGCACGAATGGGGAATGAAAGACGTGCATGGAAGCTTCTTGTAGGAAAGCCAGAGGGAAAACGCCCAGTTGGTAAACCAAGAATGAGGTGGGAGAACAACATTAACTATGATTTGAGGGAAGTAGATTATACAGGGAATGATTGGAAAGCATTAGCTCAGGATAGGGATGTATGGAGAGCTTATGTCCGCGCGGCCATGAACCTACGGGTTCGATAGTGCCAGTGAGTAAGTATACTACTACTACTACTACTACTAATAATAATAATAATAATAATAATAATAATAATAATAATAATAATAAATAATAATAAAAACAATAATAATAAACAATAATAGTTAACTAGCATAGTAGAACCCATAGGTCCATGGCCGCGCGGGCATAAGCTCTCCATACATCCCTATCCTAAGCTAATATTTTCCAATCATCCCCTGTATAATTCACACCCTCAAATCATTGTTAATGTTATTCTACCACCTCATTCTTGGCCTACCAACTGGTTTTCCTACAAGAAGCTTCCATACACCTCTTTCATTCCCCATTCATGCCAAATGTCCTGCCCATCGCAGTCTACGAGACTTAACTGTTCTTATTATATCTGGCTTCCTGTACATACAGTACCATCTAGCTCACTATTGTGTAGTTTTCTCCATTCATCTGTATGTTCATCTCTCTTTGCTCCAAAAAAAAATTAAGAACTTTATTTTCCTCCCTTAAAGTAAGAGTCTATATTTCGTATCCATTTAATATAACTGGGAGAATAACAGTTTTGTATATTTTCAGTTTAACGTTTTTTGAAAAATTGGAACAAGAGTCTCTGCAATGCATAATAGCACGCATTTCCAGAATTGAGCCTATGTTTAATTTCTTTGTGCATCTAATTCCTATTTATACTTATTGTTCCTTGGTATTTAAATTCAGCCGCTTCTTCAAAATTTCCCTCATTTGTCATTAGCTGTACATTTCCATCACTCTGTGCATTAAAAATAAATAACGAATTAACAATTATACGCCGTAGCGTAGTGGTTAAGGCACTGAGCTACAAGCCGGAGGGTCGAGGGTTCAAGTCCCGTTGGGGTCAGGATTTTTAAACTGACCCAAACCCTCTGGCGGCACTATGGCCCTGGGGTCGACTCAGCCTCTAACGGAAATGAGTACCAGACGCTTGTTCTGGGGGTAAAGGCGGCCGTCACGCAGGGCTGACAACCCGGATGACATAAAGTGCCGATTGTCTAGAAAAAGTGGGAGCCTTAACCTCCTACTACCCCAAGGGCCTCGGGGCCTGTTGTGGGATCACTTTACTTTACTTTTACAAATAATATTAACAAATAAGCTCATATGGCTATTGAAATATGTGAAAATGCTATAATATTGTACATTTCCACTTAACATATGTGCTAATTCCTCTTTGAGTGGTAAAAAAACTTCACACTAGAGCTTCAAAATAAATTATTTTTTAATTGAATGTTAAGAGGCATTCACAAATCGGTAATGGGCAGAAACTCGATCTAATTAAGTGGAGCTGTGTAATTATAGAAAGTCAGTGAGATCGTTATTACTGCGATTGCACTTGGAAAGCGTGTAAAGAGCGCCATTAATGGATCATGCATAATACAGTGTCTGATCAGGTGTACTTTCAATTATACAGCAGAAATCAATACGCCAGGTAAATATGACATAATGCATTACTTAGCAAGGTAATCAACCCAAATGCCTGCTAGATCTATGCGTGTAGCGTAGCCAAATTAATTTAATTTAGGTCCCTAAGGAGCAACATTGATATTTTTCTCGCGTTTACCTCTTTTTTTTTTTGTTTATTTAGTATTTCTTAATTCTTTTATAGCATCATTCATTCGGAATATTTAATTTACTATTATAACAGTATAATTTTAATGCAGTTTCCTTTGTGACGTAGCATAAAGGTATCGTAATATTTAATGATGTAAACTAAATATATGGTCACACGTAGAAATACATTATATAATGGAAATGTAAAGCTAATGACAAATGAGGGAAATTTTGAGGAAGTGGCTGAATTCAAATACCTAGGAACAATAATCACAAATAGGAATGAGATGCACAAAGAAATTAAACATGCGCTCAATTCTAGAAATGCGTGCTATTATGAATTACAGAGACTTTTGATGTCCCAACTCCTTTAAAAAAACGTTAAACTGAAAATATATAAAACTATTATTCTACCAGTTATATTATATGGATGCGAAACATGGACTCTTACTTTAAGGGAGGAAAGGAGATTACAAGTATTTGAGAATAAAGTACTTAGGAAAAATTGTGGACCAAAGAGAGATGAACAGACAGGCGAATGGAGAAGATTACATAACAATGAACTGCATGGTCTTTATAGGAAGTCAGATATAATAAGAACAGTTAGACTGCGATGGGGAGGGCATGTTGCACGTATGGACAATGAAAGAGTTGTATGGAAGCTTCTTGTAGGAAAACCTGAGGGAAAACGCCCAGTTGGTAAGCCAAGAATGAGGTGGGAGAGTAACATTAACTATGATTTGAGGGAAGTAGATTATACAGGGAATGATTGGAAAACATTAGCTCAGGATAGGGATATATGGAGAGCTTATGTCCATGCGGCCATGAACCTACGGATTCGATAGTGCCAGTGAGTAAGTAAGTATAGTGGCCAGTAAACGAAATGGACACTTAATGAAACATGAGTGGAATTTGGTAAAAGTGGCTTAATTAAAATATCTAGTAACAATAATTACAAACAGGAATGAGATGCATAAATAAAATAATGAAAGATTCAATTCTGGAAATGCATGCTGTTAAGCATTACATGAACTCTCGTCGTCCCAACTTCTCAGAAAAAAACGTTAAACTGAAAATATATTATAATATTATAATATGATCCATTATTGGAATTGTGTTAAAATAACAGTATTGGAAAATGTAAATAACATAATTTACTGCTTATAAAAGTGATGGTGTAAAATTCCCAAATATAGATACTTCTAAACGAAGCCGGCCGTTGGCGATGGTAGTGGCACCTACCTGACAGCGGACGAAACGAGAATTATAGATTTGTATATGTGCAAATAATTGTTAATGTTTGTGCCAAGTTTCGAATGGTGTAGTGGGCTGCACTCTAGTCTGGAGAACTAGAGGTCCACGGGTCGATTTCTGGCTCAGACATTAATTTTTCTTTTCGCAATATCATTAAAATATTATAATATGATCCATTATTGGAACTGTGTTAAAATAACAGTATTGGAAAATGTTAAATGAAAGTATATAAAACTGTTGTTCTCCCAGTTATAGCCTATTATATGGATGCGAAACATGGACTCTTACTTTAAGGGAGGAGAAAAGATTACGAGTATTTGAAAATAAAGTTCTGAAAACTTCTTCTTCTTCTTCCGAATGCAGTATTGGCTGATGATGCCCGTCCTGCGACTACAAAAACTGATCTTTCCATCGGTTGAAGGGTCTTCCGAGGTCTCTTTTGCCTTTAGGGTTGAGGTGGTAAATCATCTTTGGTAAACGGGAATTTGACATTCTCTGGACGTGTTGGAACCATTTAATCTGATAATTTTGTATATGTTCAACCATTTCCCTACTATTCCACTGCATCCTTATCTCATCACTCTTCATTCTATCCCTTAAAGTTACTCCAGTTAGTGATCGGAGGAATCTCATGTGTGAACTATTAATGCGGGATTTATCTTTTGCTCGAAGTGTCCAGCATTCACTTCCGTATTGTAGAGCAGGTTTGGCTATGGCATTATGAAATCTCAATTGGATTTCTTTCCTCATTTGTTTTCCAAAATTTCTCCTAATTATACCATTTAATCTGTTATATTTTTCTAAATTTGTTTCCACATCTTTTTGATTATGAAACTGTGATATATTAATACCTAAATAATTAAAGTGTGTTACTTGTTCTATTGGTTTATTATTTATTATTATTTTTACTCTCGAAAGTCCCTTTCCAGTGATTGCCATGGACTTGGTTTTATTTTCAGATATTTTCATGTTGTATTTTTCCAGGGTATTCTGCAATTTAAACACTGATCTCTGCAAATAATCTTCATTCTCCGCTAGAAGTACTTGATCATCTGCGAAGATTATTGTTTGTATTTGGTTTCCTCTACATATTTTTACTCCTGGGGGGGTTTAGTTTTTTCCACTCCTGGACAATTTTATTTAGATATAGAATAAACAGTAATGGAGATAGTCCACACCCCTGTCTTAAACCTTGGTTAATTTCAAATTTATTTTTCCCATGATCTAACTTTACTTTTATAAATGTGGTTTCATATAAACTTTTTTATAGCAAGTTCTGAAAACTTTTGGACCAAAGAGAGATGAACAGACATACCGATGGAGAAGACTTACATAACAGTGAACTACATGTTCCTTATAGGAAACTAGATATGATAAGAACAGTTAAGTCTCGTAGACTACGATGGGCAGGACATGTGGCACATATGAAGAATGAAAGAGGGGCATGGAGGCTTCGTGTAGAAAAAATAAAAAAGAAAACAGTTAGTTGGTAGACCAAGAATGAAGTCATAGAATAGGATTAATAATGATTTGAGAGGAGTATATTATACAGAGGGTAATTGTAAAATATTTCAGGATAGGGGTGTGTATAGAGCTTACGTCCGCTCGGCCATGAACCTACATGTTCGATAGCGCGAATGAGTTAGTGACCAGTAAAACATTGATCATATTGCTATGAACAGATCAAAGAAATCATGCACTATGCATTCGGAATTCCAACATTAACCTATATGGAATTCGTAATTTCCACAACAACGGAAATGCACATGTATGTGATAGTGCGAACATTTCATGTTATTTTGGCGGAAGGATATATCTGGCCTTCTGCACAATATGTTTGTCTAGGCTGTGTGACACAAGGGGAAGGAAACAGCTGGAGTAACAACACATTAATATGGCTTCAATCATGTAAGTCTTCAGTTCAGTTGAATCCAATTGCAAGTAGAGAGAGATGGGACACCTGGAGGTTATGTTTGTAGGGTTTCAGACGCCAAGTCCACGTGCATTCTCAATCATTAGCGATGCCATAAACTAACTAGTCTAACAGCCAATTTATCAAGATGTGGCAGCCGCTCTTCTCTTCAAAATTTCGTCTATATCGATCCAGTTTTGATGAAGTAACCCCTCTCTATCCGATTGGCAATCAACCAGCCAACGTCATCTTTTATAATGTGACTTTACTTAAAAGGAATACGAAGGCTTATAAGATAATACTGCGCATGCGCTTGCATGAGTTAGAGATATGATTAAATATTATAAACAAATGCATGTATGTATGTCTGTCTGTCTGTTTGTCCTTTATTCATTACTAAACCATTCATGCGATTGTGATGGGGCTTTTTGCAAAATGTTCAGGAGTTTCACGGGAAGATTTTAGGCTATAAGAGAGTAGTAATACTTAACTCCTTCACCCTTAAAAATCACCTTTTGTAGTGAAAAACGTGTATTTCGGAACTTTTTGGGCGCTTAAATGACTTATGCTGCCTAAACTGCCAAACCATAACATATATACGAAATTAATGTACACAGAATTGAACATCTAAAAAAAATCTAAAAAAAAAAGTCTCCGTCAGCATATGTCTATCTTTTACGGATAATTCATAATAACCATTTTTATCTTTCAGCTCATTTATGCCAAGAAGATCAGAATAAGTAGATTCCCGGGCAACACCGGGTAATCAGCACGGGATATATAAAAATAATTACGGTATAAATTTATATTTATTTTTCTTTTTACTTATTCAACTAAACATAGAAACACATTTAATTTATTTAGGCGTAGCAGCGCACGCCGGATATTACCTAGTACAACATTAATAAAAGCATAAAAGCTAGTTCTTTTAAATGGCGGTTTATTTAAATAATATAGTCTGGAAAAAAAAAAAAAAAAAAAAAAAAAGATCTTACAAATACTAGAAACGGGTCATCAGTTTAACAAAATCAAAGATACCATGATAATCATACACAAAGAGAATAACAACAACAAAATTAGCATCTTAGAAGGCGTGGAAATTTGAAGAGAAGCAGAGAATTTAAACATTCTAAAGAGAACGTATCCACAGACCTAAACCCATTATATAATTTGTCCGCCGATATCAGTACCAAATAGCATGCCGAAGATGAGACATATTTTGAGAGGCCATCTTAATTTTTAATAATTAATTAAGTTTTTAAAACAGAAATCCATTATAATTAAGGAAGATGGGTATTACTTACTTAATACTTAATACAGGCTTTCCACTTTACAGCAGTTTGCCTTTGATCCCTGCCTTCCAGAGATTCCTATCTTCCCATTGTCCATCTACCATACCCCTCTTCATCATGGTGTCATATATTCCCTCATACCATGTTCTTCTACTTCTCCCCTTCTTCCTTCTGCCTGGTACCATCCAATACAACACATGTTCAGGCCACTGGTCTTCCGACATCCGTTGTACATGTCCATACCACTGTAGAGCTCTCTTTGTTATCCTACCGATAACAGTCTCCTGTGCATCCATTTCTTGTCTGATATATGTATTTCGAATATGTTGTAGCCTGGATATTCTCATATTTCTCCGTAATCCATCCATTTCTGTCGCCAAGATTCTTTTCTTCATTCTTTCATTTATTGTCCAGCTTTCTGATCCATATGTAAGTATACTTTCTATTATTGTCTGTATAATCTCTTTTTTTGTTTTTCTGGTCAAATTTCTATTCCATAAAAGACCATTCAGGGATCTAATCGCCTTCCTTGCACAATTTACTCTGTTGATAATATATTTTTCCCAAGTACCAGATTTATCTATTATAGATCCAAGATATTTAAAATCTTCAACACGTTTAATTATCATATTATTTATTTGTAGGTCTTCTGAATTTGCTCCGATTACCATATATTCTGTTTTAATATAATTTATCTTCAGTCCACCTACCTCAAATGCATCAACCAACTTTCTAATCATATATTCTATATCTTCTTTATCTTGACCTATTATAATCTGGTCATCAGCGAATAATAAATTGTGCAGTAAATGGCCATTAATGTTGATTCCCATTCCCCGACATGACTTATTCCATTTCATTAATACATCTTCTAAATATATCTAGAACAATGTTTATATTATTATTTAAAAAAAGATTCGAGCAAGCTGGCTCAAGCGGTAGCATTTGATACCGGTATTCTTTTCGGGGTTCTCTAGTTCAAATCCTGGTGCCGACCAATCTGACCCAGCATATCTTTGTAATAATTCTTATTAAGATACTGTAATATGGCTGCCCCCTCCTTCAATTAATTATTGGGTGATATTACATTACGAAATAGAATGGTTGGACCAAACCTTTTTCTTATAATAATATTAGTTTTTTATATTTTTTTACGTATGCAACTCAAAGCCATGGTCTTCTTCTTCTTGTTGTTCTTCTACAAGGTTTAGGCTACGCAGCCTGTTCCGGCGAAGTTAAAAGTGGAGTCCATCTTCTACGTGGTCGGCCAACATCTCTTGTTCCTCTGGGATTATACATGAAGGTTCTTTTTGGTATTCTTTCGTTGTTCATTCTCATTAAGTGTTCTGTCCATTTCTTATTATTTTCGCTGATTTTATCTTCAATTTTATATATATATATTTAATTCTTCTCGTATAGTTTCACTCCTTATTCTATCCGCTCTTGTGCATCCTTTCACATTATGTAAAAACAGCATTTCCGCAGTCTGTATCCTGCTTTTATCCCTTGATTTCATTATCCAATTTTCACTTTTCTCAAAGCCATGGTTCCACTATAAATTTTATAAAGTAATACACTAGGCCTATATCAATGGAATATTTATAATACAGTTTTTTTTCCACGATTTCTGGAGTCGTCAAAGCAAATTCTGAATTGTAATTAGGACTGGAAGTAAATATCAATAAAACTAAATATATGGTCACACGTAGAAATACATTATATAATGGAAATGGACAGCTAATGACAAATGAGGGAAATTTTGAGGAAGTGGCTGAATTCAAATACCTAGGAACAATGATCACAAATAGGAATGATATGCACAAAGAAATTAAACATAGGCTCAATTCTGGAAATGCATGCTATTATGCATTGCAGAGACTCTTGATGTCCCAACTCCTTTCAAAAAACGTTAAACTGAAAATATATAAAACTATTACTCTACCAGTTATACTATATGGGTGCGAAACATGGACTCTTACTTTAAGGGAGGAAATGAGCTTACTAGTATTCGAGAATAAAGTACTTAGGAAAAATTTTGGACCGAAGAGAGATGAACAAACAGGTGAATGGAGAAGATTACATAACAATGAACTACATGGTCTTTATAGGAAGCCAGATATAATAAGAACAGTTAAGTCTCATAGACTGCGATGGGCAGGACATGTTGCACGTATGGGGAATGAAAGACTTGCATGGAAGCTTCTTGTAGGAAAGCCAGAAGGAAAACGCCCAGTTGGTAGACCAAGAATGAGGTGGGAGAATAACATTAACTATGATTTGAGTAGATTAAGTAGATTATACAGGGAATGATTGGAAATCATTAGCTCAGGATAGGGATGTATGGAGAGCTTATGTCCGCGCGGC
The DNA here is from genome assembly GCA_030220185.1 of Diploptera punctata. Lineage (NCBI taxonomy): Eukaryota > Metazoa > Arthropoda > Insecta > Blattodea > Blaberidae > Diploptera > Diploptera punctata. The sequence continues at coordinate 971,772 of JASPKZ010000825.1, read as the reverse complement.
CATGAACCTACGGGTTCGATAGTGCCAGTGAGTAAGTAAGTAAGTGTGTTAGTTAGTTAGCTTTTAGGTTCATTATATTTTAAATGTGTCTAAATACATAAAAACATATAGCCTATATAGGCTATATTATAATCGAAACAACGATAATAATCGATATGTGGTTCGATGGTGGGTTATCGCCGGCTCTATAAACGCTGACGGATGCTCACTGTTGTTCTGTAGGACTTTGAAAATATATCAGGCAAATTAAAGTGGAGAATCCAGAAAAAAAATTCCATGGCAAATATCATTACTGCATGTACACATTCTTGCTTATCAATGCTGTAATGTGGAACTTAGAAGCTCCTAAATGCGTCTAAACTAGCGCATGACATCGATTTCCATGAAACTGTAGTTTGAGTGTCCTCTCACTCAAGTCTCTGAGGTGCAAGTGAGGTTTCTTAATTTAAGGAACTATGCCCAAGGGACTTTCCGCCCGTACCATTTCCCCGAAACGCTGTTTTCTACAGAATTCACTTCTAGTACGCTATTGTCAAGTGAACAGTAAAACTTTAATGTTCTAGAACTAGTCTAACCCAGAGGAGTCGGGTTCTAATCCCAGTTGGACCAGCTTTTCATTGAGACATTCGAGAGAGAGATACAGATCATCGTTTTCAAACCTGTGGTTCGCAAAATATCTCAAGAGGTTCGCCAAAACTTGTTCGTAATGGCGGGTTTCGAGGTTAGATATATTATTGTTTCCTTCATTTCTGCAGCATTGTACTACTAAAAAAAGTAATCCCACTACAGGCCTCGGGAGGCCCTTCGGATAGTAGGAGGTTAAGGCTCCCACTTTTTCTAGACAATCGGCACATGATGTCAGCCGGGTTGTCAGCCCTGCGTGACGGCCGCCTTTACCCCCAGAACAAGCATCTGGTACTCATTTCCGTTAGAGGCTTAGTCGACCCCAGGGCCATAGTGCCGCCAGAAGGTTTTGGTCAGTTTAAAAATCCTGACCCCACCGGGACTTTAACCCTCGACCTTCCGACTTGTAGCGCAGTGCCTTAACCACTACGCTACGGCGTGCCCCCATTGTACTACTACTACTACTACTATCACTAATAATAATAATAATAATAATAATAATAATAATAATAATAATGGTAGTAAAAGATTCCGGGCTATGTGGCCGTGGTCTATAACTGGCGTTTCTTCCAGACGTTTCTCCCTCAACTGCGGAGGGCATCTTCAGTGGCGAGCGCTTACAGCTGTTGTTTCCCTGTCGTAGACTCGACTGCGACGAGTCTACGACAGGGAAACAACAGCTGTAAGCGCTCGCCACTGAAGATGCCCTCCGCAGTTGAGGGAGAAACGTCTGGAAGAAACGCCAGTTATAGACCACGGCCACATAGCCCGGAATCTTTTACTACCATGATTACCGGCCGTGAAAGCCTGCATTCCACTAATAATAATAATAATAATAATAATAATAATAATAATAATAATAATAATAATAATAATAAATACGTTCAGTAGCAGGTGTGACAATTTTGGACAAGAAAAGAAGTGAGGATATTAGGAAGGACTTAAATATTTTCAATTTAACAAATAGAAATGACAACTTGAGAAACAACTGGTATGAACATGTCAAGAGAATGCCTACAGATAGAATCCCTCAGCTGTTACTAAAGTACAAACCAATAGGACATAGAAATGTTGGACGCCCATTTACTAGATGGGAGGATTCATTAAATCCCACTTGATGTGAAAACAGGTCAAAAGGCCTAATTTCATGAAGCAGAAGATAATAATAATGGAGAAGACTACATAACAGTGAACTACATGGTCTTTATAGGAAGCCAGATTTAATGAGAACAGTTAAGTCTTGTAGACTGCGATGGGCAGGACATGTGGCACGAATGGGGAATGAAAGAGGTGCATGGAAGCTTCTTGTAGGAAAACCAGAGGGAAAACGCCCAGTTGGTAGACCAAGAATGAGGTGGAAGAATAACATGAAATATGATTTGAGGGAAGTAGATTATACAGGGGATGATTGGAAAACATTAGCTAAGGATAGGGATGTATGGAGACCTTATGTCCGAGCGGCCATGAACCTCCGGGTTCGATAGTGTCAGTGAGTTAGTTAGTTAATAATATTTTTAATGTTTTTATTATTGTTATTATTATTGTTGTTTTAAAATTGAATTAATCCTATAATACCCCTTATTGCATATACATATATGTAACATCGGAAATTTATCGTAAGTAATGCCACGAGTGATTTCCAAATTATCGATAAATTCACGACTCACGAAGTGAGGAGTGAATTTATCTAGAGAATTTGGAAATCAAGAGTGACATTTGTTAGGACTATATAACGAATAAAATTAAGCTGTTTACTCACAAATCATTATTTAACTATAGTTATTTTAAAATAGTTATATATTTAATGTAAACGGCGATGTTTGAAAACAAATGAGAAACGATAGGTACACTTCATCTGCTTCTTTTGTTTATCACTGCAACCAGATCATACTATTTATTGCCAAAGGAACGGAATATTGTAAGAATGCTCTCTAGCGGAGAAAAAATGAAACACATCAAACTATATATTACTTCATTTCTGATGTCGTATGATGTAAATATGACAATTATATTTTTCTGGATTGTTACCTGGGAAAAAATACATTTAAGAAAGTGCAAACAGTGGTTTACTTTTTTTGGTGGTATAATCAATTGCTACAAATGTTTTTATATGAACTCCCGCATGCGGCCTGTGTTGACATTCATGCACTATATATACAATCTGGTAGCCGTATTTCTCACAGGCCCAGTCACTGCAAAATAATGGTCAGACCTGTTCAGAATATTAAAAAGGAGGAGCTTTCTTTAATATGGTAATTTTATAACACTGATAAATATTTCGTGAAACACGACTCTGATTGGTTGTAAAACAGAAATCATTGAAACGTGATTGGCCATTGAGCCCCATTTGTGGCATGAGTTAAATAGTCACATTATTTCCACAATAAATTAATATTTACCGCGAATGCCTGATTTTACAGTTATATAACAACGTTAGGAATGCATTTGATTTCGCTACAACTAAGCCTACTCATTGTGTAACTTTAACTTTTAGACCGTAACTAGAGTGACTTTAGGTTTTAACCGTTAAGGATTAAGTTAATTTAAGGTTATTAAACTTTTTGCTTGGGAATTACATTTTATGCATGTCTACTGTATGTATATTTAAAAGCAAGTGGTTCACCCAACTCAGATCGTTGTTGAAGGGGTTCGCGAGTCGATAAAGTTTGGGAACCGCTGATATAGATCATATTCCAGTAATTCAGGATAAAAAAAATAGTTTCATATCCAAATTGGGAATCAAAGTTGCATCTACCTTATATAAGGTTTTAAATGACAAGTTATTACCTTGTTCTCAGTCTTCCTTAAGTATTATCATAAGTAATAACACGAGTGATTTCCAAATTTATCTAGAGAATTTGGAAATCAAGAGTAGCATTTGTTAGAACTATTTAACGAATAAAATTAAGTTGTTTACTCACAAATCATTATTTAAATATAGCTATTTTAAAATATTTATATATTTAATGTAAACAGCGATGTTTGAAAACAAATGACAAACGTTTATTACGTTTAATTTGTTCATCACTGCAACCATTTTGGCAAAGAAGAAATATTTTATGTATTTTTTTTACATAGAACTATTCCATACATGCCTAGATATTTTATATAGTTTTTTCAAAGTGTAAATTAAAATAATATTTAAAAAAATTAATATAGACCTATCAGTGAAAATTTACCCGTCTTAGTAATATAACGTAACAATATCCCAATATTTAAGGGGATACTGTGATTCGTTAAATCCCACTTGATGTGAAAACAGGTCAAAAGGCCTAATTTCATAAAGCAGAAGGAGAATAAGGAGAAAAAAAGAAGACGGTTGTGAAAAATAGTAAAAAGTAATTAATATAAACTAGAGGGAAAACGTCCAGTTGGCAGGTCAAGAATGAGGTGGGAGAATAACATTAACCATGATTTGAGGGAAGTAGATTATATAGGTGATAATTGGAAAACATTATATTAGGATAGGTATGAATGGACACAACACTTAATGAGAATGAACAACGAAAGAATACCAAAAAGAACCTTCCTGTATAATCCCAGAGGAACAAGAGATGTTGGCCGACCACGTAGAAGATGGACTCCACTTTTAACTTCGCCGGAACAGGCTGCATAGCCTAAACCTTGTACTAGAAGAAGAAGAAGAAGGTATGAATAGAGAGGTTATGTTCACGTTGCCATTAACCTGTGGGTTCGAGTTAATTAGTTGTGATAATAACCCAATTAATTCATGATAGCAGCGGAATGAAGTTTTAATTTTAGGAATTAACTAAACTTGCACGTAATTTTTCGACTAACTCCTCTAATGTTTTAATGTAGCAACTGTTTAATGTTTTCCCAGAATTCCCCACTATAACTGCACAGATATTTCGCGGAGTTACGCTACCGTCTGATACATCATACTTTAATCTGCCATTCTGAAGCGTTTTACGGCTCTTAACCCGCGAGGGGAAGATTATAATATAGGGAAAGATACCCATTTTCAAACGCCATATCAGCTTATATAAATATGATTTATTGTAGAGTTTCCATTGGTTACACAATTTAACTGCAATGGTTAATTTGCAATAATATAACTTCTACTTACGTGGTCTGCATCCCTAAAATCACCCACCTCAGAAGCGAAATGTGTGTACAGCCAGAAAACCAAAATCATTTTCAGGTATATTACTCGTATGTTTAGTCTCGCGACCTATACGAATGGTTAAGGCAAGATGCCTTGGCGCAGAACTATGGGACTTGCACTGGTTCGAGTCTCCATGGGGGAAGAAATTTTCTCATAGAATTTCGGCCAGTATGGGACCGATGCCCACCCAGCATCGTGAGGTATTTGGATAGCTACAATAAGTAGCGATTCCAGGTTGAAAAGACCAGCTATAACGGCTGAGGGACCCGACATTCTGACCATATGCACCCCTACACTGGCTAGATGATCGTCTACCTCTGTGATTAACAAATGTGGATGTGAGGCCAGCACCCGGCTGGTAGGCCAAGGATCTTTTAGGCCTATCACGCTTGGAGTTGGAGGAGTTACTTGTATGTTTGCTCCATGACGCAAGTGGTTAGTCACTCGCCCTCTGCCGGTGGGGCCCGAGTTCGCGTCTCGGTCATTCCATATGGGGTTCATGGTGGTTGAATCGCATTACCAGTCTTATTATATGGATGTGAAAGTTGGAAACTTGCCTCTGATCGATTAAGACAACTCGAAGTTTCAGAAATTATATTTCTCCGCTTTGTAATTGGGAATACATTATTTGATCACAAAAAAAAAAGTACCGACATCAAAAAGGAATTGAACATAGAACCAATCACAATATTAATAGAAACATCTAGAATAAATTGGAGAGACCATATCCTACGAATGCCAAACACTAGGATGGCAAGAATTGTTTTATATTATAATTCGAGCGACACAAGAAATATAGGTCGACCTTTAAAGATATGGCGTGAGCAATTTTGAGTCGGAACAGACCAACAGGTCTAATCCTCGTAGATGATGATGACGATGAAGGCGGTGATGTTGATGATGATGATGATAGTGATGTTATTGTTGTTGATGATGATGACTTCGGAATCCTAAAAAAATGTTATACTTACTCGAATGTGTCTAAATAGCACAAAGAGTAGGATCAGCATAAGTAAGCAGTTTTCAGTACTTTGAGATTCTCAATGGGTTAAATCAAAGAAATATCTATACTTACTTACTTACTTACTCACTGGCACTATCGAACCCGTAGGTTCATGGCCGCACGGACATAAGCTCTCCATACATCCCTATCCTGAGCCAATGCTTTCCAATCATTCCCTGTATAATCTACTTCCCTCAAATCATAGTTAATGTTGTTCTCCCACCTCATTCTTGGTCTACCAACTGGGCGTTTTCCTTCTGGCTTTCCTACAAGAAGTTTCCATGCACGTCTTTCATTCCCCATACGCGCAACATGTCCTGCCCATCGCAGTCTACGGGACTTAACTGTTCTTATTATATCTGGCTTCCTATAAAGACCATGTAGTTCATTGTTATGTAGTCTTCTCCATTCACCTGTCTGTTCATCTCTCTTTGGTCCAAAAATGTTCCTAAGAACTTTATTCTCAAATACTCCTATATTAAATAATATTCGATTTTGTACTAAAACATGCATTCAAATCTATAGAGAATTTAAAAAGATGTAACACTCAATGGTATTAATAAGCTTTTGGTAGGCCTACGTGCTAATGATATAGTATTATTAGATAGCGAGAAGATACTAAGGTCCAACATGCATGTTCTGTTCAGTGGCACGAAGAAACTAGGACTGGAAGTGAATATCAACAACACTAAATATATGCTCACACATAGAAATACATTTTTACAGTATAATAGATAATGTTTAAGAATTGGCTAACTACAAATATCTAGGAACATAATATCAAACAGGAATGAGATGCAAAAAATAAATTAAACTTACGCGTGTATATGTGTGCGTGTTTTGTGTCTAAGTGTGTGTGTGTGTGTGTGTGCGTGTGTGTGTGTGTGTGTGTGTAAAACAAATTCCATCTCCATCCATAATAATTCTGTCCGAAGGCAGGTCCTTCACTGCAATCATAGCATTTCCATGCTATGCTTGCAGCTTTACTAGGGAATTGTAGGTGTGGTAGCTTTCCGTTGCTTTCCACACCGGTGAAGGATGATAATGATGATGATGATGATGGCCATATGATTTCGGAGAACGTTTGGGCCTTAAAGTTTTCCTGACATTTGTCTTACAGGTGAGGAAATACCCCGATAAAAACTTCACCCAGAAAAACTGCCCCGACCGGGGATCGAACCCGGGCCCGCTGCGTGACAAGGCAGCACGCTACCTCGAAACCTCAGCGGTGGACTAAAACAAATTAGAAGAAGAAATTTTCCTACGATACTTCGGTCAGTACGATGCAGTAGGTCCAATCCCATTATTGAGAATAGATTAGAATATTTTGAGCAGTTCTTGAAATGTGCGTAGATATTTTAACTTTATTTTGATACAACTTTCAAATTAATCTAATAAATAAAAATATTAAGTGAGTTTTTGGGTTAATATTATCGTTATGAAGCGTTCTCGGACTTGAGTTCCTATTTGAAAATAGTTCATAATTGTTTCTTGTATCATACTTGAAAGTTTGTAACATTATCACCGAATCACTCTGTATATCGCAATTTATATACCAATTTAGTCCTGTTTGCATAACATTTCACACATTTTTCTTTACTTTTAATCATGGACAGCCCTATTATAAATATTAAATTGAAATGAAAATATTTGCTTAATGCGTGTCAGATGTTGGAAATCGGACATTTCATGAACCTCCCGCTTACACAAAAGACTACATGAACAATGAAAAGCATTTTTTTCCTAACTACGTAGACCTTGTAGACCAATAAAAGAACCTTCTATTGACAAAGAAAACATAATGTGGGTTTCAATATTTATTACAATTTGAAAAGAAGAAAGAAGCCAACAGTATAAACTATGACACAAAAGAGCAGAAGAGGGACATGAAGGAAATAAAAATAAAATTTTAATGTTATAGAGGAAGAATAATTACTGCAATAAAGTTTAATATTACATTCCTTGTTCTTGCTAACTGCTGTTTAGCAATCCACATTCATTTACCGATACTCTGAAATGACGTCTTTACCTAAAAATGTCGATATTAAAAATTATCTGGTTTATTTTACAGTCTTTCCTGTATGTAGTCTATGCAAGTATTTAAAAAACGTTCCTTCGCTGAGGAACTGTTGTAAACTCAGAAGGTCTAATTTATGGTCCAATTTTGCTGGTTTAAGAATATATATATAGGTTGTTGCAAAAAAAAAAACACCGACAACGGAGGTAAGCTAGTATATTGAGATATGTAGATACTTTTTAATAAGGTACCAATATCCGGAAATTATGCGTTTCCACACTATGACTAGTTAATTATGTCTCAAGACTGGGAAGCTCCAGGTGCGAGATTCGAGAGGGAGATCGGTTCTAGTATTAGTCCGTCGCCATGGCGTAGTCTGTAGAGTCCCTACCTTCCACTCCGGCGACCCGGGTTCGATTCCCTTGCGGGGTAGGGGATATTTAATCTCCACCTTGGGTCTGGGTGTGTGTCTTGTCCTTATGTCTATATGTGAGAATAACAGAAAGTTAACAAAAAGGTAAAACAAGAAGTAAAACAGTGTAAACGAATAGAGAGAGAGAGAGAGAGAGAGAGAGAGAGAGAGAGAGAGAGAGAGAGAGAGAGAGAGAGAAAATATTTTTAAAAAAGTCCGTCGCCGTAGCGTAGTCGGTAGAGTTCCTACCTTCCACTCCGGCAACCCGGGTTCGATTCCCGGCGGGGTAGGGGATTTTAAACCTCCACCTTGGGTCTGGGTGTGTGTCTTGTCCTTATGTCTATATGTGAGAATAACAGAAAGTTAACAAAAAGGTAAAACAAGAAGTAAAACAGTGTAAACGAAAAGAGAGAGAGAGAGAGAGAGAGAGAGAGAGAGAGAGAAGGAAAATATTTTTAAAAAAGTCCGTCGCCGTAGCGTAGTCGGTAGAGTCCCTACCTTCCACTCCGGCAACCCGGGTTCGATTCCCGGCGGGGTAGGGGATTTTAAACCTCCACCTTGGGTCTGGGTGTGTGTCTTGTCCTTATGTCTATATGTGAGAATAACAGAAAGTTAACAAAAAGGTAAAACAAGAAGTAAAACAGTGTAAACGAAAAGAGAGAGAGAGAGAGAGAGAGAGAGAGAGAGAGAGAGAGAGAGAAGGAAAATTTTTTAAAAAAGTCCGTCGCCGTAGCGTAGTCGGTAGAGTCCCTACCTTCCACTCCGGCAACCCGGGTTCGATTCCCGGCGGGGTAGGGGATTTTAAACCTCCACCTTGGGTCTGGGTGTGTGTCTTGCCCTTATGTCTATATGTGAGAATAACAGAAAGTTAACAAAAAGGTAAAACAAGAAGTAAAACAGTGTAAACGAAAAGAGAGAGAGAGAGAGAGAGAGAGAGAGAGAGAGAGGAGAATATTAAAAAAAGGCCGTCGCCGTGGCGTAGTCGGTAGAGTCCCTACCTTCCACTCCGGCGATCCGGGTTCGATTCCCGGCGGGGTAGGGGATTTTAAACCTCCACCTTGGGTCTGGGTGTGTCTTGTGTATGTGTGAATAAGATAAGAAAAAAGGTTAATAAAGGTAAAACAGAAAGGAACAACAGTGTAAACGAAAGAAAACTACAAAGAAAGAAATTTAAAAAAGTATAATATTTGTAAACAATGGAAGATTTTAAAATCAGGAATAAATTAAAGGAATGAAGATAGAGTACAGAGAATAAAAAATGAGAATGAAGATGAAAGTTAAAATAAACAGTGACTGCTAATGAAGTGAAAGTAACAGAAGATAAATTAATGATGAAGAAAGAAATGAACTTAAAGGAGATACGAATAAATACAAAAGCAGAAAAACAATTATTTTTGATAAACAATGAAATGGTATTTCTCGAAGGCTAAATAAGAAAATAATAAAGAAAGACAAAAGAAGAAAATAATTAAAGAAGAAAAAGGGAAATAGGACTCAACCAGTTGCCAGGTTTATTATAGGAAAAGCTGAAACGTAACAATTTTTAATCAGGAAGTAATTAAAAGTGTTCAATTTGGAACTGCCTCTCCTAGTACTCGGATGAAAACGCTAGACGCCTCTTTATACATTCAATAGACACTTTTCATCTCCTTTTCTCCTCTTTCAAGATTTCGTGAGAATTGTCCTGGAAAAAATGTAATTTCAAGAAAATCTAATTTTTGTACTTTAAGAATGTAGACCTATATACAATATTGATATGCAATTCCCGATTCTATGGAATTGCTTAATATCGACAGATACTCTGATAAATACAGTATATTCGAATATTTGAGGATTGGGCAAAACTCACTTAGTATTTCTTCTTCTTCACGGTTTAGGCTTATTTGCTAGCCTGTTCCGGCTCCAAATTGCTGCTCTTTCCATCTTTTCTTTGGTCTTCCCAAACTTCTTCTTCCTCGTGGTGAATAGCTGTATGCTGCTTTTGGTATTCTATTCTCAGTCATCCTTTCCAAGTGTTCTTTTCCGTTTGTTCTGTATTTCTCTATTGTTGTGTTTAATTCCTCTACTTTTAGTTGTTGTCTTATTTCTGTGTTATGTTTTTGTCTGTTCTTTGGTATCCTGCTATTGGTCTGAGGAATCTCATTTCAGCAGCTTGTATTCTAGCTGATTATTGTGCTGTCACTGCTTAGTATTTCTTAATGTGGAAAAGGGTCATCATCTTCGGTACTTCAGCTCTTATACCTTATCCGCTCTCAGAGTGATCCTAACATGAACAAACGCCAATTGTATCTTTCCGCCATCCGCGCCACAATTACTGTCAAATTGACAGGGAGCACGTGTAAGGTATATGAATGGGATAGCTTACAAGAAAGCTGGTGAGATTTTTCACTGAACTTGTTAAATACATTTAAAATAACTGTTTTTGACCACTAGCCAAAGGTTTGCCAGACTTGTGTTTTAAAAATTTAGATGGCGACAGAACAAATGAAGACTCGACACCTTCAGTCATTTTTGTTGCATCAGAATCGACTGAAGTACCGCTCAAATGCATCATCCATAAATATGTAATAAACTATTTTATGTTGGAACTACACGGTCTTTATAGGAAGCCAGATATAATAAGAACAATTAAGTCTCGTAGACTGCGATGGGCAGGACATGTTGCGCGTATGGGGAATGAAAGACGTGCATCGAAGCTTCTTGTAGGAAAGCCAGAGGGAAAACGCCCAGTTGGTAGACCAAGAATCAGGTGGAAGAACAACATTAACTATGATTTGAGGGAAGTAGATTATTCAGGGAATGATTGGAAGACGTTAGCTCAGGATAGGGATGTATGGAGAGCGTAACTACGGGTTCGATAGTGCCAGTGAGTAAGTAAGTAATTGTTGATTAGATATATTTTAGAATATTTTCAATGTTCTAAATATGATTATTTTTATTCACGAAGAATAACAAGTATATTCAGAGGACATATATTTAATTTAATGAAGAGAACTACTTTTTCGCGTACTTACTGCTTCTACATCTTACGTCCGTGTCCGTAAACAATTAAACGTGACCAGGTCACGTGGTTTTGTTTTGATGAGGATCACTTTAAGAGCGGATAGCCTTTAGAGATTAGTCTTGACTTCCCGAATAACAGCTCGCTATTCTATCCTGTCCTTTACTTCTGTCTCCATTTACTGTTTTCCAGTAAACTTTTAACTCATTCTCCACGTTATCCATTCATCTAATCTTGGGGTCTACCACGTTTTCTTTTATAATCAAGTTTTACGTCCAGTACTACCTTGGGTGTGGTTTGTGCCCATTCTATGTACGTGTTTCAACTACTCGACCCTTCTGGCTTTGTATCTGCTATTATATATATATATATATATATATATATATATATATATATATATATATATTTGTGTAGAGCTCACAGTTCCCAGTTCTAATTCGCCAAACTCTACTATCTCTAGTTGGGCAATATATCTTCTTCGATTTTGTTTTTCTTTCACAGGTACACATTTGCTATAACCTTTTCAGTTAGTGTATACCTTTCGCTACCATATAATTGACAAACAACTCACTGGCACTATCGAACCCGGAGATTCATGGCCGCGCTAACATAAGCTCTCCACACTTCCCTATCATGAGCTAATGATTTAAATCAATCCCTGCATAATCTACTTCTTGGTTTACCAAATGGGGGCTTTCCCTCTGATTTTCCTACAAGAAGCTTCCATGCACCTCTATCATTCCCCATTCATGCCACATGTCCTGCCCATTTCCTGTGAATGGAAAAGACTACATAGCAGTGTTATGTAAGTTTTCTCCATTCACCTGTATATGTTTAATTGCTGTTTTATAACGTTTACTAGATGTATACCTAGAAGTTATAATTTTCTTCAACGCTCTTGGGCTACGATTATCAGAACCAATTTCTCATTGATTTGAATTAACATGTCATTATTTGTAGTAATAATCGATCCTAAATATTTAAAGTTCGGGACTTACTTTTATCCTGCTCCATCCAACTCAATATCGCTAGAAATATTGTCAGGAGAATTGCTGAGATATGTTTTATTATTAATGATTTTAAGTGGAAGCAGGTGTATACGTCTAATTCCATGAAACTCAAAAATAAATTTTCTGGATTATTATTATTATTATTATTAATTGTTACTGTTATTTTTTAAGTAAATGTCTATGTGAGATATAAGTTCAATCTGAATGCTATTATGTAGTGTCACAGATTAGGCTACTGTAATTTCTTTGGAGTTGATAATTTAAACAATAGTAATTTGCTGCCATTATCATTAAGAAATCGGTTACATGACAATGTATTTATGATATTATGGTTATTAACCAATAGGTTAGTTTAATAAAAACACTAATGTTTGTTTTGACTATAACTTAATTTATGTGATGTAAAATTATTATAACTATTGTATCCTTTATTAAAAAATCAAAATAATAAAAGATCAGGAAAAATATCGCGGCTAAAAGATACTTAGAAAACAACCGGGAGTCTTTGATCATATAAGTCGATCTCTGCATCGCCGATGTATGCTTTTTATAAAATTCTAAATCGAAAATAAATGCCTATTTTGTAATTAATGTAATTGTTGAGATATGTTTTATTATTATATGTATAACACTCCTATTAGAGTGGTGGATGTTTCATACTAATTAATGATTTTTTTTAATTAACTACATGCCCGATGTCTAAATCGCTATAATACTTAGGCCTACTGTCCCATCACATCCAAACCATATATTTGCGAAACATAAGTTCGCTATAAAAATGTCATTGTTTAATTCTATCACACATACGCACGCATGCACATACACACATATGTGTATATATATCTTCTTCTTCTTCCTTCCAAGTATTAGGCCAAGGCCTGTTACGATCCTATAGAAAATTTTCCCTCCAGCGTTTCATAGGACGGCCCAGTGATCTTCGTCCTCTTGGTATATAATTATAAACAGCTTTGGGGATCCGATTTGAACTCATTCTTTCAAGATGGTGTTTCGAATTTAGTTGGTACTGTTTAATATATTCCAAAATTGGCGTAGTCTTCAATTCTTTTAAGATATCGGTGTTCCTTTTCCGATCCCATCTGGTGTAACCTGCTGTTCTGCGCATGAATCTCATTTCACAAGCCGTTATTCTGCTTTCATGTTGTTTTTTTAGTGTCCATGCTTCACTACCATAGGTCAACATTGGTCTAGCCAAAGTGTTATATAAACGTAATCTGGTGTTTTTTTGTACAAGGGATGGTTCATAACTTGATTAATAATTCCTAAACTTTTATTATAACTAGTAACTTTTTCAGGGATATCCTTTTCATCCCAGATAGAGAGATAATATCCAAGATATTTAAATTGATTAGATCTCTCTAAAATTTTATTCTGGAGACAGATTTTACTTTGTATGGGGTCCTTCCCATGAAATGCCATAATTTTAGTTTTGTTAATTGATATTTCCATATTAAATTTGGCACCTATTTTTTGTAAATTATAAATTGATCGTTGCAAATCATTTTCGGAAAGTGCCAGGAGAGCTAAATCGTCTGCAAAAAGAATAGCATCGAGTTTGAGGTTCCTATTGATGGGTATATATCCTCGTTGTGTCTTCCTCCATTCATTTATTAATTTATTCATGTATATAATGAAAAGCACCGGTGAAAGTCCCTGTCTTACTCCAGTGTTGATCTTTTCCCAAGAAGATAATTTGCCGTCTTGTTTAACAGAGATTTCATTATCCTTATAGATGTTGAAGATATTAGTAATATATTGTTGTGGAACGTTATCATCAGCTAAAATTTGTAGTAATATTTCTTGTATTTTTAAATACCCTATACAACCTAATGCCTATTGCAGTTAGTCATTTTTCGTAGTTATTGTTACATAAGATGGATTTCTGAATGATTGAATGGTTCTTTATTTATGTAATAAAGAAAACTTACAACGGAAAATAAGTATTATTCCATACAGAATTGTATTGTAATAACACAGAATGACATTTTATCTGTAGAATGTATCGTTTTGCTCTACAAATTGCATAAAATACACAATTGGTTATTTGTGCGCATTGCTACTTGGATAAATAACTTTACAGGTATTTTCAGTCCACATTTTTTTTTAATACAGCCCTCTCAGCGTACCTCACTAATACAATTCTGTGAGAAAATATAAAACTAATTATTTGATTTTTGAAATATCAGATTATTCTGTGAATGAGATTAATATTATAATTATATACTTTATATGTTTATATTTATATTTTTACGCCAGATGGGATCGGAAAAGGAACACCAATATCTTAAAAGAATTTAAGACTACGCCAATTATGGAATATATTAAACAGTACCAACTAAATTGGAAACACCATAATGAAAGAATGAGTTCAAATCGAATCCCCAAAGCTGTTTATAATTATATACCAAGAGGACGAAGATCTCTGGGCCGTCCTATGAAACGTCTAATACTTGGAAGGAAGAAGAAAAGAATAAAGAATAGTTTTATAAAGACATTATTGGCACCCTCAGAAGACGAATTACAATATTCGTTGTATCATTTTAACAAAATAATCATCAAGTATAATATGAAAATTAATACAGAGAAAACAAGGTAACGGCTTTTCACGGAAAATATCCTGAACGTAGCAAAATTTGTATACGTGCGCGACAGGCCTAGAAGGCTCTTAGCCTACCAGCAGGCTATTGGCCTCACATATACATGTGTCAATCACAGAGGTAGATGATCATCCAGCCAGTGTAGGGGTGACATGTGGTCAGCATTTCGAGTCCCCCAACCCTTATAGCTGGTTTTCCCAACCTGGAACCGCTACTTATTGTAGCTACCCAAATGCCTCACGATGCTGGGTGGGCACCGGTCCCATACTGGCCGAAATTCCATGAGAAAATGTCTTCCCACATGGAGACTCGAACCAGCGCAAGTCCCGTAGCTCTGCACCAAGGCTTCCTGTCTTAACCACTCGGCTACTGCGCGGGACAGCAAAATTTGTATAGATTCAAAAATACTGGGAAGAGTAAATTCATTTACCTATCTTTGATGTACGGCGTAGCGTAGTGGTTAAGGCACTGAGCTACAAACCGGAGGGTCGAGGGTTCAAGTCCCGTTGGGGTCAGGATTTTTAAACTGACCCAAACCATCTGGCGGCACTATGGCCCTGGGGTCGACTCAGCCTCTAACTGAAATGAGTACCAGCCGTTTGTTCTGGGGTAAAGGCGGCCGTCACGCAGGGCTGACAACCCGGCTGACATAAAGTGCCGATTGTCTAGAAAAAGTGGGAGCCTTAACCTCCTACTACCCCAAGGGCCTCCTGAGGCCTGTTGTGGGATCACTTTACTTTTATCTTTGATGTACATTAACATATTTGGATGAAGTATGCATATCAAATAAAATTATTAATTTTAATAAAATCATCGGAGTAATAAATTGAATAATGGAACCGTCACTAGTCGAAATAGATATGTTATATCGGTTTGATCAGTTATCCAGAAAGGCCCTTCATGTCGTTTTTATGATCAAAAGAGAATATATGATCCAGAGTTAAAAATCCCCTCACCCGATAGGTCGATAGGTTAGGCTATACTAAAGCAAAGAAAAAAACACACACACACATATACTATATATATATATATATATATATATAGAGAGAGAGAGAGAGAGAGAGAGAGAGAGAGAGAGAGAGAGAGAGAGTGGGAGAGAGAGGCAGACAGACAGAGAAAGTATTATAGTTTTAAACTCCGAAATTTCACAGTGCATCTTTCTATATGGTATGACTGGTTATCAAGTTTCTTACAAAGTTAGAAGATTTTTTTATAGGTTATGTATTACGTCATCGCCCTAAATACATCTGTAATGCTGTCAGCTGACAGATAAGAAACATTTTCTGCTATATGTACTCTTGGACCATGACACGAAATGACATTAACAAATTGCAGGCTACAGAAATGAAGTTTTTCAGATCAGCTAAAGGTTGTGCTAGGTTAGATAAATTTAAAAAATGAGGATATAAGAAAATATCATTAGAGGAAAGGATTCATCATAGAGATCAATGGATTCAACACCTACTGTAGAAAGAATGAGCTACAGTCGAATTCCTAGAAGAATTCTTGATTATAAACCTGAAGGAAGGAGAGATTTGGGAAGACCTCGGAAACGTTGGTTGGAGAATATGTGAAGCCGGAACTGGCTTAAGAGCCTAATCCCTGATTGAAGAAGAAGAAGGAGAAGATGTACGTCTTATCATTTTTTTCTAAAACAGTCTAGACTACTCATTAATCTAGGAAGGCCCTCCATGTCATTGTGTGGTTAGAAAAGTATGTGTGTGAACTGAAGTTACCTACAAAGGGAGAGATTAGACTAGGTAAAGAAATAAATAAACAAAGCCCAGGCTGCCCATTACGAACAGTGGGTTTAGTAGTGAAAAATGGCTGCCATCTTAATACTCTGGAGTGCAAATGTAGAATCTATTCCCTCCAGCCATGGCAGAAATTGCAACGGACATGATGTTGCTCCTTATCCCGGGCAGATCGATTGTGTGGAATAGCATGACAGTGTCAGAAATTAATTACTAACTGAATTTATGTTCCCCAGGACCGTCCAGTCCTTGTGAAGTGTGTGTCATGTCACATGTCAGGCACATGCCACCCCTCTCCTGTTCTATTACATTTCCCCAAGACACCCCTCCCCATCCCAATTCACTAATTTTATATGTATTAATCATACAATTCAATAATGTCAAATATGCTTACTTCTCTAACAATTGTCTAATTTATAACCAGTATTCAACGAGATAGCACTCGATATAAGGCAC
Organism: Diploptera punctata; assembly: GCA_030220185.1. NCBI lineage: Eukaryota > Metazoa > Arthropoda > Insecta > Blattodea > Blaberidae > Diploptera > Diploptera punctata. The sequence goes on along the minus strand of JASPKZ010000825.1, from coordinate 954,754 downwards.
GTGACCATAATATACATGTCACGTGACTTGAATCTATGACGTAAATTAAGCTGTAGAGAACGTAAAATTTCTAAATAAAAAAATCTGCTCATATCTGGCTTAAGGGAATAAGATAGTCTGACGTTGTGATTTTGTAAAATTTAAATTGTTAACTTTGGTCTTTCTAAAAACTTTATTATCCAATACTCGTAATCACCCTTAAGGTAAGAGTCTATGTTTAGCATATTTTTCTTCTTCGTCAGGCTCTACGACTTCCAGTGGAATGTCTTGGCCTTCTCAACCAGTTTACGCAACTTCTTCCTATCTTGTGCAGTGGATTTCAAATCAAAAATCCCCATTTCTCTCACATCTTCAATTACGTCATCTTCCCATCGACCCTTGGGTCTTCCCCTTGGTCTTGTTCCTTGTGGCTTCCAATTCAAAATATCATTCGGCAATCTTCCCTTTGGCATTCTTAGTGTATGTCCAATGTTTAGCATATATATTAGGATAAAATTAAATAAAATATATATATATATATATATATACATATACCCCAAGGGCCTCCGGGCCTGTTGTGGGATCACTTTACTTTTTATATATTATTAAGTCCATGGGAATTGTTAATAATAGTTTTCAAATTATCTCTATTTCAGTCATACAATAATGAGGGCTTATGATATCTTGGCAAGACCATATGCAATCTGTCCCGTAATCGATAGTCCACGTTGAACCTTACTTAAATTTATAGTTTGTGTAACTATACAGAAAAGAGATTTTAGCAGAATCACAGCTGGTGAAATAAAGTTCTTGGGAGGAACAGCTGGATACATAAAATTAGACAAAAAGAGAAATGCGGACATCTTACAAGAACTTCAAATCTCTTATGTTATGGACCATATGTCTGTACAGAGGAATAATTGGCAGCAGCAACTTCAAGCACAGATCTAACTCGGATCCCTCCTCAAATTTTAAATTATCATTGGATGAATCAAGTGCAATTTTCATAATCTGACTATAGAACGGGAAATTAAACCAAAATTATATGTGAAGTGATTATACATTGAAGTGTGTTTTATAGTTTTTAAATAAATATTTGTATATATTATGGGTGTACAAGAGGAGCCGGACATCATAGACATTATAGAAAAGAAAAGATTACTGTGGTATGGTCATGTCAATAGAATGCCAGAACAAAGATTGCCTAAAATTTGTTATGGAATGGATCCCAATGGAAAGGAGGAAGACCGAAGAAAACTTGGATAGGAGGGGTACAAGCAGCTATGAATATCAGAGGATTGGAGGAAGGTCAATGGATGGACAGAGAGGAATGGCGTTTGGTTTCCGGAAGACGACGGCAGCTGCCATGATACCGGATGATGATGTTTATTTTCTATTTTTATCTATGGGTTTACTTTTATATTAAGTTTACGGTTCTCCTCTTGGCTTTATAGGTTCATGAACTGGGACTGCCCATCAACCATCTCGAGGAAAGAGATATGTAGAAAGGTCACTTAAAAAATGGCATGAGACCGTAAAAGCCACCGGGCTTAGTAGAGTGAACGAATGAATGAATAAGCCACTGTGTCCCATGAAGGGCTAGAACCTCCTACAAGAGGGTTGAGCTCAAATATCACGTGGTTCATTCGGGGAGCAACTCCACATGAACGGATAACACTATGCTAAGTCTACTCTTATGATTTAAAGTACATTTTAGGTTGGCAATATTGTGCAGTTTGTGATTGGACTCAAGTTTTTGATTTTTCAATGATGCACTTTTGTCTTCTTTCTCGCAACTTATGAACTGGATCTGCTAGTATGGTTAGCACATTGGTTGTATTTATATTTAGGCACTGAGTGTTCACACTTTTTTGATGTTGCGCACTGCCTCCTTCCACACACTTCTATTGCGGACGGTGGTGGACCATTGGGCCTAGTAGGATAAGGTTGCCGAATTCCGTGATAGTGTTTTACATTCTTGTGTAAATGTAACATTTTAGATTACGGTGACAAAAATGAATACAATAATATACTTAGGTTGTAACTTTAATAGTGGCAACTATTTTTTATTACTAGTATACAAGTACAGACCTATGAAACTTCTACAATCCTTCAGTGTAGTACGCAGCATTGTCTACAACTCGTTGCCAGCGATGTGGAAGTCGTAGTATCCCTGTAGCAGCTCTCGTTCCGTTGATGTCTCTGGCTAACCGCCTTAATGCCAGCAGAATCTCGGCAACAGTCTGGTATCGAATGGCACGAAGTGGTTCCTTCATATCAGGGACCAAATCATGTTCACAGGGGCTTAAATCCAGTGAATGTGGTAGATAGAATAACACATCCCACTCCCAGCGATGGTACAGATCAGCTAAAGAGTGTGCCATGTGCGTCCGAGCAGTCCTGTATGGTAATGCCGTCTCCCTACATGCTTCCACAAGACCTTCATGACATTGTCGTGCTGTATGGCCATGACACATTGAATTTTCAACCAAGATCGCTGTTCCTGCTTTGTAAACATGGCGAAACACAACAGTTTAGAGCGGCAACTCAGAGGAGACTAAATTTATCTCTCCAAAGCACATGCGCTTTGAGACGTACGAACGAGTACATTTACTGTAAGATAGGTCAGACATATATTAACATGTGACAGGAGTTACAGCAATTAGCTCCGCTTCGCTTCTACAGCAGTGTTGCCACTATTTTTGTTACAGCCCACGTAGTATAAACCTTCTACAATATTGTTTATCCAATTCACTAAAAAGCGATGAACATTTGTCTCCTGGTGCCTCATTCTCCAAGACAAAGTTTCCAAAATCCGTGATAATTGTATCTTCACGTCTTGAGTTTTTAATTCCGGAATATTAAAACAGAAGGTTATAACTTAAAAATAAACTGAATTCGGCGTTTATTAAAGTCGATAATCGATATTAGAAGCTATATGAGGGCAAATACAAAAATTGTATAAGTGATATCAAACTTTTAATATTTAGGTATTTTTCCTCTATAAATAAATTTAAAAAAACTTCAAGTAAGCCAAATGCGCTTCTTACGATCATTGTTAGGAGTTAATAGACTGGATCACCAAAGGAACACTACTATCAGAGGAAAACTTGGAGTAGCAAGTTTAAATGAAGATATCCAAAGATACCAACAAGAATGGAAAAATCATCTGAGAAGAATGGCAAGAAATAGACTTCCAAAATTGGCATTCCAATATACCCCAACTGGACATAGGGACCAAGGAAGACCAAAACATCGGTGGAAAGATCAAGACCATCTTCGCTAGGTTTACCGTACAGGTCACATGGCCTAAAACGAATTTGTTCATGATGATGATGAAATAAATTTAATATTAATAATAATAATAATAATAATAATAATAATAATAATAATAATAATAATAATAATAATAATACACATTGTGATAAAATGTATGCAAATATACTAGTTCTAATTTCTAGCAAAAATATCATCCTCTATAAACATAACTTACTTACTTACTTACTTACTTACTTACTTACTTACTTACTTACTTACTCACTGGCACTATCGAACCCGTAGGTTCATGGCCGCGCGGACATAAGCTCTCCATACATCCCTATCCTGAGCTAATGCTTTCCAATCATTCCCTGTATAATCTACTTCCCTCAAATCATAGTTAATGTTGTTCTCCCACCTCATTCTTGGTCTACCAACTGGGCGTTTTCCTTCTGGCTTTCCTAGAAGAAGTTTCCATGCACATCTTTCATTCCCCATTCGCGCAACATGTCCTGCCCATCGCAGTCTACGAGACTTAACTGTTCTTATTATATCTGGCTTCCTATAAAGACCATGTAGTTCATTGTTATGTAGTCTTCTCCATTCACCTGTCTGCTCATCTCTCCTCTATAAACATAAGCATGGAATAATAATAATAATAATAATAATAATAATAATAATTTAGAGAAATAACGAAATTTGAAAACATAGAAACATCTCAATAATTTAACGAACAATGAATAAATTATTTTAGGAAATAAATTTCAATCAAATGCCTACTTAGCATACATGCTTAGTCTTGTTAATGAGTAAAGTATATAATGTTAATATAACTGTTTTTTTGTAATGTAACTAATATGGAAGCTGGTTAAAATTCTTGAGTATTTTCTTCTTACTGCCTGCATTCACACAGTTAAATATGAGAGATAGAGCCATGTAATAAGAAAAATGAAAAAAAAAACGAAAATACGAAAGCTCTTCTTCTTCTTCTTCTTCGTCAGGCTCTACGACCTCTAGTGGAATGTCTTGGCCTTCTCAACTAGTTTACGCCATTTCTTCCTATCTCGTGCAGTAGATTTCAAATCAAAAATCCCCATCTCTCTTAAATCCTCAATTACGTCATGCTCCCATCGATCTTTTGGTCTTCCTCTTGGTCTTGTTCCCTGTGGCTTCCAGTTTAATATATCATTCGGCAATCTTCCCTTTGGCATTCTTAGTGTATGTCCAAACCATTGTAATCTTTTGGAATTGATGAAACTAACTATATTTTCTTTATTATTCTTGAGGTATAATTCATTATTCCTTCTTAACCTCCAAATTCTATTTTCCTTTACTGGACCTAACACTCTTCTAAATATTTTCCTCTCAAAAAATACGAAAGCTGTTGTACCATTATTATCTTTCTATATTGTTAAGACTCATGAATCAGTTGCTTCAGTTGATATTAAAATACAACATTAGAATGTTATATTACTATTAAATAAGCATATGCCCCAAAATATAGAACATTTATTCATGGACATTCATTTGAGAGAAACAATTATTTTCTCAACCACATTCAATTTCACAATCTGTTTTGAGGCTTTGTATTACTTTTCAAAAGGCGTGCAAAGCAATAAAATTGATAGAAGAAAGCTTAAGCCATGTCTGGTGTAACTCAGAAACTACTTTATAAAACATTTAATTCCTGATAATAATAATAATAATAATAATAATAATAATAATAATAATAATAATAATAATAATAATAATAATAATAATAATAATAATAATAATAATAATAATAATAATTACCGTTGGAAAGACAATTATTCAAATTACAACAATGGAATAAAATAAAACAGGTAGAACTTACGTCATTAGTCAAAATGGCCTTGAATATGCAACAGCAAATTACAATTGCTGCATGGGCAATAACATATGCTAATGATCGTGAGGCTGCAAGGCGGGCGTGACGTGAGTTTAACGTAGCATTGCAGCGGTCGACTGTGGGGAAGTCGAGAAAACGACTGCTGGAAACGGGAAGTATGCAGAAAATCAAACCTCCTGGAAGAAGAGGCCCCATTGAATGGCCAGCCCGTTCCCCTGACCTCACAGCATGTGACTATTGGTTGTGGGGTTATTTGAAGGAGAAGGTTTATGCCCGGAAATCTCAAGACATGCTGAAATTAGTGACTAAGGAAGAAATTAGAGCTATTCCTCTAAACATTGTATCATAATGCAATAGAATCATCATTCTATGCGACCTGTGCGATGCAAGACAGACGATTGACAGAATCGAACTGTGAAATGCGTCTTGTCACTACCAGACTGGCATTCCATGGCTTCCATCACAAGATATGCTGCAACAAGACATTTCATGAACCTAACGACATGTGCATATGTGTTTTGTGTTCACAAAAATGTGAAAAGTACCATATTCTCAATTGTAAAAAACTACTCAAATCAATCAGTGCTTATAGCAAAGACAATTAAGCACTTCACATGTAATATCTGCACGGTTTGTGCGCATTTCTCCTTTATTATAATGCAATGAATGACTTCCCAAAGCGTTGCCAATTATGCTTGGATGTAAACGGCGAACAGTTTGAAGCAATAAAGTGACTTGCTTAGTGTTGTTGTAAGTGATTTGTTTTGTTCTATTGTAATTTGAAGGATACCCTTTCCAATGATAACATCATATTTCCTTTAATAATAATATTTTCGTCACAAAATGTGATCAAACGTATAGCCATATTTCTGAATCACACTGTATATTATACATCTGTTTTATATTATAATGTCAGGGGGACAAGACATGTACAGGTCGACCTTAAAAGAGATGGTGTGAGCAATTTTGAGTCGGAACAGACCAAGAATAATCCTTGAAGACGACGATGATGATTTCATTTATTTAGCAGGTTTCACATCTTCCTGCGCCCAATTAATCTACTGTCGTTCTCCTCCATATCTCTCTGTCATTCCAATTTCCATCGTCCAATCCTTTTTTCCTCATGCTGTTCAAAACACCATCATACACGTTATTTTTAGCCGTCTTCTTCTTCTACCAAGTGGCACCCATTCTATTGTATATCTGGCTTAAATTGGCAAAGAGAGAGATGGAGATATTATCCTTGACCGCTTTCGTCCAGTAACAAAAGAAAGAGCCCACCCTGTTGTCAATTTCGTCTTCCCCCTTTCCCATATTAACATCTGGTGAAGAAACTCCGACAGCACTGGTGCGAGTGAGAGAGGTGAGTACAGCTGTCTCTTTCTACAAATTTCTTGCAAAGTTAAGCCAGACGTACTATAGTATTCTTGTTGGGAATCTGTCTTCAGTCATTCTTTTTACATGGCTTTACCATTTTATTTGTTCGTTTTTTTTATGAAATCCACAGTTAAAGTTTGAATATTCATCTTTTCCTTAATTGGGCTGTTTCTTATTTTGTGTCTTCTAGAAACTGCAGCTGAACGCCTCCAAAAATCCATTTCTGCAGAATTTAATTTACTTACTATTCTGGATTTTAATTCCCATTTTTCTGCGCCGTATGTCATTGTACTCATCACTGTTTTAAAAGTGTGTTTTTGTTTTAGAACATAAGTTATATACTGATCCCATAAAACACCATTTAATTTTGATATTGTAGATTTGCTCTTATTTATGCTCTCATTGATTTCAGCATCATGACTTCCATCTGCTCTAAGTTTTGTCCCCAAATAAACATATTCGTCACATGCTTTTATTTTTCCATGTCCGTCTTCGATCATTATACAATTTTTTTGCGCGATATGCGTTCTGTCGTACTTACAGCAATGGCGACCATGATTAAAAGTTCAATTTCCTAAATTTCGGGATTGCCAACCTAAATAACTATACTGTAATATTACATATTATCGACCACGTGCGGGAAGTAAAACACTGCCTTTATGTATACTACGTACAATGCATATACAAAAATATATCCAAAAGGTAGTGTTAATGTACATTATACGAAACAAATCACTGCATTTTTTAAATGAACTGAACTTTATTTGAAACAATAAAAAGCAATAAATTCGTACTTGCCGCCATTTTATGGCTGATTGGTGTCACTGCCTGCTGTAGTACTAATAAACATTGGCCACACTGTTAACGTTACTCATTTGTCTATAATGACCGCAAATATTTCCAATAAAGATGTTGTTATTTTACTATTATTTTTTATTTTGGAAACACCATCGCGCAAAAAATAATGTACAACGCACGTTTGTGAAATGTTTTATAGAATTTCGGAAATTAAAAACCTCGTTATCGCTCGATTTTTAAACATTTCCTCGCTTCTGTAAAAACAAATTCCCAACTTTACATTGTAATATACTATTACAACACCTAACTATACCTGGTCTCGTCTTAACATTGTGTTCCTATTACTCCCGCCCCTCGTCCATGCAAGTGTCATTTACATAATTTCAACAGTCATGTCGTCCTATACTTGAATCAGTAATTTCGAAAAGGGAGCATCTCCAATTTTTCTAAAATTCATTTCTTTCATTATTCCATGTTTACATACCTACTTCCATCGTTTCCGCGTGAGAATGGATCAACTACACATTCCTTTACCACTTTCTGAGTTTATTCAGTAGCAATTTCAGATTCAATGCTTTATCCTCAAACTATTGGACGATAGCGAGGAGATACTAAAGGACAACACGCACACACTATTGAGGAACACTAAGAAATTACGACTGGAAGTAAATATCAATAAAACTAAATATATGGTCACACGTAGAAATACATTATATTATGGAAATGGACAGTTAATGACAAATGAGGGAAATTTTTAGGAAGTGGCTGAATTCAAATACCTAGGAACAATAATCACAAATAGGAATGAGATTCACAAAGAAATTAAACATAGGCTCAATTCTGGAAATGCGTGCTATTATGCATTGCAGAGACTCTTGATATCCCAACTCCTTTCAAAAAACGTTAAACTGGAAATATATAAAACTATTATTCTACCAATTATATTATACGGGTGCGAAACATGGACTCTTACTTTAAGGGAGGAAAGGAGATTACGAGTTGAGAAGGCCGAAATTAAAATAATAATGGAATCTAATTTCTTTTTATTTGTGGTTGAGATTCAAGTTGAATCTCTTCTTAAAATAATGAAGGATGAATATGAAATCCGTAGATAATAGTAGTATTTGAGAATAAAGTACTTAGGAAAAATTTTGGACCAAAGAGAGATGAGCAAACAGGTGAATGGAGAAGACTACATAACAATGAACTACATGGTCTTTATAGGAAGCCAGATATAATAAGAACAGTTAAGTCTCTTAGACTGCGATGGGAGGACATGTTGCACGTATGGGGATTGAAAGACTTGCATGGAAGCTTCTTGTAGGAAACCCAGAGGGAAAACGCCCAGTTGGTAGACCAAGAACGAGGTGGGAGAATAACATTAACTATGATTTGAGGGACATAGATTATACAGGGGATGATTGGAAACATTAGCTCAGGATAGGGATGTATGGAGAGCTTATGTCCGCGCGGCCATGAACCTACGGGTTCGATAGTGCCAGTGAGTAAGTAAGTAAGTATCTTCAACAAGTTGAATCAGTTTTTCTTTCTCTCCTGTAAAATTTGATCAGCTGTAGATGATCTCTATTCGAAATGACTGATTCACTTGAAGATTTCGTTGTAGGATTTGCTGACCTGATTATATCAGAATCGTGTAAACTAGGCTTTGCTGTAAGTTGTTCTAACAAAAACCTGATGACGCAAAGGTTCTGTATTTACATTCGGAATCGATAGTGGTATTATGATATCCGTCATATAAGACAACATTGTATGGACGGAAATGAATTGTTCCACAAATGAACATGTGTGTAGCGAGAATTATCTATTTCATGAATACTCCATCCATCAAATATTTGGTTTGTCGACCGCATGCAAATATGGTATTTATTAGTGAACATTGTTACAACTGGAGTATTATTCGATGCGAATGTATAATACATATCTCTCCCTCTCTCCCTCTCTCTCTATTTGCATACCACTTCAGTTTGAGAGAGGCATCATTAGTACAACACATTTAATTTGCATCATGGTGTTCCCCAAATATTACGGAATTACGAACGAGTATTATTCTGTTAAACGACTAAACGCCCACGAAAATTAACTAGTGTCCCTTCACCTATAGGACGGGTGACGAAATTGCTAGAATGAGCCACGTGTGGCTCATTGGAATAATCAGTTATTATAATTAGCCCAAAAGACTGCAACGAGTTCATAATGCTTGTGCGCGTTTATGTGAAGCCTTTGTAAATCAGATCGCATAACTCCAACATTTCAAATGCTGTCTTATCTCCGACCGACACCAGGTCACAAGATAACAGTCGGTTGGGGTGTATTACAGTCGATTTTTAATTACGCTATTGATTATAATTTTAATGCAAATATTCGTATTACGTAATGGTATTAATGAAATTAATCTTTGGAAAAGAAGCACAATTAAAGTATTTAAGCATTATATGAAAAAAGCAAGTGAAACAAACTAAATATTTGGGAATAATTATGGATAACATTGAAGGTATAAGCAAAGAGAACATAAAACATAGAATTGAATTGAGTAGCAAAATAATATCATCGTTAAATTCCATATGGTGGGATAAGCATATTTGGAAGGACACAAAAAAATATATTGGTAAAACATTGGTGGAATCTGTTGCAATGTATGGAAGTGAGGTATGGACAATCAATAAGTACTACAAGAATAGACTAATAGCTCTAGAAATGGATTATTTACGCAGAAGTGCCAGAAAGTCTAGATAAGAACATGTCACAAATAAGGAAATTAGAAACATAATGGAAGCAGAAGAAAGCATAATTGAAAGAATTGAGGAGAAGGAATTAAAGTGGTTAGGACATGTCTTAAGAATGGAAGATGAGCGATGGCCGAAGCAACTATATGAATGGCATCCGAACAGAAAGAAGAAAAGAGGGAGACCAGGTTAACATGGAAGGAAAACATGAAGACAGTAATGCAAGCTAGAGGGCTAAGCATCGAAGATGCCCAAGACCGTAGGCTTTGGAGGTTTGGCACGGGAAGACGGCAGCAGCTGTAAAAAGCCGAAGATAGAGATATGAAATAAATTAGCTTAAATATGTAATTTCCATTTTAACCGTCGGCCATTTTGGAATGTAATATAAGAACTGTTATAGGACAACTGTTATTGTAGACAACTGTTATATATGTATATGAAACTAAAAACTATCCTAACCTACACGTATAGGAAACTAAAAGCTAACCTAACCTAAATCAATTACTCTAACGTACTCTAAATTGATTTAATATGTAAAAGCAGACGTAAAGTGATGTAATTGTATAAAAAGTAGCCATACTTATTTTGCAGTGGGTTATCGGTGATATTGATATCGCTGGTTAATAATGCACAACTTGTGCGTGTTTTTGATTAATAATTAACGTGGTTATCGTTAGTTATTAGAGAGTTAATCGCTGGTTCATACAATAACTCATAGAATAATAGTTGTAACCTCAGTTATTAGTATGGTCATGACCTCCATGATGTATTATTAGAGTGGTCGGGACAGGAAATAGTCTCACCTTGTTTTCTATATTTACGACTAAAATGTGAATAAGGTAATCATTTTCCAGTGCTAAAAAGAATAATTATATAATTATATGCATATTTGTTGTATTTAAGTTGTGTAAAAATGCGTAAGTAAAAATCGATCGTGATACACCCCGCCCTAACAGTCTACTAACAATCCCTCTTCATAGCACTTCTTCTTATTCTACTTATTTTACAGAAGCCTCTGCCCGCTACTGGAATTCCCTCCCTCAAGATATCTATCTACGATAGACTTAAATGCCCAAATAGAGTTCCCAGTTTCATATTAACTCAATTTTTAACCGGACATGGAAAATTTCAGGCATATTTACACAAATTTAAAATATTATCAAATGCAAATTGTAAATGTGGAGAAGATATTCAAACAGTCAAACATGTTCTGTTTAATTGTCCAATGTTGTGGTTTGAACTTCATAAACTTGAAACATATTTGAATTTTAATGAAAAAAATATTCCAGTCCTTTTGTCATATTCTTAACGACAAAAAATTTTATAATTGCTTCTTCTCTTTTGTAAATAGTGTTTATTCTCAACTGTAATTTAATTTTATTGTGTTCATCTTTGTTAAAATATTGTTATATAATTGCCTTTTTGTTCTACTGTTTTATGTTAATTTACTTGTTAATGTTGCATAATTACAACCCTTATATACCGTAAGGTAAAAAGGGTTTTATCTTTGGATATAATAAAAAATATATCAGGGGTAACCGCACACTTAAACAATTATCGTTGTTAAATAATTATTTTTTTTTTTCATGAGAACTACATTTATTCTACGTCTTTCTAACTTTTTTTCTATCTTGTACGTTTTATATTTAATTCGTTAAATCTAGATTAAATCAAAATATTTTGTAAATAATAATTATATTCTTGTCCACCTCTATGGTCTCGAGGTAGCGTGCTGCCTTGTCGTGCAGCGGGCCCGGGTTCTGTTCCCGGTCTGGACAGGCTCCTGGGTGAGGTTTTTTTCTCCTGGGTTTTCCATCACCTGTAAGACAAATGTCAGGAAGCTTAGTGCCCAACGGTCTCCGAAAATCATCCGGCCATCACCATCATCCTTATCATCATCATTCATCACGGGTGTGGAAAGCAACGGGAAGCTACCACACCTATTATTCCTTAGTAAAGCTACAAATCATAGCATGAAAATGCTATGATTGCAGTGAAAGACCTGCCCTCGGGTAGAATTACTATAGAATATAATTATATTGTAGACATAGCATATAATATTTATGTTTATTGTAATTTAGTTGTAAGAATAATTTTGCATTTTTTAAATCTTTTTGAGGGTAGACAAGGCCTTAGGGTCTTAACTCTGCCAGGTAAAATAAAGCTATTATTATTATTATTATTATTATTATTATTATTATTATTATTATTATTATTATTATTATTATTATATACATTGCCTCTACATTTCATATATGGTACCACACTTTGTGCACCTTGGGAAATGTAGTAGCAGTTCCTATTACTCCTCTTGGAAGCAATAGGGTTTTTGTGAAAACACGCCACCGGACTCTGTTTTTGTGTTCTGCTGGCTTGCTTTTACTTTGGTTTCTTTAATAATAAGATTTTAAGAAATGCGGGTTACTAGCCCATAGCTTCCGATTCCGGTGATGGAATTGTCAACTAGGCAGCAGAACCTGCCTTCCTCAGTTGTTGAGGAGGAGTTTAGACATTTCCGTCCGAATTCAATATTTATGTTTTTCCTGTCCATGCTCGGGTGGCTGCTTACAGTACAAATCCACTGGGCGATGGGGTCGCCACATCCCTATGCCGAACCTCGAGAAATGCCTTTTTCGGTATGTTTCAATAGCGCATACCAAGTTTCGTTGCGGAAGGCGAAAATTGCTACCTATAGAATTATTTTTTAATCTTCTACTCAGATTAACAGGCACTCCTAATGATCCACTTTTGTTGGCCAACGAACTCAATCATATTTTCCTGAATTGATTGTTATATGCTGAATTTGGTTATAAGAAACACATTTTTTACTTATTTTTACTGTAGGTGTCTAGTAAGTAGATCATGCCGCTAAGGTCAAGCGGCGTGGGGCATGTGATTTTTGGTCTAACTATAAGGTGAGAGGTTAAACTACGATGGAAAAGAAGAAAATTATTGTTATGTTGGTTATTAGACTTCTGGAACTAAATACATTTTAGGAATATTTGAAAAAATATTTCTTCTGTTTTTTTCCGTCTTTTTTTTTACATAGGCCTACCGTGTCTTCAGCATGTCATACGTCTATTTACAATCTGATTATGTATATTTATAGCCTATATGAAATTTGTCCACCGCTGTGGTCTCGAGGTAGCGTGCTGCCTTGTCACGCAGCGGGCCCGGGTTCGATCCCCGGTCGGGGCAGTTTTTCTGGGTGAGGTTTTTTATCGGGGTTTTTCCTCACCTGTAAGACAAATGTCAGGAAAACTTTAAGGCCCAAACGGTCCCCGAAATTATATGGCCATCATCCTTATCATTATCATCCTTACCATTATCATCATCATTCTTCACCGGTGTGGAAAGCAACGGGAAGCTACCACACCTACACAATTCGCTAGTGAAGCTGCAATCATAGCATATTGCAGTGAAGGACCTGCCTTCGGGCAGAATTACTATGGATGGATGGATGGATATGAAATTTAATTGTATGTACAAAGTGGAAGTAATACGAGTGCGCAGATTTTATTCCTGGGGTATATATCAAAATATTTTAAAGGTTTTTATCTCGCAAAATGCGCTTTTGTCTGAAATCGGACTACATAATTGTTTTTATATGTATGTTTATTCATTTAATAGCTGTTACTATTTCCCTTATTTCTGCAAACACAAAATAATCTGTCTTTGCAATTAATTAAAAAAATAATAATATGTGATTTTTTTTTAAATCCCAACATCCAAATTGACTTAGTTTACAAAACTAATTTAAAATATCGAGCTTATCCTTAATGTAGGGATTTATTTAATGCTACTGTATCCTACATTATGCAGTTTGTAAAGTTTCTCCACATATTTACAAAGTACACTCACATTTACATAATATAAATATTGAAAACAGAATGTAAGCACAGAGTGACTTAAAATGAGTTTTCATATTCAGAATGGTATAAATAACATGTTTTACATGTTTTTTGTAGAGACTAGTTCGTTTTAATAACAACCGCCAGAAGTATAATAATAATAATAATAATAATAATAATAATAATAATAATAATAATAATAATAATAATAATCTTCTTCCGAATGCAGTATTGGGTGATGATGCCCGTTCTGCGACTACAAAAACTGATCTTTCCATCGGTTGAAGGGTCTTCCGAGGTCTCTTTTGCCTTTAGGGTTGAGGTGGTAAATCATCTTTGGTAAACGGGAATTTGACATTCTCTGGACGTGTTGGAACCATTTAATCTGATAATTTTGTATATGTTCAACCATTTCCTACTATTCCACTGCATCCTTATCTAATCACTTTTCATTCTATCCCTTAATGTTACTCCAGTTAGTGATCGGAGGAATCTCATTTGTGAACTATTAATGCGGGATTTATCTTTTGCTCGAAGTGTCCAGCATTCACTTCCGTATAGTAGAGCAGGTTTGCCTACGGCATTATGAAATCTCAATTGGATTTCTTTCCTCATTTGTTTTCCAATAATATATAATAATAATAATAATAATAATGATAATGATAATGATAATGATAATGATAATGATAATGATAATGATAATGATAATGATAATGATAATGATAATGATAATGGTAATGGTAATGATACTGGTAATGATAATGATACTGGTAATGATAATGATACTGGTAATAATGATGATTATAATAATAATCCATCCATCCATAGTAATTCTTCCCGAGAGCAGGTCCTTCACTGCAATCATAGCATTTTCATGCTATGCTTGCAGCTTTACTAGGGAATTGTAGGTGTGGTAGCTTCCCGTTGCTTTCCACACCGATGAAGGATGATGATGATGATGATAAGGATGATGATGATGACCGTATGATTTCGGGGACCGTTTGGGCCTTAAAGTTTCCCTGGCATTTGTCTTACAGGTGAGGAAAAACCCCGATAAAAACCTCACCCAGAAAAACTGCCTCGGCCGGGGATCGAACCCGGGCCCGCTGTGTGACAAGACAGCACGCTACCTCGAGACCACAGCGGTGGACAATAATAATAATAATAATAATAATAATAATAATAATAATAATAATAATAATAATAATATAATATATTATCGTCCTCTGTGCTCTATGATTAAGTTCTTTGCCTCTTGTACAGAGGGTTGAGGGTTCAAACCCATCTGGGATCAATATAAATTTTTATAATGGAAAACCCCAAAAAATAATCCTCCCGGAAGGATTTCGAGCCGTATGTCTTGAATCTGAAGATTTTCTGACTCATGAAAGAACCTCGAGCCTAAATTAGAGACTCTGAAAAAAATGGTATCGATCTTTCCCATCCGAGTAGGCCTAATGCTTCAGTTGCTTACTATGTGTCTCTTTGAGGCTGACATTTGTAAGAAAATAATTATTACTAAATTAGCTCGGTTAATTAACTTCCGCAAGAGAGCATCCTTACCGCACGCAGGGATGTGCGGGTATACAGAAGATAGGCAAGAAAGAGACATTAAGAATAGAATAATTAAGGATAGAGCAATAACAGCAATGATAAATAGTGTCCTATGGAACAGACATATGACAAGAAAAAAGAAGTTACAAATATATAGGCTAATTCATTTGTGAGAAGTACTGTCACAAATTATGGAGCTGAAGTATGTAAATTCAACAAAAACTTTGAACAAAAACTTATGTCGATGGAAATGGATTTCTTGAGGAGAACAGCAAGATGTTCAAAATTGGAAGAAAAAAAAAAGTCGTATGAGAAAAAATTAATATCAAATATTCAAAGTGGATTATATAAGATATAAGCAATTAAATTGGTATGGGTATATACGACGAATGCAAGAAGAAAGATTACCCAGAAAAACATTGGAATGGTGTCCACCTGGAAGAATATAGAAAAGAAGACCCCAAAACTCGTCGATGCAAAAAATAAGTCCTAGAATGAGAACAAGAGGACTGGAAGACCTGGAATGGATGGATAGGGACAAGTGGAGAAGAAAAATAAAACCTTAGGCACAGAAATATATGTCAATATTGAAAATCTGTATATAAATAAATAAATAAATAAATATTTATTTAATTAAATCAATTATATTTTTCATAAAGTAAACACCAATTCAATTGATTACTTAATAAAATATATTATTTTATTTATTATTATTATTATTATTATTATTATTATTATTATTATTATTATTATTATTATTGTTATTGTTATTGTTATTATTGTTATTGTTATTATGTCCACCGCTGTGGTCTCGAGGTAGCGTGCTGCCTTATCACGCAGCGGACCCGGGTTCGATCCCCGGTCGTGGCAGTTTTTCTAGGTGAGGTTTTTATCGGGGTTTTTCCTCACCTGTAAGACAAATGTCAGGAAAACTTTAAGGCCTAAACGGTCCCCGAAATCATATGGCCATCATCATCAGCCCTATCATTATCATCATCATCATCATCATCCTACACCGGTGTGGAAAGCAACGGGAAGCTACCACACCTACAATTCCCTAGTAAAGCTGCAAGCATAGCATAAAATGATTGCGGTGAAGGACCTGACTTCGGGCAGAATTACTATGGATGGATTATTATTATTATTGTTATTATTATTATTATTATATTCCAGGTTGCAGGATACAAATTAAAATGGATTGCAATATCAGGACTTGAAAATTGAGTGATTTGACGAAAAGAATAAGGGTAGAGAACATTGGTCACAGGATGTAATAATGCATAGTAAATGTGTTGATGGTGATGATTATGATGATGATTGATGACGATGATGAAAGTCTAATAAAAAAACAGACTGTTGGATCCGAAAACAATATTTTTATTTCTTTTTTTAATTCTACAAGATAGTAAATCCAACCTGTGTTACAATTCTTGCATCTCACATTAGAAAATAGAATCAATTTTCAAAAGAGATGCAAGTGAGCCCTTTTGCATCCCCTATCGTGCACCCATGCTATGACTAAGAATGTTTTCATCTTTGAATGCAGAATCTCTTGAAATTGTACAGCAGCTTTGTATCCAAGTAGAATATTCACTTTTTTAAGAATCAAGAGGTAGATATTGCAGAAAGTACAGTTAGCTTGAAAAGATGTTTGGTATCAATTAAAGAGCCGCGACCTCACGGCACTACACTTGGAAAAACAATAGAACGTTGACGAGCGCAAACCATCAAACGTCATAAATCAAACTAATTACTTTACATTGTTCGCTACTCTAAGTCGTCATTAGCGTTCCTGCAATCCTTGAATGACTTAGTAATTAATGCTACACCCTCTGGAAATTCTGCAACAATAGACGAATAAGTTACAGAAAGGAATAATACTCTTTAAGCTTTCTTAGGTTTTCTAGAAT
Source organism: Diploptera punctata (assembly GCA_030220185.1). NCBI lineage: Eukaryota > Metazoa > Arthropoda > Insecta > Blattodea > Blaberidae > Diploptera > Diploptera punctata. The sequence goes on along the minus strand of JASPKZ010000825.1, from coordinate 937,413 downwards.
GAAGGTTAATACCTCTAAATTCTCACAATCGTGCATTCACGTAAAATGCTCTGCTTTTCCATTTTTAGCGAATTCTGAAGAACTATTGAAGTTGTTCCCATGAAAATATATTTTTATTTTCTTTTTACAAATCTTTGTCCATCCTACTTAGCAGACAACAAAAATGACATGAGAATATATATATCCATCCACAGTAATTCTGCCCGAGGGCAGGTCTTTCACTACAATCACAGCATTTTCATGCTATGCTTTGCAGATTTACTAGGGAATTATAGGTTTGGTAGCTTCTCGTTGCTTTCCATACCGGTGAAGGATGACGATGATGATGATGATTGGATGATTATCGGGGACCGTTGGGCCGTAAGCTTCCTGACATTTGTCTTGCAGGTGAGGAAAAACCCCGAAAAAACCTCACCCAGGAGCCTGTCCCGACCGGGAATAGAGCACGGGCCCGCTGCGTCACAAGGCAGCACGCTACCACGAGACCACTGCGGTGGATATATATATTATATATATATATATAAACATATATATCTTACGGATAACTCTCAATAGCCATTTTTGTCTTTCATTGATGCCAAGTAGATCGAGACAAGTACGTAGATTCCTGTGCAAGCATAGCAGCACATGGCGGATATTCTTTTACGGATAACTCACAATACCTAATTTTGTCTTTTAACTCATTTATGCCAAAAATAAGGAGATAATTAGATTCCCGGGCAACACCGGGTAATCAGCAAGGGAATCTTAAAATCATTACGATATACATTTATAATTATTTTTCATTTTATTTATTCAACTAATCATAAGAAGTATATTAATTTTTGTCTTTCAGCTTATTTATGCCAAGAAGATCGGGATGAGTAGATTCCCGGGCAACTCAGGGTAATCACTACGGGGTATCTAAAAAAAATATAAATTTATAATTATTTTTCCTTCTACTTATTCAACTAAACATAAAAGCACATTAATTTTCATTTATTTAGGCGTAGCAGCGCACGCCGGGTATTAGCTAGTATATATATATATATATATATATATAAAGTTCTTAGGAAAATTTCTGGACCAAAGAGAGATGAACAGACAGGAGAATGAAGAAGACTAATAACATTGAGCTACGTTATATTTATGGGAAACCAGATATAATAAGAATAGTTAAGTCACGTAAATTGTGATGAGTAGGACATGTGGCACGAATTGAGAATGAAGAAAGGGCTTGGGGAATGAAAGAGGAAAAGCGCCAAGTAGGTAGGCCAAGAAAGAGGCGGGAGAATGACATTAATCATGATTTGAGAGAAGTAGATTATACAGAGGATGATTTGAAAAATTATCTCCGGATTGGGATGTATGGAGAGTTTATGTCCGCGCGACCACGAACCTATGCGTTCGATAGTGCCAGTGAGTGAGTTAGTTTTATGCCTCGTTAAAAATGCTTAGAAATTCTTTCCAATCTTTAAAGATTGTCAAACATTATAATTGAATTTTAGAAAGTCATAATATGTGATTATGGAGAATATAAATTTCGGAACTCTAACCATAGCATAGTTGGTTAAGGTAATAAGGTAAAAGCCATAAGGTCGCGAGTTTGAATTTCGAAGGGATGTAGATATTAAAACTGGTCCAAACTTTCAATTTCAGCTCTACTGGAGGAATTTTATGCCGCCATGCCACCAACATAAAATGCAAATAAAAAAAATGAAAAACGCACAATTATTTTTGCAGTTTGTGAATAATAAATTGCCTAAGAGAAATGTATGTGTTGATTAAATAAAATAGTGAAAAAAATATTTAAAATAAAGTGAGCTGAAGATTACCTAAAATCAGCATATTTGCAATGTAAAATGTGTATTAGTCATTGCTCAAACAGTGTAACCAACTTATCACAAAACCCGCTAACAAACAAATGAACGCTAAACTAATTTTGTGCACTAATTCGCGCATTTTATCATCCTAACTCGCCCAAACTAACACTAACTTGCCCATTTTCTCACCCTAGCTTGCCTATTTTCTCACCCTAGCTTCCCATTTTCTCACCCTAACTTGCTCACTAATGTAGGTGGACCCTTGGGATATAATTCCCTTATAAGTGAGCAAACATGTTGGCATTTTGCTCTACCGGAAACATGTGTTATCACTAGAGACCGGATGTTAGGGAAAATGCCTACAATTATTTATTATAGATATTGTAAAAGTGACTTCATATAAGTTCATACCTACAACCTTAGAGCTGTTTTCCTGAAGTTAATTTTGTCTATAAATGCCTATTTCAGCTTACAATGCCTTTTTATGCTTATTTGCCATTTTTTCTCGAAATTAACTTAGTATTTCAATGAAATTAATTGAAATGGACAAACTTCATGACATATATCTATTATTTTTGATGTTGATAATACTGAATTCAGTCTGTAGTCTTCGTTCACAGACAGGTGCTTCAAGGACAAAGTTGTGCGATAAGTGTATGGGACTTTTTTTTTACCTTCAGAACAGTTGTTTCACGATGCCTAAAAAACGGGCAACAGTAAAACAGTAAAAGACAAACTGACCAATTTCGTGAAAGAATTTGGTGCGGAAATATTCTCAAGTGACATTGTTTTGCAAAGTGTTTAAAATTTCAGTGAATTGCGCGAAGAAGCGCCGTGTTTCGCAGCACGTACACAACTGCAAAACATAAGTATGCTCTTTGTAAAAAGGCAAAACAAGTTCCAAAACCATCTCTGATATCTTCGTATGATATTGATAGCATATGTTTATAATCGTTACGAAAGGCTGTAAAATTTTATGTAGTAGTCCATTTTTGTAAGAGCCTATTTTGATTTTTTGAGTGCCTATATTCATGATTTTTAGTGCCTTTTTGCCTGCCTATTTTGAACTTTTTAAGTGCCTAACATCCGGACTCTAGTTATCACATTAGCTAACACGACGCTGAAAGTCACTTGTTCTCCGATCGAATATTCACTGGTGGCATAGAATAGCCCTATAGACGTCTATTAAGACCAAAAACAAAAATTCATTAAAGTTAACCTAAAAAATAAATTTAAAATGCACTAGTTTTGGGTACCACTTTTCGGCAAGGTATCATCTGAAAGTAAACTCCATAGCTGCTGGTTTCACATCCACATGAGCATTTACAAAGATGGACGATATATGGAATACGAACTTGGGGGAGTACGCTGTAGCGTAGGATCAAGTAAATGTGCTAAAAGTTTGTAGTGGGGACTCGAACCAGCTCATATCTCATAGATTTGTGCCAAGGCATTATGCCTTAGACCACTCGGCTGCGACGCGGGTCTCTGCAGGTAATGCAGAATGCAATTCAGTCGGGGTTAGGAGACCACTTTAGGGTTGAATTGACTACAATTGTCAGTATCCTGGAACAAGGGATAGGTAAGGGGGAGAGGGAGATAAAATAAATCAACGGTAATTGTTGGAGAGTACGGGATGTGACGCCACTGATTTCAGAACTTGAGGGTTTCGAAATAATTTAGGAATGGGGAGGGAAAGAGACCAATCTATCTCTATCTTCCTCTTCCCCAGCACTCCTGTATAAACATATTCTTTATGTCATGTTAATGAACTTAGTATTATTGAAATGCTCTCTCTCTCTCTCTCTCCCTCTCTCTTTCCATCTCTCTCTCTATATATATAATCTATCTCTGTCTGTTTCTCTCTGTAACATTTTTAATCAAATGTATGGTAAATTTGGATCGATACAAAGTCTGCCAGTAGGTTTGTATGGCTTCGTTATCTTGATCAATTTCCTTGTTGTCGAGTTTGTGACACGGGTGTGGCTGATTGATTCAGGATACTGCATGAAAAAATAACTAAAATGGAGTCTGTTTCCCGCAAACACAAGTATAGGTACATAGAAGATAGATCTTACATTCAGATTCAACCCAGGAAGTTACTGTGTGTTTGGAATAGAGAACTGGGTTGCCATTTTAACAGTATTTTCTTGAGAGAAACCCTTATATCATCATCATCATCCATGCAAGTATTAGGCCGCGTGGCCTGTTACGGTCTCAAATTTGCCTTGGGGGCAGTAGCGAAGTATGACTTTTGAAATTCTATGAGACGGCATTCGTTGAAGATGGGCTTTCCAGTTGTTCTGGTAGTTTTGCATATGGTGAAGAATGGGTTCTACATCCAACTCTTCCATATATAAAACTGAAAATTACAACACAGCAGGTACATAGTTGTAAGTTGTATCCGTCCAAGACAGAAAAACAGTTACTATTTGTCACTGAGCTCGTGCGGATCTGTACTATCCTGTGTGAAAGTGTCGGCTCTCATATTTACTATAACGGCTAACGGAGAGACAGCTGGAGAGCCTGGAAAATCTGAAAGCCAGATACCTAAAGAGAGTGATGGGGTTATCAAAATATATCCCATCCAGGCTGACATATGTGATGGCTCGAGAAACATTCCTGCTTCAAGACCTGACGCTGAAATTCTTGTTACCCACAACAGAGGCAGCAGCAAAGGTACTACACAACAGAAGGAGAAAACAAGACGAGATCTGGGACGAATTCTACTCCACAGAGGCTATGGCAAACAACAATTGGATGTCGGCGAACTACGAGTGCGCAGACACTGGTTGACCAGGATGGCGGTAGCACGGTTTCCACCACAGAATATGTACCAAGAAGACATATCACGTACCAGAAGACACATGTGTATGCGAGATGTGCAAGGAAAGATGTGACCGATACCACATCACAGTGTGTAAAAACAGAAAGAAAACCATAAGTGAATATGCACGGGACAAATAAAAATACAAAACAATACACAATGTGTGAACATTCTCATTATTATTATTAATATTTACTATAAAACTAGTTTGCATGCCGCAAAAGAAAAACAATGTTTTTTTAAATGTATAGTACATAGATTTGGAAAAAGTACTGCCAACCTTACCCCTCCACCCCTCCCTAAACAAGCAAATACCGTTATTATGAGTTTGGCAACGTCTACCCTCTATAGGTAAGGGGACACTGGTGTAGCTCATAAGGTCTGTAGTAACTTCCTGGGTTGAATTAGAGTGTAATTAAGAAAATAAATATCCTCAACTAGTGTTCAACTCAGTGTCGGATCGTGCGATAAGGCGGGATGAACCCCCTATTTTTATAGAGGTCTGTGAACGACAAGGTACTGGACGACCATGGCTGACGCACCGTCACAAGAGCGGATGAACAAAATGTAACTATATGGATGAGATGAGTATGGAGAAATGGTGGAATGAAATTTGTGGCAGGGGAAAACGGTAGAAACCCGAGAAAAACCTACCCAAACTCCGATTCATCCATCGCGAAACCCAGATTCAGGTTTCAGGTTAAAAATAAACATTTATTTTATTTATATACAGATTTTTAATGTTTACACATCTTTCTGTGCCTAAAGTTTTATTTTTCTTCTCCATTCATCTCTATCCATCCACTCCATGCCCTCTAGTCCTCTTGTTCTCATTCCAGTTCTTATTTCTTGCATCCACGAGTTTTGAGGTCTTCCTTTCCTTCTTCTTCCAGGTGGACACCATTCCAATGTTTTTCTGGGTAACCTTTCTTCTTGCATTCGTCACGTACATGCCCATATCAATTTAATTGTTTGTATCTTATATAATCTACTATTGAATATCTTTTTTTTTTTTCTCGTATGATAGCATTTCTAATTTTTTTCTAATTTTGAACATCTTGCTGCTCTCCTTATGAAATCCATTTCCATCGACATAAGTTTTTGTTTTAAGATTTTATTGAATTTTCAACTAGAGCTCCAGATGTGACAGTACTTCTCAATATTGAATTATATATTTGTAACTTATTTTTTCTGGTTATATATCTGTTCCATAAGATTTCAATAATAATAATAATAATAATAATAATAATAATAATAATAATAATAATAATAATAATAATAATAATAATCGAATTATAATTTGAGTGCTCTTGCTCTATTTGGTTCAAATATATATTCGAGTAATGTTGAAATATATACAATTTTATGGAATTTTGTATTACATTGTTCATTGACGTTTTTAGGGTTTGTTTTAGAAGTTGGTAAGACAGTTGACAATAGTGATTATCTGACAGTGTAGGGAGATGGAATATTGGTCTATACCGGAAAGAATTCAGGCAGTAAGAATAAACTCTGTTACACTTATTCAGCAGGATTTTAGAATTGCAATGTTCCCCTAGAAACGACGTGTCACTGTGGGTTACAAAATATCGTGAAGAAGGTTCCGTGCAAGATGCAAAATTGCAAGTCTGTGGCACTTCTCAGAGCATGCATGATAATTCTGCAAAATTTAGCTTACCTTGCATGATAACTCTGCAAAATTTAGCTTACCCTTCATGATAATTCTGCAACATTTAGCTTAGCCCGCATGATAACTCTACAAAATTTAGCTTGTTAACTCATGCCCCAAATGGTAATCAATGACCAATCACGTTTCAATGAATTTTGTTTTACAGCCAATGGCAGTCGAGTTTCACCTCGCTCTTTATCAATTTCTCTTTATTAGCTCCTGCTTTTGTGATAAAGAAAGCTCCTCCTTTATAATATTCTGAACAGGTCAGAGCATTATTTTTCCCCAACAAACGCATTGAATATAGCAAATAATGAACAGATTCCGTGATTTTACTGAGTTGTTTACTAAAAAATTAATGAATAACCTATAATGTTGACAATAATGTAAATTTCGATGTGTTTCATTATTTCTCCACTAGGGTGATTCTAACAATATTGCGATCCTGTTTGGCAATAAATATGATCAAGTTGCAGTGAATATACATAACCTCAAATTTCTGATTTATTTTCAAACATAATCGTTTACATTAAATATATAGCTTAAATATTTTAAAATAACTGTGTTTAAATAATGATTTTTGAGTAAACAGCTTAATTTTATTTGTTAAGTACTCCTAACAAATGCCATTCTTGCTTTTCAAATCCTCTAGATAAATTCAGTCGTTACGATGATTTGGAAATCACTCGTGACATTACTTATGATAAAGTAGCCAGATTTTAATGTTCTAATCTTAGTCAATCGGTATCGTAATATGCTTAATTTTTTATGTCACATGAAGTTTTTCTTTTTATTCATAAGGATATAAGTCGCTACTGAACCATGTCATATCAAACTCAATGAAATTGTATATATTTCAGTATGAATCAATTATATTTTGTACTAAGCTTGTTGTGTTAACATTATTTTTAAAATCATTAGGTGTTTCCAAAAATATTTTTCAGGGGTACAACCTAAATAGCTAAATCGGAATTTGCTAAAAATCAGAACGCATATTTGGAACTCCTTTAACCAAATGGTGAGTTTGTGTTGGAGTAGACTATACCAGGGGTCGGTGATTACCGGAGAGTGCTCGCTGTGCACAAAATGGCCGGCTTGTATTTGCTATCACGTACACATTGCGCCTGTAGCTAGGTCCCTCGTTAGCGCCAAGACGTGTCACCCCTAAGGGCGATTTACCTAACCCAACTCTGTCATATGCCACTAATCCCTGTGCTTCCCAACCAAAAAATTCTATGTTTGCTCTTCTGACCTCGTAACTATTCCCGTTAGTAATTTATTCATATATTAAAGACTTTTTTTTTCCTCGTTGAGAAAGGCAGAAGAAACTAAAAAGCGTTTGAACCGATAGACTTTGAAAGGCGTTTTCTGCAGTTATGGTCAATTATTTTAGCGAATAACTAACTCATTGATACTATCGAACACGTAGGTTCATGGCCGCACGGACATAAGCTGTCCATGCATCCCTATCCTGAGCTAATGTTTTCTAATCATCCCCTGTATAATCTACTCCCTCAAATCATAGTTAATGTTATTCTCCCACCTCATTCTTTGATCTACCAACTGGGCGTTTTCCCCCTGGTTTTCCTACAAGAAGTTTCCATACACGTCTTTCAGTCCCCATTCGTGCCACATGCCCTGCCCATCGCAGTTTACGAGACTATTCTTATTATATCTGTCTTCCTATAAAGACCATGTAGTTCACTGTTATGTAGGCCCTAAGTCTTCTCCATTTACCTGTCTGTTCATCTCTCTTTGGTCCAAAAATTTTCCTAAGAACTTTATTCTCAAAAACTCGTAATCTCCTTTCCTCTCTTAAAGTAAGAGTCTATGTTTCGCATCCATATACTATAACTGGTAGGATAATAGTTTTATATATTTTCAGTTTAACTTTTTTTGAAAGGAGTTGGGACGTCAAAAGTCTCTGCAATGCATAATAGCACGAATTTCCAGAATTGAGCCTATGTTTAATTTCTTTGTGCATCTCATTCCTATTTATGATTATCGTTCCTAGGTATTTGAATTCAGCCACTTCCTCAAAATTTCCCTCATTTGTCATTAACTGTCCATTTCCATTATAAAATGAATTTCTATGTGTGACTATATTTTAGTTTTATTGATATTTACTTCCAGTCCCAATTTCTTAGTGTTACTCAATAGTATGTGCGTGTTATTTTAGCGAATTCCGAAGGAATTAAGCTATTGAGCTTTTCTATAGTATTCTGCCCAAGGACAGGTCTTTCACTGCATTTGCAGCTTTATTAGGAAATTATAGGTGTGGTAGCTTCCCGTTGCTTTCCACACCGGAGAAGGATGATGATGATGATAATGGTAAGGATGATGGTGATGGCCGGATGATATTCGGGGACATTTGGGCTCTAAGCTTCCTGGCATTTGTCTTACAGTTGAAAAAAAAACCTGAAAAAAACCTCACCCAGGAGCCTGTCCCGACCGGGAATCGAACCCAGGTCCGCTGCGTGACAAGGCAGCACACTACCTCGAGACCACAGCCATGGACTCTATTGAGCTTATTCTCATGAAGATATTAATTTATAATACAGATCTTCAACGATCCTATTCAGCAGACACCGAAAATGTTCATGAAGAAAATGTGTTTACATAATCATATAGGTAAAGATAAAGTGATCCCACTATAGGACATAGGTTAAGGTCCCATCTATCTAGACAATCGATAAGAGATGTCAGCCCAGCATGACCATGCCTTTATCCACAGAACTAGCGTCTGGTAAGTCTAATTTGAAAACAGACCATATTAACTTCATCTATTCACCAGCGCGAATAATATTAACCACAATTTTAGGGAGATAAAATATACAGGAGACGATTATAAAACATTAGCTCAGGATAAGGATGTATGGATACGGTCATAAACTTCCAGGATTCGATAGTGACATTTAAAACTCCAAGCGCGACAGGTCTAGAAGGCCCTTTGCCTAAAATCCGGCTGCTGGTCTCACATCCGCATGCGTTAATCACAGAGTAGACGTTACCTGGCCAGTGTAGGGGTGACATGTGGTCAGCACGTCGGGTCCCTCAGCCGTTATAGTTGGTCTTCTCAACCTGGAGTCACTACTAATGTTAGCTGGCCAAATGCATCACGATGCTGGGTAGGCACCGGTCCCATACTGGCCAAAATTCCATGAGAAAATTTCTTCCCCCATGGGGACTCGAACCAGCGCAAGTCCCATAGCTCTGCGCCAAGGCTTCTTGTCTTAACCACTCGGCTACGGCGCGGATCATAGTGTAATTAAGTTAATTATAATATTTATGTAACAAGGGGATTATATTGAAGATTATGCTGAGAGAGAGAGAGAGAGAGAGAGACCAGCAGCTCCGATTATAATAATGATTGTCTACATCCATATATCCCCTCATGGGACAAGGGTGCTCTCTTGCGGGAGTTACTTAATCAACGCTAATTTATTTACTCTTATTTCCATATAGATGTCAGCAAATAACAAGTGATTAATATTTAATTTTAGGAAGTTATATTTTGAGGTTATTTTAATTATATGATTTTTAGTCTGAACATCTTACCTCAATATTAATGTTGATTTGTTCTTGAACATGTTTCAAAACAATTCTGTTTTATTGTCAGCTTTCCCAGACTGGTTTTATTTTTATGTTGCATTATGTTGCACAACCTGGATGTCGATGTCAGCTCCATCCTGTGGTTGGCCAAAGAACCTCCAAACAAGGTCATGCTCTATCGGTATATCAAAATTATGACATCCAGGTTGTGCAACATAATGCAACATAAATAAAACCAGTCTGCAAAAGCTGGCAATAAAACAGAATTGTTTTGAAACATGTTCAAGAACAAATCAACATTAATATTGAGGTAAGATGTCCAGACTAAAAATCATATAACAAGTGATTAGCTCATCACACTAAATAAACATCTATTAAGCAATTAAGGTATTACTTAGATGGGGAAATGCCCACTAAATTTTGCTCAGAGGCTCTAAATCTACGATTGAGGTTCTTTTACGAGCCCGAAGATCGTTAGAATAATAATAATTAAAAGTTTCACAGATGCATTGCTTAATATGTCTGCAATTTGGCAGCAAGCAAAATGCAGTCACACTGCTCATGCGCTAGAATTGTGTGACGTAATATTCCCTTTCCAGTCAGCGTTTGCTGGGATTCAAAGACTTCAGCGTTTTTTTTTTTTACTTATTACGTAGCATTGTTTTGATTGTTAACCTCATCCAATTAAGCTGTATGATGGCGCGCATTGAAGAAAAAATGGAAAAGAGGAGAACATCTACGTTATGAGACATGTACAGTAAGGTAATCATATTTTTGCGCTGCATTTTGAGCGCTACCAACCTCTGCCATATTTCATTCCTGAAGTCGCAAGTAAAGGAACATACAATAGCAATTTATTTAATACACAAGTGATCTTCTTGGTGATAAAATATTAAAATATATATGCAGTCAATATACCCATTTCACCAATTAATGTTTTAAAATGGTCAACAAGTTTCTACAGCCAAGCTGTCATTCTCAAGACCAGATATTGACTCAATTACAATATCTGGTCTTGAGAATGACAGCTTGGCTGTAGAAACTTGTTGACCATTTTAAAACATTAATTGGTGAAATGGGTATATTGACTGCATATATATTTTAATACAATAGCAAGATGGAACAATGTGTGACTCAATGGTACCACAAGTAAATTAACACAACTGTTCTTTCCAAGTATTTATGACAGAATAAAATGCAAACACATTGTTCCAAATTTTATATTAACACAATTCCTCACTGGGCACGGAACATTTTGCTAGTTCTTCCAGAGATTCAACATCATAGAAAATGCAAGCTGTGATTGTGGTATTAGCAACCAAAGTGTAGAACATATTATATTTGATTGTCCTTTGTTCTGGAACGAAATATTCGAAATTAAATGTCTTCTAAGTAACATCGCCTGTTTAAGTAAACCACCCGTTACAGAGGTGCTTATGGCAGAAAAGAATTACATACTTTTTTAATGTTTTTATAAATAAAATTCATATCATCATCATCACTCCAGGGATTAGGCAATTGCCCGTTCCGACTTCATAATGCATCAGTCCAACGTCTTCTAGGTCTTCCAACATCACGTCTTCCTCTTGCTTGATAATTTCTTGCTAACAATGGATATCTCTCCTTACTCATTCCATCCATGTGATCAATCCATTTCTGTCTGTAATTCGTGACTTTATCCAATAAAGGCTGTACTTTCAATTCTTCTCTTATATCCTCATTTCTTATTCTATCAAGTCTTGTACATCCTTTTACTTGTCTTAGGAACCTCATCTCCGCCGTCTGTATTCTATCCTTCTGTTTTTTTCACTGGATCCCAAATTTCACATCCATACAATATTGTGAGAACCGCCATAACATTATAAAATTCATAAAAACTCTAATTTCAGATTTTAAAAAATATATAACGATACAAATTTGACAAAATATAACCCAAATGTACCTTAGGTGAAATAGGGTTTGTACGTTTAGGATATTATTGAAAAAAGCTGTAGTTATGTTGGTACCACTAGCTGTGTTGACTACTTTCTAAGAATCATTCTTAAATAAAAAGGAGTATAGACAATAACAAGGACGTAACTTGTGAACCGTACTTACAAAAAAAAAAGTATTGAAAGTGCAGCCATTATACGATAATGCATTTACGTCATTTGTTAGCTAAATGCATATCATATGAAGCTTCATCAATCATTTCGCGCTTTGTAATAAATTCTCATTGTTCGCAGCGATCGTCATTCAAAATACAATTGTGTATTGGCGTGACCACTAATGTGTACAATATAAATAACATCATTGATGAATCTCTGAGCGGAAAACCAGTAATGTTCAGTTTTTATCAAAATGTAACATGATTTAAGACGAGTGCAGTAATTGTCACATTTACTCAAATTATAGTTTTTTTGTAGCGAAATTCGGAAGGAACGAATATATTCAAGTTGTTTTCATGAAACGATTTTTCAACAATTTTTGCAAATCTTCACCGATCCTATTTAGAAGACACAAAAAATGATCATGACCAAAATGTGTGTATATATATATATATATATATATATATATATATATATATATATATAAATTATATATATATAGGCCTATTATAATAAAATTTTTGACAAAGAACAATGCAAGCTTAATATGACATAAAAATAAATGCGCCGACGGGACTTCAACCCTTGAACCTGGACCTCTAGATTAATACCCCAGTGCGCTACCGATTACGCTATCGAACAAGTTTAGTACAAACATTAATTATATATATATATACACACATATACATACACCCCCTTTTATTATTACGAGATGTAGCGAGAACTCTCTTTAATTTGCTTACTTGTTATAGGAGCAGCTACTAGATGGCAGTGGAGACCGAGTTCTCTCTATATCTCGTAATAATAAGAGAGTATGTGTGTGTGTGTATATATGTATATATATATATATATATATATATATATATAAGAAAAATGAATGTTTGTACTATAGGGCCTACATATTTTAACATTATTTAATTTTACAAAAATATGGCAAGACCAGTTTTTTATTGGAGCTGGAACGGACTTTATGGCCCATAACGTAATGCAAACAGTGGTGAATATATATTCATTAAACTAGCGAAATTAGGTCTAAATTCGACTTACTGAGGAATTGGCTTAGTTTACGCAGTTCCTGAGTGACGAACTTTATTATTATTATTAATATCATTATTATTATTATTATTATTATTATTATTATTATTATTATTATTATTATTATTATTATTATTATTATTACAAATTTTAGCTGATGATAACGTTCCACAACAATATATTACTAATATCTTCAACATCTATAAAGATAATGAAATCTCTGTTAAATAAGATGGCAAACTATCTTCTTGGAAAAAGATCAACACAGGAGTAAGGCAGGGATGTGTACTTTCACCGGTGTTTTTCATTATATATATGAATAGAATAATAAACGAATGGAGGAAAAAAGGATACATAACGGGATATATACCTATCAATAGGAACCTCAAACTCGAAGCTATTCTTTTTACAGATGATTTAGCTCTTCTGGCACTTTCCAAAAATGATTTGCAACGATCAATTTATAATTTACAAAAAATAGCTGCCAAATTTAATATGGAAATATCAATTAACAAAACTAAAATTATGGCATTTCATGGGAAGGACCCCATACAAAGTAAAATCTGTATCCAGAATAAAATTTTAGAGAGATCTAATCAATTTAAATATCTTGGATATTATCTCTCTATCTGGGATGAAAAGGGTATCCCTGAAAAAGTACTAGTTATAATAAAAGTTTGGGAATTATTAATCAAGTTATGAAATGATCCCTTGTACAAAAAAATACCAGATTGCGTTTATTTAACACTTTGGCTAGACCAGTGTTGACCTATGGTAGTGAAGCATGGACACTAAAAAGACAATATGAAAGCAGAATAACGGCTTGTGAAATGAGATTCATGCGCAGAACAGCGGGTTACACCAGATGGGATCGGAAAAGGAACACCGATATCTTAAAAGAATTGAAGACTACGTCAATTTTGGAATGTATTAAACGGTACCAACTAAATTGGAAAAACCATCTTGAAAGAATGAGTTCAAATCGGATCCCCAAAGCTGTTTGTAATTATATACCAAGAGGACGAAGATCTGTGGGCCGTCCTATGAAACGCTGGAGGGAAATTTTTCTATAGGATCGTAATAGGCCTTGGCCTAATACTTGAAAGAGAGGAGAAAAAGAAGATTATTATTAGTATTATTATTATTATATTATAAGCAACTATATGAATGGCATCCGAACAGAAAGAAGAAATGAGGAAGACCAAGGTTAACATGGAAGGAAAACATGAAGACAGTAATGCAAGCTAGAGGGCTAAGCATCGAAGATGCCCAAGACCGTAGGTTTTGGAGGTTTGGCACGGGAAGACGGCAGTAGCTGTAAAAACCCGAAGATAGATAGAGATAGATTATTATTATTATTATTATTATTATTATTATTATTATTATTATTATTATTATTATTATTATTATTATTATCATCATCAATAGCCAAATAATGACAAGAGGTGCTTGCTAATTGCGTTCTCATGCTAGCATTTAAGACACCCACGAATGTAAAATTCAGAAATTCCTCTCTCGCCGACTTTATTTAATATAGGCCTATATTTGGTCACAGCTGTCATAGAATGGGAAACACAGCTAAATAAACATTTTAAACTAGGAACTACCACTCTAGACACAATTATGTTTGCAGACGATCAGGTCATATGTGCAGAATCAGAAAATTAATTATAAAAAGCAACAATACTGCTCAAGAAAACCATGTAGAAATATAATCTTAAGATTTCAACAAGAATATAAAAACAATGGCCTTTCGCGGAAAATATGCAATTCGATCGAAAATAGTTTTGAATGATTAAATTATCCAACAAGTAGAGAATTTTAAATATTTAGGATGTCACAAATCTTACAATTGGGAAAATGATACACATAAAAAGAAATATAAATTTCAAAGTATGTGTGGACTATTAAAATAATACTACAAACAAAAACAACCAAAGAAACAATGCTGAAGTTTTATAAGGTGATGGCAGTTCCCATTGCGACATATGGATCAGAGAACTGGGCCATGAATAGATCAGACAGAAGATTACTAGAAACATCAGAGATGAAGTTTCTCAGATACGTTGGATGATATACTCTAAGAGACCACATTCCTAGTGAAACAATTGGGTAAGAACTCAAAATTTTTAATCGAAATGAAAAAATACAAAACTATAAACCAAAAATGGCTTGAACATATTTTAAGAATGGACTCTTCTAGGTTAACAAAACAAGCACTGTTGTACCAACCTCAAGGCTATAGAGATGTGGGACGTCCTAGAAGACGATGGGAAGATGAATTCTGAGAGCGGAACAGGCCAACGGCCTACCATGAAGAAGATGATAGCTAATTTTCGTACGATTAGCTGTTCCATCCCTTCCCTTCATTTAGTCATAATTTACTCAAAGCACACGAGAACCGTGCTATGTGTTAGCTGACTCACTGGCACTATCGAACCCATAGGTTCATGGCCATGCTGATATAAGCTGTCCATACATCCCTATCCTTCAGAGCTAACGTTTTCTAGTCAATCTCTGTATAATATATTTCCCTCAAATCATGTCTAATATTTTTCTCCCACCTCATTCTTGGCCTGTCTACTGGGTTCTTTCCCTCTGGTTTCCCTACAAGGAACTTCCATGCCCCTATTTTATTCCCCATTCGTGCCACATGTCCTGCCCATCGCAGTCTACGAGACTTAACTGTTCTTATTATATCTGGTTTCCATAAAGATAATGCAGCTCATCATTTTACCCTATTGCCCGTGTTAAATGACATATTGTGCATTTTTTAAATGCTCATATTCCATGACATGTATCAATTGAAATACCTTGGAATAAGAACAATAAACTGTTAATTGAATAAACTAAAGATTTAATGCAAAATAGTTTCTAAACTAGTATTAAAAAAATCATGGAAAGAAATGAAATGACTTCCCATGTCTGTCATTACTTCATATATGAGTAGATGGTTTACTTTATTTTATTATTATTATTATTATTATTATTATTACTATTATTATTACTATTATTATTAAAGTTAACAGTGGTATGGTCATGTAAAAAGAATGCCAGAGCAAAGATTGCCTAAAATTGTTATGGAATGGATCCCAATAGAAAGGAGGAAGACCGAAGAAAACTTGGATAGAAGGGGTATAACAGCTATGAATATCAGAGGATTGGAGGAAGATCAATGGATGGACAGAGAGGAATGGCGTTTGGTTTTCGGAAGACGGCGATAGCTGCCATGATACCGGATTATTATTATTATTATTATTATTATTATTATTATTATTATTATTATTATTATTATTATTATTATTATTATTATTATTATTAGTGATTTTCGAGCTTTGGAATTTCCATAAAAACATAGGTTTTTCCAAAATTAATTAAATTTATGATTTTGGTCATTATATCATTGTGTCGACGTGGGTCGGGTTTTTCTTTGTGAAAAGTTAGATGCTATCCAAGACACGCAAAACAAATTTTATTCGGAGGAATTCTGGATTTGCGCGGTAGAAGCTGCAAGAAGTAATCCGGAAATTGGTTGTCCGGAAGTTGGAGACGCTACGCACGTCAATTCGTGCTGCTACTAGGAGATTGATCACCACCCTTCTTGCCATGACGTCATGACCAATCTTGTGTGAAACACTTCGACATTGCCATTTTATTTAAGAAAATATTTTCTTTCGATCCTCATCCAAAGGCATATCGAACAAGTAAGAAATTACTAGATTTTTTACATACACTTAATCGACCAATCTAGACCAGTGATGTCAATAAGCCTACAATAAAGGGTATATATTAGAAGCAATATTTTTTGTTAGGGTTGTTATCCTACAGCACTCTCAAAAGTTTTAGATTTTTTTAGATTTATTTATTTAGCCTGGTGGAGTTAAGGCCATGTGGCCTTCTCTTCCACTCACCACAGGACAAACATATATTACATCAGAATATAACAATCTCAATTAACTCTAATATTAAATACTAAATAAAAATTTGATCAAAAAGATAATATCTATTATATTACGATCTATAATGCAACTAGTTAATGTTAGTTAAAATTAAGACTAAAACTAATAATAAAATGTATACAAGCAAGACATTAAATTGTCCCTGTCTAATGTATATAAAAACAAAGAAAAATAATGAGATATAGACAACTAATTTTACGATTATACAATATTTAAAACAAAACAAATGAAAATATTTGTTATTCTTAATATCATTTTCATAAATAATTAAATTTGTTAATTGTTAAAAGAATACTATCAGTGAGGTGTATAAGTTAGTTTGTTATTAAATAATTCTTTAGTTTGTTTTTGAAGGATGTTATAGTTTGACAGTCTCTGACATATGGCGGAAGGGAATTCCATGTTTTGGTAAATGAGACCGTAAAAGATAATGAATAATATACAGTGTGATGAGGAGGGATATAAAGGACAATGTGCTGATGGGATCGAGTGTCAAGATTATGTGTGTCGGATAGTCTGATGAAGCGGCGTGATAAATAATTAGGCGATGATGTGTGAAGTATTTTATAGAGAAGGGATAGGGAATGGACAATTGTGTCGAGAGAATATAGTGGGAGATTGCGAAGACATCTTAACTTTAATTGATTAACTTACTGGCACCATCGAACCTGTAAGTTTAATCACGTGGATATAAGTTCTCCATAAATTCCTATCCTGAACTAATGTTTCCCAATTATTCCTTGCATAATTTACCTTTCTGAGATCATGTTATTATTATTCTCCCATCTCGCTTACCTACTGGGCGTTTTCATTTTGGCTTTCCTACAAGGATTTTGTGTCCCATTTTCATTT
This sequence comes from Diploptera punctata, assembly GCA_030220185.1. NCBI lineage: Eukaryota > Metazoa > Arthropoda > Insecta > Blattodea > Blaberidae > Diploptera > Diploptera punctata. The sequence continues at coordinate 919,630 of JASPKZ010000825.1, read as the reverse complement.
CCCATTCCTGCCACATATCCTGATCATTGCAGTCTACGAAACTCAACTATCTTCCATCTCATTCTTGGGCTACCTGCTGGGCACGTTTCCTTTGTCTTTCCTACAACAAGTTTTTATGCCTCTTTTTCATCACACACAATCGTACCAAATGCCCTGTCCATTACAGTCTACCAAACTTAATTGCTCTCATAAAAAGACTGGAAGCAGCCGAGGTGAAATTCCTATGATATGTGACAGGATTTACTCTTTTGGACAAATGGAGGAATGAAGATATTCGTGAGGAATTACAAATAACTAGTGTGATAACAAAAATAGAAGAATATAGAAATAAATGGTTTGAACATGTTAGTAGAATGAGTGAAGAGAGGATACCTTATAAGATGTTAAATTACAATTCACAAGGACATAGAAGTCGTGGATGACCAATTAAAGATGGAGCGAGCAACTATAATATGGAGTCGGAACAGATGGCCTAAACCGTGACGGTAGATGATGATGATGGTGATATGTGATGTCCCATAAAGATCATATACCCTCACTGTTAAGTAGTGACTCCTGTATTGCCAACTAGATACGCTAATCGAATTTTTATTTAATTACTACAATAATTAACATTTGAGCAAAATGAAAAACTGGTAGAAGAAAGTATTTTATTTAATGACGACATTTAACAGTTTAGGTCATTAGCGTCGGAATTCAAACCTGGGCATAAAAGGGCCGACAAATTTTTGCTCAGAAGCCTTTTCTGCAGTCATGAGGTTATTTTATATGTCGTAAATGTACGACACGGGATCTGTGGCATTAGTTCCCTTCACAAAATACCCATTATAAAAATAATAAAATGTTCACTATTTTCTTTTCATTATTAATGAAGTACTTTATAAATATAGTGTAAGTCTATGGATCCACTATAAATTTTATAAACTTATACATCATACCAAAGGAATATTTACAAATAATTATAATACTTATCTTCCATTTTTAATAAATAAAAAACAATTAATTATACCTATTTAACATGTCTACCACTGTGGTCTCGAGGTAGCGTGTCACGCAGCGGACCCGGGTTCGAATCTCGGTCGGGACAGGCTCCTGGATGAGGTTTTTTTCGGGTTTTTTCCGTACCTGTAAGACAAATGTCAGAAGCTTAGGGCCCAACGGTCCCCGAAAATCATCCGGCCATCATCATCCTTACCATTATAATCACCAACCTTCACCGGTGTGGAAAGCAACGGAAGCTCCCACATTTATAATTTCCTAGTAAAGCTGCAAAGCATAGCATGAAAATGCTATGATTGCAGTGAAAGACCTGCCCTCGGGTAGAATTACTAGATAGATAGACAGATTGATATTTAACATATTACTTAGGATTTTTACCCTTGAATCTTCAGTGTCTTTCTGTATATATATATATATGGTATGATAAGAAAAATAAATGCCTGGACGGGATTCGAACCCGGATCTCTGAGTCTGTACCTCAGCGTGATATCCATTACACTACCAGGCGAATCCAATTCAAACACTTATTTTTCTATATATATATATATATATATATATATCCATCCATCCATCCATAGTAATTCTGTCCAAAGGTAGGTCCTTCATTGCAATCATAGCATTTTCATGCTATGCTTGCAGCTTTACTAGGGAATTGTAGGTGAAGAAATATTAGGCCTATCATGCAACTGTTCTTAATCAACTTTTATAAGATTCGTGGAGTGTTCCGTTGAGGTATTATTCAAAATTAAAATATAAAATTATGGAATATTTACCTGAAAGGTCCGTCTCCTCAACTTAATTAGTTATTTAACTGTAGCGCTTTCGGGACTTCTCCCATCATCGGCAGGATTCAAAACTGGTGTTTCACTGAAGATCTGGTAGAGGGGGTTATATGTTCATAGTTAAATATGGGAAATAACATTATGAGGTTCTTAATTCGTAAATTAATGAGTCATTTTTTAACATCTTACCTCATATTTTATGCTTCTTCAAACACGGGAACTAGTTTTCGAGAGAGATCCTTCTCTCGAAAACTAGTTCCCATGTTTGAAGAAACATAAAATATGAGGTAAGATGTTAAAAAATGACTCCTTCTCTCGAAAACTAGTTCCCATGTTTGAAGAAACATAAAATATGAGGTAAGATGTTAAAAAATGACTCATTAATTTACGGGGTTACATGTATTGGGTTCGTTTTCGTATATCAGATTGTCGTTCTTGTGAACTGCTTTCATGATTTCCATCTCTTCGAGTACACGAACCACCGCTGGATTATTTTGTCTGTGCATTACTGTTAGGGTGTTTTCAATATTTAACATGCGATGTCCTTCATGGATAACGTGTTTTGCATAAGGACATCGCATGTTAAATATTGAAAACACCCCAACAGTAATGCACAGAGAAAATAATCCAGCGAAGATAAACGTACTCGAAGAGATGGAAATCATGAAAGCAGCTCACAACAACGACAATCTGATAAACGAAAATTAACCCAATACATGTAACCCCCTCTACCAGATCTTCAGGGAAACACCAGTTTTGAATCCTGCCGATGATGGGACAAGTCCCTAAAGCGCTACAGTTAAATGACTAATTAAGTTGAGGAGACGGACCTTTCAGGTGAATATTCCATAATTTTATATTTTAACTGTTCTTAAATTATATTCCATTTACGAAAAGCTATTTATAGAATATTGCAGTTTAAAAAAATTGAAATATTTAAACTATCAAATATTATGATGTGCGCATAAACTCTAATCTTAACCCAATTCATCATCAATACAACATCATCATCATCATCTTCTTCTTCTTCTTCTTCCTCTTCCTCTTCCTGGTGGCATCTTGACGGTTTCATTCCATGTTTTAAGTGGTCTTCCTAGAAATCTGTGTCCTATGAGATAATAATTTAAAATCTGACGAGAGTTGCGGGTTCATTTCTTGTGTTGAAGATGCTGCTTCCAATTTCTTCATGTGTATGTACGGTACACAACAGAAGATATTTGAAATTCTTGTACGATGTTCACATTTTATTTTTGCCTAATGTTATGTACCAAACTGTTCTTCTCATGAACTTCCTTTCACTAGTTGTGCTTCTGCTTATATCTCTTTTTTTGTATACTACACTCCAAGCTTCGCTTCCATAGGCAAGCATTGGTCTCGCACTCGCCTTCCTTAATCAGTTAACGTGCACCTTATGCGGAATGCTCATTCATATATACACCTAGCATGTGTAATATGGGGTTCGGGAAACTGAATAGCTACTTAACATGAGAAGTAAAAAAATTCGGTCGAGATAACCCTGAAATCAAGATTGAGGACGCATCATGCTAACTATATTCTAGCCAGATGACAAGTTCAGCTTTGGCACTTTGGAGCTGTCTTCTTAAGGATTTATTTATCGCAATATCGTACTTTCCACCTTATATTTATGCGTATTTAGAACAAATAGAGCTGATAAAAATACAAGTTTCTCGAAAAAAATGGTAATTTAATCTCGCGGAGGTTTATCTCCACATAATGATTTCAGATGACCGGCTTTTAAATCAGGAACTCTTCAATAATAACGGAAGTAAGAGGTAAATTAAAATAATTACTATTTCTTAAATTCATGGGGGGCACGCCCTAGCGTAGTGGTTAAGGCACTGAGCTACAAGCCGGAGGGCCGAGAGTTCAAGTCCCGTTGGGGTCAGGATTTTTAAACTGACCCAAACCCTCTTGGGGCACTATGGCCCTGGGGTCGACTCAGCCTCTAACGGAAATGAGTACCAGACGCTTGTTCTGGGGTAAAGGCGGCCGTCACGCAGGGCTGACAACCCGGCTGACATAAAAAGTGCCGATTGTCTAGAAAAAGTGGGAGCCTTAACCTCCTACTACCCCAAGGACCTCCGGGTCTGTTGTGGGATCACTTTACTCTTAAATTCATGACATTTGGAAATAAATGTCAGTGACTATTTAACTCATGCCCCAAATGGGAGTCAATGTCCAATCACATTTCAATGATTTTTTTATTTACAACCAGTCGCAGTCGTGTTTCGCCTCGCATTTACCAACTAAAGTTTATCATAATAAAGAAAGCACCTCCTTTTTAACATTCTGAATAGGTCATAGCATTATTTTGCAGTGATTGACTCTCGAAGAAATACGGCTACCAGATTGCATATATAGTGCATGAATGTCAACATAAAGCGCATGCGAGAGATAATATAAAAACATTTGTAACAATTGATTGTACCACAAAAAAAAACACTGTTTGCACTTTCTTAAACGAATTATTTTCCAGGAAATGACGTTGCAGAAAAATATAATTGACATATTTACAATAGGACATCACTAGGGTACATTCTTACAACGTTGCGATACTTTGGCAATAAATAATACGATCTGGTTGCAGTGATGATCAAAAGAAGTAAATGAAGCGAGCCAATCGTTTCTCATTTGTTTTCAAACAACGCCATTTACATTAAATATATAAATATTTAAAAATAACTATAGTTAAATAATGATTTGTGAGTAAACAGCTTAATTTTATTCGTTAAATAGTCCTAACAAATGCCACGAGTGATTTCCAAATTATCGATAAATTCACGACTTATGAGTCTAAGACTTATAGTCAATAGACTGAATAAGTCAGAGCAACCTACAACACTGAATTTTCCTTAGGCCTACTAGCTTTTTAATCTATCTTGCGCCGTAGCCGAGTGGTTAAGGCAGGAAGCCTTGGCGCAGAGCTACGGGACTTGTGCTGGTTCGAGTCTCCATGGGGAATCTTACATTATCTTAGACGTTTAAAGAATTTTCTCCCAGTTTCGTTAAAACAAATCCTTGTGCAGAATCTTGTGTTACCACACTTCGATTATTGTGACATTATACATAATGATCTAAACTATGACTTGTCGCAGAGACTGCAGCGTGTTCATAATGCTTGCGTTCGATTCATTTTCAATATCCGCCGTTATGACCATATTTCCGAACACTTTAATAACCTCTCTTGGCTCCGTCTTACTGACAGACGTAAATTGCACTCTCTTTCACTACTTTTCAAGCTTCTGAATTCCTACATCTCTACTTACCTGGCGTCCAGATTTGAGAAGTTATCCTCTTACCACAATATTGACACTAGATCACAAGATAGCAGTCTGCTAACAATTCCTCTTCATAGCACTTCCTCTTATTCTACTTCCTTCACAGTAGACTCTGCCCGCTCCTGGAATCTCCTTCCTCAAGATATCAGGGGTTGCCGCACACTTGGTACCTTTAAGTCACGCTTATACAGTTACCTGTTGTCTAATAATTATTTTTTCTCTATTTGTTTAATTTTATACTATGTCATTAATCTTTTCCTCGTTTTTTATATATATTGTACATATTATATATTTAATTCGTTAAATTTAGAGTAAATCAAAATACATTATAAATATTAATTGTATTGTATTCATAACTTGTAATCGTTTATATATATATTGTAATTTAGATTTAAGACTATTTTTTTGTTTGTATTTTTTCAAACCTGGTTGAGTGGTAGACAAGGCCTTAAGGCCTTAACTCTGCCAGGTAAAATAAAGCTATTATTATTATTATTATTATTATTATTATTATTATTTTCTCATGGTATTTCGGTCAGTATGGGATTGTTGCCCACCCAGCATCGTGAGGCATTTGGGTAGCTACAATAAGTAGTGGCTCCAGGTTGAGAAAACCAGCTATAACGGCTGGGGGACTCGACATGCTGACCACATGCCACTCCTACACTGGCTGAATGATCATATACCTCTGTGATTGACACATGTGGATGCGAGGCCAGCAACCGGCTGGTAGGCTAAGGACCTTCTAGACCTGTGGCGCCAGGAGTTGGAGTTGTATCAATACGATTTTGTAGCAGTTGGGTAAGTTGGCCACCCCTGGCCTTTTAATGATCCAGGGAGGTTTCCTCTTTTAAGTATAAGCAAGAGTTCAAAGATGGCAGCATTATATGACAATTTATGTGAACATATGATTACTTTCACTTCTTGTGATTGTAATTTGGTGGCGCTGTTCATCGCAAGTAGAATTTGATAAGTGATGCATTTTTGGAAAATTAATAGTGATTAATATTAATCATACTAGTAAGTGACGTTATGGGTATATTTTTATTAATTATGTTTTAAGAGAAATATGAGGCGGCCAAAAGAACATATGGATGCTATAATTTATCAAATGAATACTAACCATTGTTTTTTGTTTCTATATTGTGTATTTTCGTTACAGATGTGGTGTCTCAGGTTTACAATAAGGCATAAACAAGTCAGCAAAACTATATCCGCCTTTTATTCTAGACGTAGTGATTCTAAAAATGCGGACTCTTACAAATTAATTAAGCCTAGGAAGACTGTGGATGGTGAGCAGTTTTAATAATAATAATTCCATGTTTAACTAAATAATGTTCTGGACATATTCTGATTTATTTCACTTCTGTATTCAGTAGTATATTATTTTTCTGACCATATTATACCAATAGAAAATTATTATAAATCAAATAGGGTCAGAAGACTGTTTGTTTATTTCTAATTACAAAAGTTATTGGCAAACATTTTCATAACACATTCTTTTAAATTAATATAGCCTAAAAACAATAAAATCATTTTCAAACTAAAAAATTGTTTATAGCTGTATGTTTCATTAAAGGATAATGTTTTGTTCATTTTCAGACTTAGCAAATGGTTCAATTGGATTGAACCAAAATTGGGAACTTCTAGGACCAAGAGGTTATCGGTTCTATTTACCTGGGAGCATAGGCCCAGCATGGCATGACGCATACACAACAGTTCATTTAGATGAGTTCAAATGCATCTCAGCACATGAGAGTACTGATGGCAAGGTATATTTCATGTTTTTATTCATTACAAGTTAGAGTGAGAAAGAATGTGACAAAGTGTTGCATCATATAAATTAATGGTGACTGGCACAGAGCTTGTAAATTAAAAACATGTATTTTCAGCATGGAGTTATGATATAAACATTATCATACAATGATCATATAAGTCTATAACCATAGAAATTCTAGGTTTGTTAAATATGTGGAAGTAGCCAAATATTTAGATACCGGTATTCTGTTGGCTGGGACAGTCTTTATTTTGCCACTCCCATTCCTTATATGCCAGTAATAATCTACATAAATTCAATTAAATATCCAAAAACACAGAAATTAAAATATAAGTATGTATATAATTGGAGATTGCAAAAAAAAGCTCAATACCACAACTTTATAAAAATCCTCCGAAAAATGCACAAATTACTATTATACTATTTAGTTACCAACCTGAGATATATATATATATATATATATATATATTCACACACACATACAGTTTATTGGTGAGTAGAAAGTATTATAAATAGGAAAACAAATTAATTAGAATTTCATATAAATCTAACCTAAAAATCAAGAAGAAATCAATATAGCTGCTCTGAAACAGCTCAGAATCATAGGAAATGGAATTGCCAATCCAGTGGATTTGACATACCATCCAGTCTTGTTGCCTCAATTGGTAACACCACAAAAATTCACACAATGTAAGAATGCATATTATAACCTAACCTTACCAAATGTAAGGAAATTATTTTTTTCACAATTTTTAGGTTAGATTTATGAAAGATTCTAAATAATTTTTCCTCTGTTTCTTGTATTTTTTCCTTCTCAACAACTAATGTTTGTATATGTATATATGTGTAGTCGTCATTTTAAGATGCAACCCAAGTGCCTGACAACTGCTCGTCATACAGATTTTGCATGGTAATCTCACCAAATCTATCTAGTTGTGAAATTAACTAGAGATTGTAATTGAATAAAATCTATTTTTGTGCTGTATATTCTTTACCTTATAACAAAAGATTTTCAAAATTACCTTCTTCAGCTTAAATACAATGTTCGCATCGGCAGAGATGATTTTGAAACATGCTATCCAATTCCTGCCTTGAAATGTTGGAGATCACAGTTCGAATTTTAAGATCATGTAATGTTAGAGGATTTAAAATCGTGGCTTTATTAGGGACAGTTACTTTAGAGAATTCAGAGCAAAATTTACGGCAAAAACTTTAACAAGATTTCTTCTTTGCATTTGTCAAAAGTAAAAATAGCCTCTGTTTAGCATGTTAAACTGAAATCACCACAGTCACACCTGAACACAAATTCACAAGTTGATTAAAAAAACTTTGGAAAACACATATGTACCTTACAGTTACAGAAGTAATCACTAAATAAAGGTAGCAGGAGTGTGAATGGAACGTGTTTTGCCACCTGCCTGCTAGTTCACTGACTGGGAAATTGGGTTGCTTTGACCGCTTGGCCTGCCGGCTGGTTGCCAGGTGCTAGGGTTACATCTTAATCTGAAGTATCTGTATGTATATTTAAATTAATATCTGTATGTACCTCAAGTAACTAACTAAATTGTACATTGATAAATTCACACATCATAAAGAATTTGAATCATAAATTAAATGTAGCTTACCTCCTCAAATCGTAAACTATCCAAATGTATCAAAACTTTTAAATATGATGTGTCATAACTTAACATACTTACCTCTAAACACTTCATGAAAATAAGGAAATCAGTCAGTACATATCAGTGCAAATTCCTATATAATTTATGACCACCATCCTACCTCCGACATTCAATAAATGCCAAAAGGCTTCATATTTGTATTGGAGTACAATAAACTAGTTGTAACCATTTAGTAGTAGGCACCACATGTGGTGGTTATGTCACCCATAGAGAGAAAGTAGGTATAGGAAGGAAGGAGGAATGAACCCCTAGGCCTCGAATACTCTAATACCATTAGGGTCGAAAGAAACAAGAGATCAGTCAAGGCAGACTGGATAGAAAAGTTGAAAGAGGGAATTGGTATGGGAAGAAGAAGTAATACCAATTTGGTCAAAAAAAGAAAAACTCACCAAGCTGACCAGTGTTTATTGGTGAGTATCCCTTCCCTTTCGTTTATCATGCATAAGCATGATTACTAACAGCTGCACCACGAGAAGGTGAGGGATTGGACACTAGGTTACTGTCCAGGTCAGTTCCTTTAAGCCTTCGATGGAAGGAATTAAAGGGTCTCCTCCCTATTAAAGACAGTAGCCTTTCCGCAGCCTACAAATAAATATATCAATAAACTTAGAGAAGAATACACCATCAAAACATCTGGAAAGGAATGGGAAAATCTACAAGCTTATGACATTGCTACATTACAAAGAAAATCTGCAGTAGCAATATTCAGACTGCTAATGGGACATGACTGCCTGATAAACACCTACATAGACTTGGCATAAGATTCACCTAAATGCCCTTTTTGCAATTTAAATGAAGATATGGAAAGAAACTATCTTCTCCGTTGTCCAGCTTTTATAGAAGAGACCAGCCTTTCTGTTAAATATTGGAGTGCAAGAGAGCGAATGATTTCATTATCAAGTGCTCGACATTAGATACCAACCATAAATGCCAAAAGTTTTAATCCAGTAGAATGACAACCTTTCAAAACAATCTCGCATAGCAGACACTCCATATTAACTGAGTAGTACTGTACTCATATGTACTTGCAAAATATGAAAAAAAAAAGAAGAAGAAGATGTATAGGGTTTTTCATGTCTAGAAAATAGTATTGATTTTATGGGAATGCTGTTACCACTTTATGCTGCAGACCGAGTGACAGAGATGGAAATATAATTATCTCCAAGTTTAGTTGAAAGAGGATAGTTCAGTGACATATCCACTAGCCCAGGCATGGGGAGCTGCCAAATGAGGGGTAGTATGACATCTTCCTCATTCCACCTTTCATTGAACTCAAGACTGTTGTTAGTGTCATCTCGGCATAACATGCAGTATCAGTGGCGGCACAACCTGAAACATATGCACTAATCCATTCCATTCATACGTACTTTACATGTATCTGTGCAAACGTTTGAAGGATGTGTAGTAGACCGCTGACACTAATTCATCTATGCCAGGCTAATAGTACTCATAGAGAGACGTAATATTGAGACAAGGGTGTTATCGTTTAATCTGGAGAGTGTTTTAGATTTGATATGATTTCTCAGCAATCAATTTTGAAATCAGGTAACTAGCACGTACTGGATTCTCTGAAAGTGGTTGTCTGCTATCGTTTTGGAGTGTTTGCTGCTTTATATTATTTAAAAATCCCATCGTGTCATCTCCTGTGTAAACAAAACATGCAATGTCTCCAATGTCTATTATATTTAATTTATGAATTTGAACTCCATGCATGTTACCTAATGTATTTTAAAAGTATATATCATTAATATGCCTCTGTGAAAATATAGTTATATATTTCTAATCGTGCCTGTGCCTCTTCGTATTGATTTGCATGTGAAGATCTGAAATGTCGTGGGATATTACAGTGTTTCACATGACGGAACTGCGTAGAACACAATAAACAAACAAGTTTTGTGCCATTCTGAATGCAAAAATAATAATTTTCCCAGTCCGTATTAAAATGATGTCGGTGTTTAGAATTTGCCCAGTTCACGCTGGATTGAACGCCACTGACTCTCACTGTGTATCTGCATCTCCAGTGCAGGTACAAATGAGTGGAATGGGTATCGGCGGGGAGGATTTGTTATGAGCTTTCAGAGCCCAAGCTCCCCATGCCTGCACTAGCCGCTAATTCCAGTAATTGAGTTCACCTCCCAACTCTATTACATATGTGGGTGATAATTGTACATTCCTTAATGGTATTTTTTCCATAAATCAAGCACCCACCTTCTTGGTAAAGTTGTAGGTGAAACTATTTAACTAAATTATTTATTTAAAATGAATTAATTAATACATTAATCTCACATAAAGCACATTTACTTTCTTACTCACTGGCACTATCGAACCCGTAGGTTCATGGCCACGCGGACATAAGCTCTCCATACATCCCTATCTTGAGCTAATGCTTTCCAATCATCCCCTGTATAATCTACTTCCCTCAAATCATAGTTAATTTTATTCTCCCACCTCATTCTTTGTCTACCAACTGGGCATTTTCCCTCTGCTTTCCTACAAGAAGCTTATTTATCTAATTCCCGCGTTAATATCTCTTAGTGCCCCACTATTGTATAAAGTCCTAACATTCCATGTTCCTAGGAACATGTCCCTGTGTTTAAGCCTTTGGCATGGGTTCTCTGAAGTAGTCCCCGCCCAGAGATCCGAATGGGGGACTATTTGACCTCCGGAAAATTTTACCCCAGTTGCACCCATGTCCGTATTTCTTGACAGTTGTATTTTTACAGTGAAAGATCGTCACTCTTTCGCCCAAGGTACTTTTTTCGTCTGGCTTATCACCTTCGACCAGTCTGGCATGGGTAACCCTATTGGCAGCAATGCTACTGCCGGCAAAGCTCTCAGGATCATTTAAGCATGCAAGCCACTCTACCACGACAAGGTAAAGATACCATGGAGGGACATAAAGCACATTTACTAGAAAGAATTGCTCCATAAGAGCAATAATATTTTCTATAGTAGTAGCAGTAGTAATAGTAACAAAGTATATCACAAGATATCGTGCTAGAAAAAAAAGTTGATATTACATAGTATGTCATTTAATCATTTGATATAGTATACTTTTGCTGACAGTACCCAAATAGTTACCTCAGCAATGTATCCTATATATGATTTTAAAAAAATATTAGAAATTGCTTGAAAATGGAGTAAGAAGTTGAAGTAAAAATAATCTAAAATAAGCTATATTATCATTAGAACATGTCTTCTATCATTGTTAAAGCAAAATAGCCAACTTGTGAAAAAAATGCTAAAAAAGAAAATGAAGTTTGCCAAATATCTACCTTAACTAATATAACCTATCTCATTTAACCTGATTAAACATGTTGGCATTGGCTATAATATGAATAAACATATTTAATTAATGTTGGGAAGTAAACATGTTGTTGTTTTCAAATGCTGGGCCTTGGCACCGAAGCCATTAGCGTTCTTGCTCTCCAATATTTCTCTATGGTGGATCCAACAGGTAATACTTCACAGGTTTGTAGGTGTTCTTCATTCATTTCTTCGTCTTTATTGCATAGAGGACAATTTGGATTCGTGTAGATTCCTATTTTATATAAATGTTTGGCCAAATAGTCATGTTCTGTAAGCAGTCTAAATGTTGCTACTGTAGTTTTACGTGGAAATTCTGGAATAATATCTGGCTTCTTTACTAAAATATTCAATTTTTTGTCTTTGGCTTTATTACATAGGTCTTGGTTTTGTTTGATTTTATATTTGTTTTTAACTATTCTTTTTATGGATGTGAAAGGTAAGCTTTTAGTAGTATTCTGAATTAAATTGGAAGTAAACATTATGAGGTATAATCATTAAAATTCATCGGAGAACATATTGTTTAAACAACTCACCTCATAGGATTCATGCTTCCATGATATCGCGATTTCAAACATAATCATATTCATCGTCAGCCATAACTCCGACTGATGAAATTCTTCGACCGTCAACTATTCTATTGTCGCCATCTATGGTTGAATTTATGAACTTCGAAATCAATGAAATCAATGAATTTTGATATCCCTAACGAAATTACATTGATTTCGAAGTTCATAAATTCAACCATAGATGGCAGCACTGAAGATGGCGACAATAGAATAGTTGACGTCCGAAGAATTTCATCAGTTGGAGTTATGGCTGACAATGAACATGATTATGTTTGAAATCGCGATATCATGGAAGCATGAATCCTATGAGGTGAGTTGTTTAAACAATATGTTCTCCAATGAATTTTAATGAATAAACATGTTGGGTACCATGTTGCTATCACAACTGTTATTCGATAGATATTGAAGCTATTGATCTTTCTCCTTCTTCTTCTACGTCATGGAGTTAGGCCGTAGACCTGTTTCCACATCAAGAGACTGTATCCCTTCATCTAGTTATGGGGCACTTAATATTTCTTCTTCCTTTGGGTTGGTAGTGAAGCAAAATTTGTGGGAGTCTATTGGGTGTTATTCGTTTATATGTTGGAGCCAGTTAGATCTTAAATTTTGGATTTTATGATCTAACTGGTTCCAACATATAGATTTTTTCGATGTTTTTATTATTCATTTCATACATCTCAGTGGTGGATAAATCATATTTGAAGAGAAAAATTATATGCTCAGACCGGTCCTAGGTTCTAGTCCCGGTCTGAGCATATAATTTTTCTCTTCAAATATGATACAGATTTTTTATTTTTATCTCATAGTGTTACTGCCCATCAATTTCAATAATAGATTCATTTATTGTTTAGTTGTTTCTTGACTCACCTCATACTTCTTAACTCCCAAGCACACTCAAGTTTCTTCACTTCATTTGTGACATTCTCAATGCTGTATTACGTTCACAACTGATGTCCAACGGCCTCCTCTCCTGCAGACTGACCTCCGTGCCATCTGATGGCTGATCGACGAACTTCCAAATCAATCCCCTCTCCTTATCACCGGGTATTTTGAAATGCCCAGTAATACAGCATTGAGAATGTCACAAATGAAGTGAAGAAACTCGAGTCTGCTTGGGAGTTAAGAAGTATGAGGTGAGTGAAGAAACAACTAAACAATATTAAAATAAACCTCATAGTGTTATTTCCTATCTACATAACTTAATAGATTCATTTAATGGTTTATTTTAGGAAGTAATATTTTGAGGTTATAGATTCATTTACTTATTCAAATTTTATTTATACATGTATATGTTTTTATTTATTTCAGAGTTCAATATATGCTCTGGATTGTGATGCCCAACAATGTCCTGTGCTTCTCAAGAAAGGTGAGATAAATTTGTATGGAATACAAGTATATAGAAAGTCTTTTTTAATTGCATCTTTCTATTTGTACCCTCATATAATATTGTAATGATCTATATAATGTATAATAAAGGAAAGAACTTACCATTATTATCTGAACTTATTTAATTTATTTAAGGTCATTCCATTGTAATGAGAGCCATATTTTACCTATACTTTTTTTTTATCTCTTTATGTTTTGCAAATGCAGAATTTGAAACCATTTTGAAATAAAAAATATATATTTTCTTAGATAAATAGAGCAGCAATATCCTAAAATATGGTTGGTTGGTTGGTATCTAATGTCGAGCACTTGATAATGAAATCATTCGCTCTCTTGCATAGAGAGAAAGTAGGTATAGGAAGGAAGGAGAAATGAACCCCTAGGCCTCGAATACTCTAATACCATCAGGGTCGAAAGAAACAAGAGGTCAGTCAAGGGAGACTGGATAGAAAAGTTGAAAGAGGGAATTGGTATGGGAAGGAGAAGTAATACCAATTCGGTCAAAAAAGAAAAGCTCACCAAGCTGACCAGTGCTTATTGGTGAGTAGCCCTTCCCTTTCGTTCATCATGCATAAGCATGATTACTAACAGCTGCACCATGAGAAGGTGAGGGATTGGACACTAGGGGTCGAATGTTTGAACGCATTAGACAGTAAAAGGCGTTCTCTGCTGATAAAGTTTTATTCAAACACATTTTTCTTACTCAGAAATCTATTCACGCGGTAATAATTGTAAGCTACCTGACAAGGTACCTTAAGATCGTAGCTCAAGATATAAACTTATGTGAAAATCCCGAAGGGAACCGATGGTAACCGATGTAGTTTGAAACTTATCCAAGATGTCGGACCTTGAAGACTTCGATCATGTTTTCGGTATACGCGGAGAAGAGGTATTTGATAGAGTCTACCAAAGAATTCAACTGGAAGAACAGGAGAATTGGCGTAATATTGTGCGTCGCAGACGTGTTTGTATATGGTATTATTTGCGGGATGCAAGCATAAATGCATTCCTCTATAGCAGACGAAAATAACGGAAGTGGTTTTATCGCTGAGAATTCTGGGTAATTCGTTGCCAATATTACGAAAACGTCAACATTCATGCATGACCGGTTAAGGCGGCCGTTAATTCGATCTCAGCTCACCAGTGATTGGAAGTAATTTGAGTAGAGACTAATGTATTTGCATACGACCCTAGGTTACTGTCCAGGTCGGTTCCTTTAAGCCTTCAATGGAAGGAATTAAAGGGTCTCCTCTCTGTTAAAGACAGTAGCCTTTCTGCAGCCATATCCTAAAATATAAAATTTGTTATCTTCTATGTATTATAAAAAACTAATGAAATTTTATAACAGATGCCATTTTGATGTCAAATTAATATGAGATTTGTTAGGATATTTAAAATCTAATCTACCATAGAAAATATAGAAAAAAAACTTTTAGATTTCGGGATATCGGTCATCATTTATATGAGAAAAATTAGTTTTTTTTAATTAAAAAATTATTTCAAATCCTGCATTTATAATGCATGAAATATGTAAATTGCCTTCCATATACCACTCTCTCTTTTGCATCTTAATCATGGTGAACCCCATGTTGAGGTGAAGAGAATGGATACATATTCAGAGTATAAACCCATGTTAATAATTTACTTTTTAAAATCACATAGAAACAATTTAACTTATGCACATAGTTTTTTAAATGAAGGAAACTGAATATAATTTTTTTATTAATATGTTTTTTTCAGGTATAACAGAACTTTTTCCTGGCAAAGACTTTGGAGGAATAGATCTAACCATCGTTACATTATCACAGAAAACATTGTCTGATCTCTCTTCAACTGGACAAGAAGTGGATGCAGAACAGGAAAGACTTACCAAGTTTGTAAGAATATATTTTAAATCTTTTACACACTGCATATTCATGAGCAATTTGCTTGTTTTCCTGAGGTCCTGTTTGTGTTTATTGTTTTCCAACCATTTATTATAAATTAAGAGTATTGCAGTAAAATTACAACTTAACTGAAATTACTTATTTTAGGAATTCTCACTATGAGGTATATTCATTAAGGTAGAATATTTTTATCACTCACCTCATATTGTTCTTCTTATTTGATTATAAACTAGTTTCGGAACATAGTTTCTGTTCCATCCTCAGTATCGTCACGACTGTTGTTTTGTCGTCTTGAAGAGCTGTCCTTCTCTCCTTCCATTGGCTGACTGAAAAACCTCGAAACCAGGTCATTCTCACCAGGAATTTCAAAGTTCATTAATTTCTTCTTTTCGCTCTTTTGAATGTAGATCTTTTCCCAAACAGTAAGTTCTTTAGGTTTTTCTATTTGTTTTAATAATTTAGCTTCTTTCTCGATAAGATGTTTTTCAGACCATGCATAACTAGAGTGAAAGAACATCTCAGGAATGTCAAGAAAGGAGAAGTAGAAAAATCTGCAGTGGCTGCCCATGCATGGTCTGAAAAACATCTTATCGAGAAAGAAGCTAAATTATTAAAACAAATAGAAAAACCTAAAGAACTTACTGTTTGGGAAAAGATCTACATTCAAAAGAGCGAAAAGAAGAAATTAATGAACTTTGAAATTCCCGGTGAGAATGACCTGGTTTCGAGGTTTTTCAGTCAGCCAATGGAAGGAGAGAAGGACAGCTCTTCAAGACGACAGAACAACGGTCGTGACGATACTGAGGATGGAACAGAAACTATGTTCCAAAACTAGTTTATAATCAAATAAGAAGAACAATATGAGGTGAGTGATAAAAATATGGTTGGTTGGTTGGTTGGTATCTAATGTCGAGCACTTGATAATGAAATCATTCGCTCTATGTGATAAAAATATTCCACCTTAATTAACTGAAATATTTAAAATATCAATTTTCCAAATTCCCTTTATATAAAATGTTATAAGTTTTGCTCTTGAAGCAATTGTAAAATCTCCTCCTGACATCCTGGGCCTTCAGTAGCTTCATAGTTGCTTTTTCTGATACTGATTTTCAGAGTTGTTTTAGGCCTTCATAGTTACCTTGGAGGTGCCATGGATCAAATTCTTTACTGGTACCCTGTAAACAATCTCTTACTTCAGTATTGCCCATCTTCTATGATTTGGATGTGGGAGCGAACTTACAGGAAGCTTCTTGAAACAAATCCAGGAAGAGTAAATGTGCCCACACACAAGTGGAAATGTCTTCTGTTAATAATTAAGATATTTGGTCTGTGTATTCTTATCTCTTATGGTTGTTTTTTGTTGAACATATGTTTCAAGGCTTCTGAGCCCCATCTTCAGCGATTGCAGACTGATTTTTCTCAAGTTGTCAGTCTGTAATCGTATGGGGCTCAGAAGCCTTGAAACATATGTTCAACAAAAACAACCATAAGAGGTAAGAATACACAGACCAAATATCTTAATTATTAAATAAACCTCTTAATGTTACTTGCTATTGTATTTTTAAAATGTCTTCTATTGTTTTTTTTTTTTTTTTTACTTCCCAGCAAGTCTAAGAATAATGCTCTTTTCTCTTGTGAACAGTTATTTTGGAATACATAAATCTGGTTTCCATGTAAAAGTTCACTGTCTATAAGATAAAACTATTATCATTGTATGCTTCATGTGTTATACCATGAATGGATCTGTTACAATCTCAACCAGCATTTTTTTGGTTAAACCAAATTTCTTCAGCCTTTTGGTGTCTTCTTGTAATAGTACGAGATCAGACTGCAAGATTACTTTTCACATCCATGAAAAGAATAGTTAAAAACAAATATAAAATCAAACAAAACCAAGACCTATGTAATAAAGCCAAAGACAAAAAATGGAATATTTTAGTAAAGAAGCCAGATATTATTCCAGAAATTCCACGTAAAACTGCAGTAGCAACATTTAGACTGCTTACAGAACATGACTATTTGGCCAAACATTTATATAAAATAGGAATCTACACGAATCCAAATTGTCCTCTATGCAATAAAGACGAAGAAATGAATGAAGAACACCTACAAACCTGTGAAGTATTACCTGTTGGATCCACAATAGAGAAATATTGGAGAGCAAGAACGCTAATGGCTTCGGTGCCAAGGCCCAGCATTTGAAAACAACAACAACAACAACAGATTACTACGTTCGAGTATATGAACAAAATCTATTTTTTTTTCATAAAATTGTGAATGACTGAATACACTTTTGCCGAGTTGCCTATTAAAATTTGGCCGCCAGTATGTTTAATTAAAATATAATTAATTAATTTATTCAAAATAATTTGATTCTCTTGTTATTAAAATAAATTATAATCCAGTTCGCAGAAATCAATGTATAGAGCTGGAAAAGTTTTGGTTGCCATTGCACACTTGGCCGTAAACTCCTCACAGCCAGGTGTAAACAGATATTACTTTGTTACATTTATACGTTCATGATGTACACACTGGACTTATATATTAAATTAAAGCAAATTTTTTTGTGCATGATAGAATGCCTCTGCCTCTCTAAAAGTGGCCACAAATAAGGGTTGCTAGCTGTTAAAGATAGGTTAGAGTGAGAGAGAGTTAGCGCTTTACATCACTCGTCAGACAAAGATGGTGATAGCCAGCCAGCTGTGTGAGTTTTTAGCGCTGTTGCACAGGTGTTGGTAGCTAGTATAACAGAGGCATTCTATCATGCACAAAAAAAGATTAGCTTTAATTTAATATATAAGTCCAGTGTGTCATGAACGTATAAATGTAACAAAGTAATATATGTTTACACCTGGCTGCGAGAAGTTTACGGCCAAGTGTGCAATGGCAACCAAAACTTTTGTAGCTCTATACATCAATTTCTGCTAACTGGATTATAATTTATTTTAATAACAAGTGAATCAAATTATTTTGAATAAATAAATTAATTACATTTTAATTATACATACTGGCGGCCAAATTTTATTAGGCAACTTGGCAAAAGTGTATTCAGTGATTCACAATTTTATGAAAAAAATAGATTTTGTTCATACACTCGAACGTAGTAATCTTGCAGCCGGATCTTGGACTATAATCTTGTAAGCCCATGTTTCCCCTAACAGAGATTTAGGCGCTCTTCCCCTACAGGGGAGAATTTGAACCATACTAATTTAGTTACACTTGTTTTCGTATAGATATCATTTGAGTGGTTTGTGGTCAGCGTTCTGCCTCATACTGACATCTAGGAAACCAAGGTAGTACTAGGAGGGAAAAATTCGGTACATTTTGCTTAGAGGCCTTTTCATTCAGGCTTAAGGATCTTTTACGAGCCTGAAAATCTTCAGACTCGGGACCCACGGCTTAAAGTCTCTCCCGGAGGACTTGCTCCATGGATTTTTCCATCCTAAAAAATCCATCGACCCTGGCTGGGTTTGAACGCGTGATCCTTGGGACCAGAGGCAAGGAGCATAACCACTAGTCCACTTTGGTGTACAAGCAAGAAATTGTCAAGGGCAGGAATTAATGATGCTGTGGGATAAATAGAACTACGAAGAAATGAAATAAGGAATGGATATTATAATTTGCTACTCGGAATGTTGAAAGATTATCATATAAACATAAAATTATTATAATCCTTATTTATTTTCATCTCCTCCTCCACCTCCTCCTCAATACAGGGCAAGTCAAAATGTTGTGCAGGTTTTCAGAAATTTATTATGTGAAATGTAATGAACATATAATATCGTGAGACATATTGTATGAAAGGTAAACTCTCAAAGTTTAGTTGTCCACTTCTAAAGTTCCGCGTTCACCCGCAAGATGTCAACAGCAGAGCAGTAAAGGAAAATGGCGTTGACTGGGGATCAGAAGTCTTTCTGTGTGCTTGATTACCATGTAAACAACTCTGTGACTAGTGTTCAACGACATTTCCGTACCAGATACGATAAAGACCCGCCGGATGGGAGATCCATTCGTAAGTGGTACACACAATTTAGGGATTCAGGCTGTATCTGTAAACGAAAATCGACTGGCCGTCCGTCGACAAGTGAAGAGACAGTCGAATGCGTTCGACATGCTTCGTGCGGAGTCCACAGAAATCCACCTACCGGGGAGCGACAGAACTTCAACTACCACAAAAACTGTATGGCGGATTCTCCGGAAACGTTTACAGATGAAACCCTACCACTTGCAACTGGTTCAAGCCTTAAAACCCGCCGATTATGCTTTGCGAGCGTCCTTCTGTGTTGATTTTCTCGCATTAATGGAAGAGAATGAGTTCCATGAGAGGGTAGTTTACAGTGATGAAGCGACTTTCCACCTTTCAGGAAAGTGAATAGACACAATGTAAGGATTTGGGGAACTGGTAACCCCCATGCAACTCTGGAACATCAACGCGATTCTCCGAAAGTGAATGTCTTTTGTGCCATTTCCCATGCAAAGGTTTATGGGCCCTTTTTCTTTCATGAACGTACTGTGAACGGACATGTTTTCCTTGATATGCTACAACAATGGCTCCTTCCGCAGCTTGAAGCGGATAGTCCAGATTTCATTCTGCAGTTGGATGGTGCCCCTCCACATTACCATGGCAGTGTTCGAGACCATTTGAATACGGCTTTACCACAACGCTGGATAGGCCGTGCATCTCAGGGTGATCAACAACTCATTCATTGGCCACCTCGTTCACCAGATCTAACCCCGTGTGATTTCTTCATGTGGGGTCTTGTAAAGGATCATGTTTACGTACCACCACTTCCAACAACACTGCATGAACTGCGTGCCCGCATCACAGCAGCCATTGCTGATATCGACCGCGGACTGCTACAGAAAGTTTGGCAGGAGATTGAATATCGGCTTGACATCTGTCTTGTAACAAAAGGCGCTCACATAGAACATCTGTGAATATTTAAAAAAAAACTTTGAGAGTTTACCTTTCATACAATATGTCTCACAATATTATATGTTCATTACATTTCACATAATAAATTTCTGAAAACCTGCACAACATTTTGACTTGCCCTGTATTATAGCAAGAGTATAGGGCATTCTATTTTGTTTTATCTCATTTCTTTCTTTCAAAATTATTCCTATCCTTGCAATTTTATCTATACAGTTCTTCTCAAGGTTTGTTTTGTCCTCTTGCACTTTACCCCTGAGGATTTCATTCTAATTTAAATTAATATTGGGAAGTAAACATTATGAGGTTATATCATTAATAGTGAGTGGAGAACATATTTTTAACGACTTACCTCATATAATTTTAAATTTCTTTGATACCAGCGGTTTCAGACAATATCTTGTCCCTCTTCAGTCATGCTTCCACTCATGACTGAAGAGGGACAAGGTATTGTTAATTTCATTCTAATGCTGCTTTTTCAATGCTAAATTTATTTATTATGAGTATTTAACTCATGCCCCAAATGGGAGCCAATTACCAATCACGTTTCAATGAATTTTGTTTTGCAACCAGTGACAGCCGTGTTTCACCTCACTCTTTAACGTTTTCTCTTTATCAGCTCCTGCTTTTGTGATAAAGAAAGCTCTTTTTTTTTAACATTCTGAACAGCTCAGAACATTATTTTTCTCCAACGAATACATTGAATATAGCAAATAATGAACAGATTCCTTGATTTTACTGAGTTGTTCACTAAAAAAATTAATTATTAACTTATAATGTTGATTATAATATACAGTTTGATGTTTCATTATTTCTCCACTAGGGTGCATTCTTACAATATTGTGATCCTATTTGGCAATAAATAATATGATGAAGTTGCAGTGAATATACATAACCTCACATTTCTGATTTGTTTTCAAACATCGCAGTTTACATTAAATATAATTCACTCTTCACAGAAAGCTTGGTTCTTGAATACCAGCCTTAATCATAGACATTCTGGAATTAATTTATATATA
Organism: Diploptera punctata; assembly: GCA_030220185.1. Lineage (NCBI taxonomy): Eukaryota > Metazoa > Arthropoda > Insecta > Blattodea > Blaberidae > Diploptera > Diploptera punctata. The sequence goes on along the minus strand of JASPKZ010000825.1, from coordinate 897,995 downwards.
TATATATATATATATTTTAAGATTTTCATTCACTTATTTGCATTCTTTTCGGTTAAACTGTCATTTTTTGTTGGGTGGTTTTCGCGAATCGATAAATATGGATTTCTAGTTGGTGAATGATTATGCTTTTTTTTTTTTTGATATGACAAACAATTTATTTATATAATTTGTTGAATTTTTTTTTCTTTATTTCTTTGTTGCAGTTTGTTCTAGCAGCCCAGGAAATATGTTTGAAGCTGAGACTCGCAGGCTATTGGGCAGATTTTATCAATCCATTTTCTGGTCGGCCTTATCTGACACATATTCCTGCCAATATGTATGACACAGATAAATCTCCCACTTGGGATTTTCAAATTAATGATACAGGGAAATGTAGAATCATAAATAAGGAACAAATTCAATCTCACAGTTTTATAGGTAAGTTAGAAGGTAACTTCATCATCATAGTCTTTTATGGTATAATTCTTGGTATGTTTCACTGGTATCCCAGCAGTTTGATTTCTGGTTTTGACATAAAAAATCTTTCTTGAGTATAGTGTCTGGAACAGGTGAATGGAGCAAACCTACATGATCTTTATGGAAAACTAGATATAATAATAGTTAAGTCTCATAGACTTGTGATGGGCAGGACATATGATGTGATTGGGGAATATGAGACATGGAAATTTCTTGAGGAAAATCAGAGGGAAACTGCCAAGTAGCTGGGCTAAAAATGAAATTAAATGAAAGAATTGCATTAGTCGTAACCACGATTTCTATTTGTCTATAAAAGCGTAGCCCAATGTTGAGCTATAGCCTTTTCTTTGTTAGGAGTTACTGGACCAAGTTAATTTAGTTACCTTATTTGCCCATAGATGTCATGAATGGCATGAAGTCAACATACCGACTCATTAAGACATCTAGCAGACAACTAAGGTATTACTAGGATGTTGAAATTGGTAAATTTTGCTTAGAGGCCTTTTTATTCAGGCTTAAGGATCTTTTACGAGTCTGAAAATCTTCAGCTCAGGACCCATGGCTTAAAGTCGCTCCTGGAGGATTTGCTCCTTGAATGTTTTTCCATCCTAAAAAAAATCCATTGACCCCAGCCGGATTTGAATCTGCGACCCTCTGGACCAGAGGCAAGGAGCATAACCACTAGTCCATTGCGGCCAATAACCATTATTTGTAAGTAAAGTAAAGTGATCCCACTACAGGCCTCAGGAGGCCCTTGGAGTAGTAGGAGGTTAGGGCTCCCACTTTTTCTGGACAATCGGCACTTGATGTCAGCCCTGCGTGACGGCCGCCTTTACCCCAGAACAAGCATCTGGTACTCATTTCAGTTAGAGACTGAGTCGACCCCAGGGCCATAAGGTTTGGGTAAGTTTAAAAATCCTGACCCCACCGGGTCTCGAACCCTGGACCTTCCGGCTTGTAGCACAGTGCCTTAACGACTATGCTATGGCATGCCCCAACCATTATTTGAGGAGGTTAATTATACATGGAATGTAATTTAAGAAAGAAAAATTAATATTTGAACCCTTGACCTCTAGTTCTACGTATTTGTGTGCTGTCCACTACACCATATAAACGATGAAACAAACATTAACATTTCTTTCAACTTAAACAATTCTCGTTCATCTGAAGGCTAATAGCTATCGCTATCATCATGCCAACATCTTCTATTCACATCATCATCATCCTGCCAGGTATTTAGTCTAGAAGAACTGTTATGGCCTGAGAAAGCGGTTTTCATGCCATCTTTTCATAGGTCGACCAAGTGACCGTTTCCCATTTGGACAGTAGTTCATTATTGCCTTGGGGATCCTGTATCTAGCCATTCTTGAGACATGTTCCTTCCAGTTTAGCTGATATCTGGAGATGTAGTCCAGTATTGGTGACACATTAAGTTTTTGAAGGATTTCTACATTTTTCTTTTGATCCCATTTGGTGTAGCCAGCTGTTCGGCGCATAAATCTCATCTCACAAGCTGTTAGTCTGCTTTCATCTCCCGTCCTTATAGTCCATGCTTCACTCCCGTAACATAGGACTGGTCGAGCCATTATTTGATAAAGACGAGTACGAGTTGATTTTTGCACTAATAAAGGTTTTAAAACTCTATTAATGATTCCCATTGATTTGTTGAATTTCACAATTTTCTTTGGTAAATCCAAATTTTCAACAAAAGAGAGTTTATAACCTAAATAAGTAAACTCATTAACTCTCTCTAAAATGTTGTTATTTAAACAAATTTTGCTTGGTATTGGGGATTTTCCACAAAAGGCCATTATTTTAGTTTTATTGGTAGATATTTCCATTGAATATTTCTGGGCTATCAAATTTAAATTATGTACTGACCATTGTAAATCTTCTATTCACAAGTATTTTTATTAAGAATTTATACATTACTTTTTAGTGGTAAAACTTCATATTTTCGAAAATACATGGAATGATTTGAAAACATAAGCTCAGGATAGGGATGTATGGAGAACTTATGTCTGCATGGTCATGAACCTCCACATTCAGTAGTGCTTGTGAGTTAATTATTAGAGGTAAAATCCTAGTGGATTACCATGCTCACCATCAGTTCAAGGTTCATATCTAGTCCACATTGATGGATTTTTAATGGTGTAAAATCCTGTGTGAGGCATGAATTAGAAGCGAATTAAAGCTGTAGGTCCTCTGTCATAGCACATAAAATACCTTAAACCTGAATTATGAGGTCTCTGAGCAAAATTTATAACAGTAGAATGCAGGCTGTGATAGATGGAAATCTTTTAATATAAGAAAAATTAACGACATTTCACATGCAGATTTATTAGCATCAATGGTCTAGGGATTAAGTTCCTTGCTTCTGGTCCTGAGGTTTACAAATCAATGGATTTTTTAGGAAACTGAAACAATTTTTCTGACTGAAAATGGGAAACATGTCCACTGAAACATGTTCCAGGTGAGACAACAAAATATGAGGTGACATGTATTTAATCAATTAAATCTTTTAATTCATAGTTAAATATGGGAAATAACATTATGAGGTCTTATTCATAAAGAATGAGCCATTTTTTATATCTTACCTCATAGTTTATGTTTACTTAAACATGGGAACTATATTTAAATTAATATTGGGAAGTAAACATTATAAGGTTATATCATTAATAGTGAGTGGAGAACATATTTTTAACAACTCACCTCATATAATTTCAAATCTCTTTGATACCGGTGGTTTCAGACAATATCTTGTCCCTCTTCAGTCATGAGTGGAAGCCATGACTGAAGAGAGACAAGATATTGTCTGAAACCGCCGGTATCAAAGAAATTTGAAATTATATGAGGGGAGTCGTTAAAAATATGTTCTCCACTCACTATTAATGGGAACTGTAGTTTTCAAAAGGAAACATCCCTTCCATTTTCAACCGACATTATGACAACCAGATTTTCGTTGGAATCTCCATCTATAATGTTGCCTTCTGGTGTTGATTTGATGAACTTCGAGATCAGGTCCCATTCACAAAGTTCATCAAATCAACACCAGATGGCAACGTTATAGATGGAGATTCCAACGAAAATTCGGTAGTCATAGTTGGTTGAAAATGGAAGGGATGTTTCCTTTTGACCGCCAAGTTTCCCTTTTCTGCCAGCTGGGCTGTGGGTACCAGATTTTTTAAATGTAAAGTACTACACCATACTATATAATATAAACCTATGTAAAGTATAATTTACTGTCTACATGCCATGCTAAATTGAATTGAAACTCACTATTATACCACTTGTAAAGATCCCAGTTCAAATTCAGCACGGTGTCTTCATTGAAATTTGTTATCACTATCACTAAATCATTTATTCTATTGATTAATTTAGATTGCATTATCACTAAACACTTATCATATCAAATATTTTTGAACATTTTTTAGGGTCCTAGGTTCCAATCAAACAGCTGTTCTATGCCACGCATTTCGTCTGGCGCAACATGCCCGCCACTGTCACTCACACCCTGTGTGTACTATCACATTCGTCAAACGAATAATCATTTGATGAACTGTTACTGTTACTTTCATCTTCTGATAAAACTGACAACTCGCGTATTGTATTTTCATCATCTTCGAGACATGAATCACTGTGTTTCACCGCACGAACTACCCCTTGGTCTGGTATCTTTTCAACTAAAAATAAAATAAATAAAGAGAAAATCCTAAAATTGCAACATTCCATAGCCAAAAAAAGACCTTGAAACATGAATATACACCCTCCTCTAGAAAACCCTTTTACCACCAGCCTCTACTGTTATTCTGTAAGGTATGTGCAAAGTATTGCTAAGAAAGGATGTACCAACATAGAATGAAAAATAATTTTAGTAAATTGAAGTAAAACTTCGGCGAAAAAAATACTTAAAATAATAAGATTGAAAACCGGAGCTTGCCGGGCATGGCATACCGCTGTATACACACCGGTGCCCAAAAATAATTTTAGTAAATTGAAGTAAAAACTTCGGGGAAAAAAATACTTAAAATAATAAGATTGAAAACCGGAGCTTGCCGGGCATGGCATACCGCTGTATACACACCGGCGCACAAAAAATAATTTTAGTAAATTGAAGTAAAAACTTCGGGGAAAAAATACTTAAAATAATAAGATTGAAAACCGGAGCTTGCCGGGCATGGCATACCGCTGTATACACACCGGCGCACAAAAAATAATTTTAGTAAATTGAAGTAAAAACTTTGGGAAAAAAGTACTTAAAATAATAAGATTGAAAACCGGTGCATGCCAGGCATGGCGTCGAAAGGGTTAAGAAAACATAAACTATGAGTTAAGATATAAAAAGTGACTCATTCTTCATTACATCTTTTGATATTAGGATATTTATATAGTTTTTTTATGTTACAGGTAGTCTCTTCACTACTGCCCCTGCAAGTACCTCTCTATTGAAAGATATATTAGAACAGTATGATTAAATTGAATGTTTTTATTTATATTTGAAATAATTTAAATTATGGTGGTTTCACAATAGAATATTGTTGTATATTTGTAACAGTTAATCTAAAATGATTTAAATTATTTCATGTATTTTCATTGTGTGTGTTAGACTTTAATATTTAAACTTCAAACTGTCCTATTAATATTGATAATTTAACAGTATGTTACGATATTAGCAGTGAAATGAGAGTAAATTACTGAGATATATTTTATTTACTGAACCTTTCTTCCTTCTTCTACACTGTTAATTCCCGAGTGTCAAATGCTACAAACTGGTGCTCGATCACACAAATGGCGGCTTCTTTATTAACCCATTCACGTCAGGTTTAGATGCTCAATGCTTTTCCCCAGAAACCGGATTTAAGTTACCGTAAATTACATTGTAGCTTTTCAGACATTCAAAACAAACAAAAGATAACGGCACTTGATATCACAATAATGATGAAGGCCAAAACATATTCCTCTACTATTCATAAATGTCAACAAAATATTACCATGCCAAGGGATGTACAAAATATTGCAAAATATATAAGAGCAGAGTTCAGCGAGTGTAACTTGTCTTCTGAGTTGAATGCCATTTAATTGCAGGCGAGTCTACCTCGTCTTTTGAGGCGAATGGGTTAAGAAGAATTTTATTGGGAATTTTAACATTACATTATAAAGCCAGTACAGCTTCTTTTGATGTTTTTATTATTCATTTAATACATCTCAATGAAGAACAAATTATATTTGAAGAGAAAAATATATTTTTTTAATCAAAATTAAATTGGGAGATAACACTATGATGTATTTACATTAATGAATGAGTTGGAGAAAATGCTTTAACATCTCACCTCATAAAGTTGTGTGTCTTCACAATACCGGTTTCAAAATTATATTTTTACTTTTGAAACCGATATCCTGAACACACACAACTTTATGAGGTGAGATGGTTAAAGGATTTTCTCCAACTCATTTATGTGCTCAGACTGGGGTTTGAACCTTCTTCTGTTGTTTTGACTTTACTTACAAGGGAATTATCAACCATTGCATGCCAAAACATACCTTGAAATTTCTCCCAGAGAAGTGTTATGATAATTATATTATTTTTGGTCTGGACATCTTACCTCAATATTAATGTTGATTTGTTCTTGGACATGTTTCAAAACAATTCTGTTTTATCGTCAGCTTTCCCAGACCCAGAAAGCTGACGATAAAACAGAATTGTTTTGAAACATGTCCAAGAACAAATCAACATTAATATTGAGGTAAGATGTCCAGACCAAAAATAATATAATTAAAATAACCTCAAAATATAACTTCCTAAAATTAAATATTAAGTGTTATGTTGTCCAAGACTATGCCAAACAAATTATCTGTTGCTTTTAACTGCAACACACTAAAATCCAGCGCCAAATCTCATATTTAAACTACAGGGAAGTAATAAAAGTCCTCACTTGATTGATTGGATTACCCTCATTATACTCGGACCAACGGATCTGTGCCCCTGTAGCGCTGGCATCATTCTTAGAAAAGTACACGTCTATACTCACATCATTTCACCGCACTCCCCTCCCCCAAGTCAAACAACAGCCATCGAGTAAGGACATTGCCAAACTTCCCCCAGTGTCATGGCTCTTGAATATTGAATAATGCAAGGTTGGAGTTAAGTTGACAACACGCAAGTGCAAGAGAGAGGTAGAAATGCAGAGAGGGAAATGATTTGCCGAGGCAGAAAAGGAAGTAGGCTTTAGTTCGCATATCTTATGGGGGCACAGATCCGTTGGACAGACAATACCTGCTATTGCATTGCACTGCCTCACTCTACTCTGCTCTAAGTCAAGCAGGGACGTCCATCTGCTATGCACAGCAGGTTGCCATTGCTGGATTCTGGCTTCGATTTCTGTGCCTTGCAGTTAGAAACGGCAGATAATTTTTTTGATACGGCCATGGTATATCACAACTCTTCTCTGGGAGAAATTTTTAGGTAGGTTTCAGCATCCAGTGGTTGACATTTCCCTTGTTAGCATAAAATTCTACAACATGGCAGCACTGGAATTTATCTCCTCTCTTCTCTTCCCTCACACTATAAATATATATATCATCATCGTCCTTTCAAGTATTAGGCCCAGTGGCCCGTTACGGTCTCCCGCCATCTCCGAAAAGGTCGACCCACAGATCTTCTGCCTCGAGGAATGTAGTGAAGAATTTGTTTTGGTATTCTGTGACGATCCATGTGCTGAATATGGGCTAGCCAATTGTTTCTATATTCTTGGAGGTATTCAGATATAGGTACGATGTTTAACTCTCTGGCTATTGTTGAATTTCTTCACTACTCTTTTGTAACCCATATATATATATTCTATGCCACCACGTCATTTTGACATTCTGGTATTCTCTCCTGGCATGGCATTATTGTAAGCCACTTCTGAAGTTGGTGCACCTGGAAGGCAGAATTATGCTGCCCCGATGATATATGATAGGTGATGAGATAATGGTAATGATGCACCAGGAGAGGCCCTAATTCTAAACTTAATGAATATGTTAATGATGGCCAGATGATGTTTGGGGACCATTTGGGCCTGACATCTGTCTTACAGGTGAGGAAAAACCACGAGAAAATCCATAACCCAGGAAACTTGTCCTGACCGGGGATCGAAACCGGGCCCGCTGCGTTATAAGGTAGTATGCTACCTTGAGACCACAGCACAATATATACACGCAAATTTGAACATATACCCATTTCTGTACACAAAACAAATGTACATCAGTATGTAACATGGTCTGCCAAAATGGTTTATAAATTGAAAATAGACTACATAAATGTGATAACTGTTGAGTTCGTACCACAAAGTGGAATGAGTGGTACCGGAAAATGTACATTCTGGCCACTGTGTAAGTGTGTGTATGTAGTGTGAATCATGATGATGAAGTGTGAAGGTTAAACCGGTGTCAGCATGCAGCCTATTCTTGTTGAAAGCACCAAGGGAGTGCCGTGTTTAATGTCACCATCTGATGGACTGTTACTCAACAGAACCCCACATCTTCTTCAGAGGGATTTGGAATTTAATTAAAGCATCTTGTGCACAATCAAACAATTAGAAAAGTAAATAAGTTTGGTTTGCCTTCATCTTACCCCCTAATTAGTTGTTTCTTGTAAGATGCATTTCAAAGCTTTTTAGCTTAGGGTCGTATGCAAATACATTACTCTCTACTCAAATTACTTCCAATCACTGGTGAGCTGAGATCGAATTAACGGCCACCTTAACCGGTCATGCATGAATGTTGACATTTTCGTAATATTGGCAACGAATTACCCAGAATTCTCAGCGATAAAACCACTTCCGTTATTTTCGTCTGCTATAGAGGAATGCATTTATGCTTGCATCCCGCAAATAATACCGTATACAAACACGTCTGCGACGTGCAATATTACGCCGATTCTCCTGTTCTTCCAGTTGAATTCTTTGGTAGACTCTATCAAATTCCTCTTCTCCGCATATACCGAAAACATGATCGAAGTCTTCAAGGTCCGACATCTTGGATAAGTTTCAAACTACATCGGTTACTATCGGTTCCTTTCCGGATTTTCACATAAGTTTATATCTTGAGCTACGATCTTAAGGTACCTTGTCAGGTAGCTTTACAATTATTACCGCGTGAATAGATTTCTGAGTAAGAAAAATGTGTTTGAATAAAACTTTATCAGCAGAGAATGCCTTTTACTGTCTAATGCGTTCAAACATTCGACCCTTAATCTTCAATTGTACAGACTGATCTTCTTTAAGTTGTCGGCTCTGGATCCGACTCCTACTCCCTCTTAAACTAATTCACTGCCGCTATCAAACCCATACGTTCATAGCTATTCGGAAATAAGCTCTCCATACATCCATATCCTGAGCTAATGTTTTTTTTCCAATCACCACCTGTATAATCTACCTCCCTCAAATCATGGATAATTTATTCTCCACCTCATTCTTGGTCTAGCAACTGGACGTTTTTCTTCTGGGTTTCCTACAAGAAGCTTCCATGCACCTCTTTCATCCCCCATACATGCCACATGTCCTGCCCATCGCAGTCTATGAGATTTAACTGTTCTTATTATATTTGTCTTCCTGTACATATCTTGTAGCTCGCTACTATGTAGTCTTCTCCATTCATCTGTCCGTTAATCTCTTTTTTGCTCAAAGATTTTCCTAAGAACTTTATTCTCAAACACTCGTAATCTATTCACGTAGACTTTCACGGCCGGAGTTGCTATGATGATCTTGAAGAAGATTTTCGGGCTGTAGGCCGTGGTCGTGAGGCTTGTAGTAGGGGAACTACAAGCCTCACGACCATGGCCTACAGCCCAAAAAATCTTCTTCAAGATCATCATACTCGTAATCTTCTTTCCTTCCTTAAATTAAGAGCCCATGTTTCACATGCATATAACTGGGAGAATAACTGTTTTATATATTTTAAGTTTAACATTTTTTGAAAGGAGTTGGGACGACAAGAGTCCCTGTAATGCATAATATCGTGCTTTTCCATAATTGAGCCTATGAGCTCCCTCTAAGACCAAACTTATTTACTAAGTAGAACTTTTCGTAATGTTCCTTCCAAATGTATTTTCATAATAAACTATTAGAAATTGTACACCATCACATCTGATCATGAGATTGAAAATTTTCCAATAAAAATTTTTCAATCTACCAAGTATTAATCACAGATCAGCAATTTAATCAAATTTACAGTGGGAAGTAACACTGAGAGGTCATTTTCAATTTATAATTGAGTTGGATAAAATGTTTTACATATCACATTATATAAAGTTCAATATTTTCACAATACAATAGTCCGAGATTCGGCTGCAAGATTACTACGTTCATCGAGTATATGAACGAAATCAATTTTTTTTTTATAAAATTGTGAATGACTGAATACATTTTTGCCGAGTTGCCTATTAAAATTCGGCCGCCAGTATGTTTAATTAAAATATTATTTACTTATTTTAGGAATTCTCACTATGAGGTATATTCATTAAGGTAGAATATGTTTATCACCTCATATTGTACCATATGAGGTGAGTGATAAACATATTCTACCTTAATAAAATATTATTTGTTTATTTATTTGAAATAATTTGATTCACTTATTAAAATAAATTATAATCCAGTTCGCAGAAATCGATGTATAGAGCTTGAAAAGGTTTGGTTGCCATTGCACACTTGGCTGTAAACCACCTCGCGGTTACAGCAGGCTGTGACACAAATCAGTAATAGAATGGCAGTAAGTACGCATTTATTGTTTTATGTTGTTCCCTTGCAGCGGGAAGTAAAACCACTGCCCTTTATGTATAAAGTAAAGTGATCCCACAACAGGCCTCGGGAGGCCCTTGGGGTAGTAGGAGGTTAAGGCTCCCACTTTATCTAGACAATCGGCACTTTATGTCAGCTGGGTTGTCAGCACTGCGTGACGGCCGCCTTTACCCCAGAACAAGCGTCTGGTACTCATTTCCGTTAGAGGCTGAGTCGACCCCAGGGCCATAGTGCCGCCAGAGGGTTTGGGTCAGTTTAAATTCCTGACCCCCAACGGGACTTGAACCCTCGACCCTCCGGCTTGTAGCTCAGTGCCTTAACCACTACGCTACGGCGTGCCCCCGCCCTTTATGTATACTACGTACAATGTATATTCAAAAATATGTCCAAAATGTAGTGTTAATATACATTATACAAAACAAATGAACTGAACTTTATTTGAAACAATGTAAAACAATAAATACATACTTACCACCATTTTATGACTGATTGGTGTCACAGCCTGCTGTAGCCGCGTGGAGGTTGACGGCCAAGTGTGCAATGGCAACCAAAACTTTTCAAGCTCTATACATCGATTTCTGCGAACTGGTGAAGTCCAACCTAAGATGAAATAGATTATCGGTCATAGACTTAGGAAATAAACACTGGAAATAGTGTAAATTACTTGTTTTTTTTAATGAATTTCGAAAAAAATAAGTTATAGTTAAAGACATCTGAAAAGTTGGCAAACTCCTTGTAATTTTTTTTTTTTTTTTCTGAAGAGAGCAAGATTGAACATGTAAAAATTGTTCACCAAGTAGCATTGCTTATGTCGAACTTTCAATTTTACCTTTAATTGAATGTGTGCTTTTTATGACACTGAGTCAGCGTGACCGGTTGAAATTTCACGCAGGTGAAATGTAGATGGCGTTGCGGCATTTGTAAAAAATTTAACATTGAGAAGCGCCTCTATCGGTCATAGAGAACCGAGTTGTCGGTAGGCAATTCACATCGTGGGTTATCTCTGATCACTTCTCTTCGAAAGAATTTTTTTTCTACAAAGTTAGTGAAAATTTTTATATTGGTGGCACTGTGTCATAGGTTCGTTTTCCATTGGTCAATCCATGTCTGGTCTAATTCGTTGTTCCTTATGTTAAGCGTATGTTTGTTCTCCATGTTCCTTTTTGGCGTCTATGGGTAAATATAATGTAAAGAATATTATCTTTATACCGATATTGTACAGTTGTGTTTTTTGGCGTGAATTGTATATTGTACGGCGGGTGTGAAAAAGTAAGTGCTAAGTGCTTAATTGCTCAAAATTGTAATGACTGCATTGTATACGTGACAGGTCAAACCCGGGAATTGACCGAATTGAGTCATGGATCCTAATTACAAATAATTAAAAAAATACAGAAGTTGCAGTTCACACTGTTACTAAATCAATACGTAAAATAATCAAAATATCTAGTGTCCGTGTTGTCAAAAAAGTAGGCCTATAACTAAAACAGAGGATTTATTTGCACATCTTGTGTACATAATTTATTTAAAAAAATACTTTGTGAAGAGTGTTGACCTGTTAATGCTGATGAATTCATGCATTTTTAATCCTCATTTTGCATTAATGCCTCATATTTGTTAATTGCTAGACAGTATGTTCATCTAATGTAACAGGAAGTTGGTTGACATAATTTTCTAACTTATATGGGAGGAATATCTCTAAGGATCTTAACCTAAGCCTGCAATTACTATTCAGACTAAAGGAATTCTTTGCCAGGTACGAGTCCACATAATTCAAATTAAAAAAAAACTGAAAACCCACAAATTATTGTAGCAGTAGTGAGTAATGCTTTGTAATGGTAATAATCGATAAATGCTCATGTAATTAAACACCTCTCAAAGTTACAATTAAATAAATTCTCAGCACAAGTTAACTAGAAGGAACCATTACCCATAGAATTCTAGTTACAGCAGAAAAGTATTTTGTTTGCTGCCAAGCTTTAGTAAGCCTTAACGTCGGTTAGCTTCGGTTATGTTACATTCAAAATTATAGTTTAAGTGGACTACTGTATGTGAGATATAAGTACGTAATTGACGGTGAATAAGTATTTTCTGTTTGACAATACAATTTTTGTTATCAGATCCCTGAATGAATGTTGGCACCATCTTTATACCATATCTTGTAGTAAGAAGTAATTTTGGACGTTGGAAGCAAGCGATAGCCATTAAGATTTGGAAATTCAATTACATACATCTCATGCACTATAAAGTGCAGAATTACTAGAATGTCTTGTTAATATTGCAGCTAAGAATATAAAAATATGAGTAAGCGACGGCGTACTTCATCAGTTGCAAGTCGTGGGCAGGATGAAGAATCAGTTGAACGGGATGCAACACCAGAACCTTCCAGGAAGAAAAAGAAGTTAGATCCAGTAAGTATTCATAATTTGGATAACAATATAGTTTCAAGGTGCCGGTTTACTGGACTCAAATTTTATTTACCCACTTTTACACTACTTAAATGCATTAAATATTCAAAAAATGTTATATTTAATGTTTTTAGGTGCGAGCAGTAATCATCATTCATTTATTTTACCTCTAAATATTAAAAAGAAAGTTGGGCTGTACTTTCCTTTAGGTCCGAAAAATTTTCCAATTTTATATCTTATTCCACTGATGCACTAAACACTCTTAAACACTTTCAAAACATTTTGCAACACTTTTTAACACATTTTAAACATATTCCAATGTTCCAACGAGTTTTTTTCCATATTTATATATTTGCGTAAAACATGGTCGTGCTACATTTCTTACTTCCCTGCTCTTTGTCTTTTTCCCTCCACTTCCTATGTTGTTCCAGCGTTGCCACCATCAACAACCCGAACTTGCTTTTTAAATGTGATTCCACGTTCCCTGGATTTCACCTACGTTAGAGTAATTGATTTGTATTACAGTAATTGATTTAGGTTTGGTTAGCTTTTAGGTTCCTTGCTTTTTTAAAAGTGATTTGATACGTAAAATAAATTATACATTTTTAGACAAGTTCTGTGAATTTTGTGTCAATGTTGGTCATACTGATTTCACATATATACACACCGCCAACTGCTGGAGGCTGCATTTATCTACCTGGGATAATTGGAGCACTAGCGCATGCGCACTGCGATTCTATAGAACTTAGAAAAATTTTCTCCGGACCTAAAGGAAAGTATATCCGAAAGTTGAATTATTTCCTGTCATTACCACTGTGGTTAAAAGAGAACCACAGATTACCTCCGATTACCACACGTATAAGCACCGATACCCATACTATCAAACATAGATACACATACTTCAACCACCGATACCCATACTAGTAACCAGCAAAATCCACTGCCACAGCATATCTGTAGTTGGTTGCCGGTTTACTAGACTCAAAATTTATTTACCTATTTTCACAATACTTAAATTCATTAATTATAAAATGTTATGTTTAATGTTTTTAGGTGCGAGAGGTAATCATCATTAATTTATTTTACCTCTAAATGTTAAAAAGAAAGTGGGACTATTTCCTGTCATAACCACTGAGGTTACAAGAGACCATCGATTACCACACGTATAAGCACCGATACCCATATTATCAACCACCGATACCCACGCTACCAACCACGGATACCCATACTAGTAACCAGCAAAACCACTGCCACAGCATATCTGTAGTTTCAACAAATTATGTTCGAATTTAACTTTTACTTATTTTAACCACGTAAAATAAAAAGGGTATTCCATGGGATTCATCTAGGTTAGAGTAATTGATTTAGGTTAGCTTTTAGGTTCCTTGCATTTTAAATGTGATTTAATACGTAAAAAAATTACCTCTTCATCACTGTTATTCTATTTAAATTCAACATGGCTGACGGTTACAATGTAAAAACTTATTTCCGCTCGTACATTTCATTTTTCATTTTTGTTGGTTTTTATTAGTTTATTTAAACTGTGTTATTTTTTGGTGCTAATTTAATATTAAACTTCTCAAATATCTTTTAAAATGTATTATGTACCCAAGGGTGATATGTGAATTTCCTATATTTTTTCATAGGTGGTTCTTCTTTTTCAAGATTACTTCTGTTTATCATTTTTGTTTTTTATACTTTTCTATCCCTTTATGTACCATTTTTTCATCAAACCCGTTTTCTCTTGCAAGATGAAAAAATGGTATATAAAAGGATAGAAAAGTATAAAAAACAAAAAATGATAAACAGAAGTAATCTTGAAAAAGAAGAACCACCTATGAAAAATATAAGGAAATTCACATATCATTCTTGGGTACATAATAAATTTCAAAAGATATTGAGAAGTTTAATATTAAATTAGCACAAAAAATAACTACAGTTTAAATAAACTAATAAAAACCAACAAAAATGAAAAAACTGATAAAAATAAAAAGTTAGGAATATATCAAATTGAATGCATGGGTTGTGAAAAGATATATATAGGAAAAACAAAAAGAAACCTAAAAATTAGAACCAAAGAACACATAAGAAATATTAAAAATGGAGAAATTGAAAAATCTGCAGTTGCTGCTCATGTTTGGTCTGAAAAACATAATATAAATTCAGACACTAAATTATTAAAACAGTTAGAAAATACAAAAGAGCTGACTATTTGGGAAAAAATTTATATTTCAGAAGAACAAAACAGAGTTATGAATTTTGATATACCGATGGAGCGTGACCTTGTTTGGAGGTTCTTTGGCCAACCACAGGATGGAGCTGACATCGACATCCAGGTTGTGCAACATAATGCAACATAAATAAAACCAGTCTGGGAAAGCTGACGATAAAACAGAATTGTTTTGAAACATGTTCAAGAACAAATCAACATTAATATTGAGGTAAGATGTCCAGACTAAAAATAATATAATTAAAATAACCTCAAAATATAACTTCCTAAAATTAAATATTATTTATTGGTGCCAAAGTAATGTATTTGTCAAATATTTTTTGAAATTTCAAGAAAATTACTTACCAACCAATAGTACATAGGAAATTAAAAAAAAAATTGACAAATACAACATTACTTTGGCACCAATAAATAAATTTAGTCTGGAAAAACTTTAAGTACAAATAAAAAAATCAACATCCCAGACAGTAAGAAATCTGGAATTTATCAAATAAATTGTAATGATTGTAGCAAAGTATACATAGGAAAAACAAAAAGGAATTTGGAAACACGCACTAAAGAACATTTTAGAAATATTAAAAATTGTGAAATTGAAAAATCAGCAATTGCTGCACATAGTTTGCTAGAACATCATAACATTGAAAAAGAGGCGAAACTTTTGAAACAATTGGATAAACCGTTGGAATTGACAATTTGGGAAATGATATTCATTCAGAAGAATAAATATCGATCTATGAATTTTGATATTCTGGTGGATAAAAATTTAATTACAAAGTTTATAATCCCAACGAAAGATGGCAGCACAAGAGGTGATGTCATTAGAGAAATCAACAATCACAGAATTTCATCAGTGGAAGTCATGACTGAAGAAGGCCATGATATTGTTTGAAACTGTCGATATCAAAGAAATTTGAAATCATATGAGGTGAGTCGATAAAAATATGTTCTCCACTCACTATTAATGATATAACCTCATAATGTGTACTTCCCAATATTAATTTAAATATTATAAGGTTCTACATAATAAATAAGTTGAGTTCATTGTCATCTTACCTCATATTGATTGTTTCTTGTAGGACATGTTTCAGAGCACAGACTGTACAAGCTGATGATGCTCTGAAACATGTCCTACAAGAAACAATCAATATGAGATAAGATGACAATGAACTCAACTTATTTATTATGTAGTTAATTACACTGAATAAAATATGATATTTTAGAAGTATTTTTCATCCTGAATTTAAATATCATTTCAGTTTTTTTTCTATCAGGCAATATCTGTAACAAATTTCAAAAAATTTTCAAGAAATTCAATATTACATTGGCACCGATAAATAAATTTAGCCTTGGTAACTTATTAATAACCAATAAGAAAATGAACACCCCAGATAGTAAAAAATCTGGAATTTATCAAATTGATTGTCGAGATTGCAATAAGTATACATAGGAAAAACAAAAAGAAATTTGGACACTCGCACAAAGGAACACTTTAGAAATATTAAAAAAGGTGAAATTGAAAAATCAGGCTATTGCAGCACATAGTTTGTTGGAAGGTCATAGAATTGAAAAAGAAGCTAAACTTCTAAAACATTTGGAAAAACCTTTGGATTTGACAGTTTGGGAGAAAATATTTATACAGAAGAACAAATTTAAATCTATGAATTTCGACATTCCGGATGAACGTGACCTCATCTCGAAGTTCATCGAATCAACACCAGATGGCAACGATATCTCGAAGTTCGTCAAATCAACACCAGATGGCAACATTATAGAGGGAGATTCCAACGAATATCCGGTAGTCATAATGGCGGTTGAAAATGAATGACAAGATCATTTGAAAACTATAGTTACCGTGTTTGAAAAACATGAAATATGAGGTAAGATGTTAAAATGACTCATTAATTTATTAATATCTGTGATATTCATTTACATTTTTTTTTTATAATTTTTAATAAAATCCATCTAACTCTAACTCATTCTGACTTACCTAGAAAGTGGTAGATAGTGATTTTCAGGCATATTTTATGTAAGATCATTTTTATTTCCATCTGAATTATTTTCAGTTTGAGCTAGGTCAGAATCAGAGTTATGAGTTAAGGTCATATCTGCATATATTGGTACAGGGAACTCTTCATATAAGGTAAAGGTTCTTATGACAGGTCAAAGAAAATGCTAAAATCAATTTTAAAAAAGTAGCTGTCACAAAAAAAACTGTGCCTGATGGAAAAAATTCTGACTACATATCTGAATTCAGTATGAAAAATTGCACTAAATTCACTAATCAGATTTCTTGTGAAGAAAACCTTGTCGACCAGTGTTATTTAAGAATTGTAAGAAAATGTTTTAAGAATCTTACAAAACATCTAAAATAATAAGAAATGTTAGTAAAAATGGAAAAAGTATGAATTGCAATATAAGAATATGTATGGTATAGCATAGTGAGGACTATTGTAAAGAACATCCCTTTGTGGGCACCGGTCGCGTACCAGTAAAAGGTAAAGGTAAAGTGATCCCACTACAGGCCTCAGGAGGCCCTTGGGGTAGTAGGAGGTTAGGGCTCCCACTTTTTCTTGACAATCGGCACTTGATGTCAGCCGGGGTGTCAGCCCTGCGTGACGGCCGCCTTTACCCCAGAACAAGCATCTGGTACTCATTTCAGTTAGAGGCTGAGTCGACCCCAGGGCCATAGTGCCGCCAGAAGGTTTGGGTCAGTTTAAAAATCCTGACCCCACCGGGACTCGAACCCTCGACCCTCCGGGTTGTAGCTCAGTGCCTTAACCACTACGTACTGATTGAAATTCCAAGAGAAAATTTGTTCCTCCATGGAGACTCAAACCAACGTAAGTCTCATAGCACCACATCAAGATAAGATGCTTTTAAACTTCAACAGATATCACAATACGACATAAAATTTTTTTTCTAAACATAAAGTATACCATGCACATGCATCAGCAGATGAAAGTGAATACAAATTAGAATCAAGAGGTGTAACCAATTTAGAGAGAAAATTAGAATGCTCTCTATAAATTGAGTTGGTTAAATGTTTTAACATCTCATCTCATAAAGTTCTATGTCTTCACATACCGGTTTTAAAGTCCTTCACCTCCATCATCAGTCAAAACTCCAACTATTGAAATTTTGCCATTACCAACACCTTCCAAACTGCCATCTGGTGCCGATTTTATGAATTTGGATATTAAATTTTGCTCACTGGGAACTTCAAAATTCATGGATCTATATTATTTGTTCTTCAGAATGTATATCTGAATAAATAGGAAGATATCATTCAGTAAAATATTTAAAAAATAATATAAATTTGGGCAATAGATGCTTTGTGATTAGTTGCCACTTTTAAATTTTACAACTTGTATATCAAGACTAGGCTTTCTAATAAATTTGGAACATTTCCATGTTAAAATATTGGATACTAGCTAATACCCGGCGTGTGCTGCTACACCTAAATAAATGAAAATTAATGTGCTTTTATGTTTAGTTGAATAAGTAAAAGGAAAAATAATTATAAATGTACATCGTAATTATTTTAAGATTTCTCGTACTGATTACCTGGTGTTGCCCGGGAATCTACTTATCTCAGTCTTCTTGGCATAAATGAGCTAAAAGACAAAATTCATTATTGTGAGTTATCCATAAAAGAATACCCGCCATGTGCTGCTATGCTTGCACAGGAATCTACGTACTTGTCTCGATCTTCTTGGCATCAATGGAAGACAAAAATGGTTATTGTGAGTTATCCGTAAGAGATAAACATATGCTGTCGCAGACTTTTTTGTAGAGCTTTTTGAGACATTCAATTCTGTATACATTAATTTTATGTATTTGTTATGGTTTAGACAGCATAAGCCATTTAAGCATCCAAAGAGCTACTTTTTTCATGTTTTCCACTACAAAGGGTGATTTTTAAGGGTGTAGGAGTTGAGTATCGCAACTCTCTTATAGCCTATGTTCATCCTGGGAATCTCCTGAACATTTTGCAAAAGCCCCATCACGATCGGATCAATGGTGTAGCTGCGCATAAAGTACAAACAAACATTCGTTTATTTTTTCTTTCACTCACCTCATACTTCATAACTCCTAGCAAACCCATGGTTTCGTCACATCATTTGTGACATTCTCAATGCTGATCTTGAAGAAGATTTTCGGGCTGTAGGCTGTGGTCGTGAGGCTTGTAGTTCCCCGACGTTTCGCCAGAGACTGCGTCTGGCATCCTCAAGGGTTGTCTTGAGACGCAGTCTCTGGCGAAACATCAGGGAACTACAAGCCTCACGACCACGGCCTACAGCCCGAAAATCTTCTTCAAGATCATCATAGCAACTCCGGCCGTGAAAGTCTACGTGAATACATTCTCAATGCTGTTTCACGTTCACAACTGACGTCCAACGGCCTTCTATCCTGCAGACTCATCTACATAACTTAATAAACAAACATTCATTTTTATATATTAGATAGGAGTCTAGTGTGAGTTAATTTGTATGACGGCCTTCTTTAGATTAAGATTTATATGATGTATTGTGTTTATGTTCTCAGACAGAATTGTGTCAGCAGTTGTATGATACAATTCGCAATCATAAGAAGGATGATGGTTCGCTTCTGTGTGATGCATTCATCCGAGTTCCAAAACGTCGACAAGAACCAGGGTATTATGAGGTAAATATGAGAAAATTATTAATTAATTTAGTTTTTATTGTAACTAGCCCAGAATTGGAGTGTGGGCACATACTATTGAACATAATTTAAATTTAAGTTGACTATTAATAGTTTTATTTACAAGTAATACATATGTTTAATAAGTGATATATTTAAAATAACATCATTAAGCAAAGGAAAGAAAGAAAATATTTGGTTGTAACTATGCATAAAAGAAAATGAGATGAATATAAAAGATATTAATAATTTATCATAAGTACTGCCACGAGTGATTTCCAAATTATTGATAAATTCACGACTCTAAAGTGAGGAGTGAATTTATCTAGAGAATTTGGAAATCAAGAGTGGCATTTGTTAGGACTATTTTATGAATAAAATTAAGCTGTTTACTCACAAATCATTATTTAAATATAGTTATTTTAAAATATTTATATATTTAATGTAAACTGTGATGTTTGAAAACAAGTGAGAAATGTTCGTTGTTTCATTTGTTAATCACTGCAACCAGATCATATTATTTATTGCCAAAGGATCATAATATTGTAAGAATGCACCATAGTGGAGAAAAAATTAAACACATCAAACCGTTTATTAATTAATTTCTGATGTAAATATGTCAATTATATTTTTCTAGAACATTAATTCCTGGGAAATAATACATTTAAGAAAATGCAAACCGTGGTTTCTTTTTTATTGTGGTATAATCAATTGCTATAAATGTTTTTCTAATGTAAAGCAGTATCTGCTTATATTCGTGTACTATATACATAATCTGGGAGCCATTTGCATTCTAGGATTCTTATATGTAATATATAAATTGCTATATTCAACGTATTTCTTAGAGAGTCACTGCAAAATAATGTTGTGGCCTATTCAGAATGTTAAAAAAGGAGGAGCTCGATTTTAATGTGATAAAAATAAATTGATATAATTGAGGTGAAAAACGACGAAGATCACTGGGCCATCCTATGAAACGCTGGAGGGAAAATTTTCTATAGGATCGTAACAGGCCTTGGCCTAATACTTGGAAGGAAGAAGAAGAAGAGGTGAAAAACAACTGTGATTGGTTGTAATTCAAAATTCATTGAAATGTGATTGGTCATTGACTCCCATTTGGGGCATGAGTTAGTCAAAATAATTTGTTTTGGAGACTTATAGTAAGATATTTCAGGGACAATACTTTGTCAAAAAAAATATGTTATAAAGTTATTTTTTTAGGAATTAACACTGAGGTATTGATTGTGAGTAAAGTAAAGTAAAGTGTTCCCACTACAGGCCTCAGGAGGCCCTTGGGGTAGTAGGAGGTTAAGGCTCCCACTTTTTCTAGACAATTGGCACTTGATGTCAGCCGGGTTGTCAACCCCATGACGGCCACCTTTACCCCCAGAACAAGAGCCTGGTACTCATTTTCGTTAGAGGCTGAGTCGACCTCAGGGCCACAGTGCTGCCAGAAGGTTTGGGTCAGTTTAAAAATCCTGACCCCACCGGGACTCGAACCCTCAACCTTCCGGCTTGTAGCACAGTGCCTTAACCACTACGCTACGACGTGCCCAATTGATTGTGAGTGGAGAACATATTTTTGACAACTCACCTCTAAATTCAAATTTCAACAGTTGGAGTCATGACCGAAGAGGGACAAAAAGTTGTCTGAAACCAATGGTCTCAAAGAAATTTGAATTTGTATGAGGTGAGTTGTTAAAAATATGTTCTCCGCTCACTATTAATGATATAACCTCATAATGTTTACTTCCCAACATTCTTCTTCTTCTTCTTCCTTCCAAGTATTAGGCCAAGGCCTGTTACGATCCTATAGAAAATTTTCCCTCCAGCGTTTCATAGGACGGCCCAGTGATCTTCGTCCTCTTGGTATATAATTATAAACAGCTTTGGGGATCCGATTTGAACTCATTCTTTCAAGATGGTGTTTCCAATTTAGTTGGTACTGTTTAATATATTCCAAAATTGGCGTAGTCTTCAATTCTTTTAAGATATCGGTGTTCCTTTTCAGATCCCATCTGGTGTAACCCGCTGTTCTGCGCATGAATCTCATTTCACAAGCCGTTATTCTGCTTTCATGTTGTTTTTTTAGTGTCCATGCTTCACTACCATAGGTCAACACTGGTCTAGCCAAAGTGTTATATAAACGTAATCTGGTGTTGCCTTCCTTTGGCCAGCAACCAATCGAAGGGACTATTATTATGCTTTCAAGTCTTATACTCCCCAACATTAATTTAAATATACTATGAGGTATTATTTATTTAGGTAAAATTTTATCACCTCGTCTCATATTCTTCTTCTTTCACTCCAATCCTCAGTATTTTCACGATCGTTGTTTTGTCATTTTGAAGAGCTGCCTTTTGCTCCCTCTGTGGGTAGACTTGAAGAACCTCTATATTAAAACATTTTTCCCCAGGAATTTCAAAGCTCATTAATATTTCCTTTCCAATTTTTAATGTAGATTTTTTCCCAAACTGCGAGTTCTTTAGGTTTTTCTATTTGTTATAATAATTTAGTCTTTATGTTTTACAGGAATTAATCACTATGAGGTTTAATTTATGGTAAAATCAAATGTTTCTTAACTCTCCTCATAGAGGTAGGAAACCTTTGATTTTACCATAATTTAGTCTTTCTTTCGATAAGATTTTTTCTGACCATACTTGGGCTGCTACTGCAGATTTTTCTTCCCCATTCTTGACATTCCTGAGATATTTCACTCTGATTTTCAAATTTCTCTTTGTTTTCCCCAGGTAGACTTTCTCACTTTCTTTGCATTTAATCTGATAAATCTCTGATTTGTTTTCTTCTTCTATTTTTTTCATTTTTGTTGGATCTAATTAATCTAATGATGCAGAAGTCTTTCTCGGTGCCAATCATATGTTGAAATTTAAAAAAAAGAATTGAAATTTGTGATGCTTCAATAGATGATATGTGAATTTCATGTTTTTTTTTATTTAATTTCAACAATTCATTTATTTTTCATTGATTTCATGTTGTATTTTTCCTTGGGAATTAATCTTTGTTCCTAAATATATAAAGTTGGTTGTCCCTATTGTTAAATATGGTTGGTTGGTTGGTATCTAATGTCGAGCACTTGATAATGAAATCATTCGCTCTCTTGCACTCCAATATTTAGCAGAAAGGCTGGTCTCTTCTACAAAAGCTGGACAACGGAGGAGATGGTTTCTTTCCATATCTTCATTTAAATTGCAAAAAGGGCATTTAGGTGAATCTGTTATGCCAATTCTGTGTAGGTGTTTATTCAAGCAGTCATGTCCCGTTAGCAGTCTGAATGTTGCTACTGCAGATTTTCTTTGTAATGTAGTAATGTCATAAGCTTGTAGATTTTCCCATTCCTTTCCAGATGTTTTGGTGGTGTATTCTTCTCTAAGTTTATTGATATATTTATTTGAGATAATTCTTTTGATAGAGTGAAAGGAAACTGGAGTAGAAGTTGGGTTTGAAACAATTTTGCTACCCTTCTTAGCTAGAAAATCGGCTATTTCATTGCCTGTCACTCCACAATGGGCCGGAATCCATTGAAGTACAACTTTTTTATGTAGACGGGATAACTGTTTTATCATTTTGTGACATTCAATAATTTTGATGCTTTTGGGTGTTGTGTCTCGTGTTATAGTGAGAATGGCTGCTTGGAGTCACATAGAATTACAACTTTTGTAAATTTTTGATGTGATATAAAAGATTTTGTAAACTTAAGAAAATTGCTAGAATTTCGCCATCAAAGTTTGTTGAATTTGTGCTATTGTTAAATATTGATATTTTATTTTCCAGGTTGTAACAAATCCAATAGACTTGCTTAAAGTGCAGCAGAAGCTGAAAACAGATGAGTATGAAGATATAGATGATCTGACAGCAGACGTCCAGCTTATGGTTAATAATGCAAAAGCATTTTATAAGGTTAGAATCATCAGTGGTATAAATGCAAATTTGTTGCAAGTTAAAGAATTGTTAAACAGCAAATCAATTGTTTTGTAATATTTGGAGATGTAGGAGCTTCCTTTGTATTCCAATTAACTTTATAATCGGCTGCGGTGGACTAGTGGTTATGCTCCTTGCCTCTGGTCCCGAGGGTCGTGGGTTCAAATCCGGAGGGGGTCAATGGATATTTTTAGGATGGAAAAATCCAAGGAGCAAGTCCTCTGGGAGGGACTTTAAGCCATGGGTCCCGAGTCTGAAGATTTTCAGGCTTGTAAAAAATCCTTAAGCCTGAATGAAAAGGCCTCTAAGCAAAATTTACCAAATTTTCCCATCCTAGTACTATCTTGGTTTCCTAGATGTCAGTATGAGGCGGAACGCTGACCATGGACCACTCAAACGACATATGTACGAAAACAAGTGTAACTAAATTAGTACCTCATAACGTGTTTCCCAATTTTAACTTTGAATAAATTAGTATGGTTCAAATTCTTCCTTGTAGGGAGAGAGCGCCTAAATCTCTGTTAAGGGAAACATGGGCTTACAAGAAGAATTAACTTTATAACAAAAATAAAATGGTACAGTACTTCTTTAACAGGTTGTTATAGCTTACTAGAATCATAGAGGTGCTAGATTTGATTGCTGCCATTTAAAATTTCCCTTGTACTTTGGGTTTGAATTAATTTTTCTTTGTATTTGTGTGGTCGGTCCTGGTGGACTAGTGATAAGCTCGTCTCTTATTCTGAGGCTCATGAGCTCAAACCCAGTTGGGATTGATGGGATGTGAAAGTATGGGCTTCCTTAGGTAGTCTTCCATTTTCCATTCTAATAAATATAAAGATACATGTTAAAAACTCATTTTCAGTCAGAAGTGGATTTAGTGAGTTTTTCACGTATCTATGGAAAATTGAAAGATCAGGAAAGTCTCAAAACTATTACTACTTACTTATTTTAGGAATTCTCACTATGAGGTATATTCATTAAGGTAGAATATTTTTTATCACTCACCTCATATTGTTCTTCTTACTTGATTATAAACTAGTTTTGGAACAAGACGACAGAACAACGGTCGTGACAATACTGAGGATGGAACAGAAACTATGTTCCGAAACTAGTTTATAATCAAATAAGAAGAACAATATGAGGTGAGTGATAAAAAATATTCTACCTTAATCTCAAAACTATATTTTACATGAGAAAGGAAACAAACATAATTATTATTTTATATTATTCAGATGGAGCTTAGCTATCAAGAGTAAGATTTTTACGTGCGAGACAAACGATGTATCACTTAAACGTTGTTTCTGATAGCTATATTGTATAATTATTTCATCATTTGAAATGGCCCATGGCCTTTCCTTTAAAATTTTCTTTCCTTTCCGTAAAAGGCACCTTAGATTACTGGCGTAAAAATTTGGGAAAAAAATGTTTCTACTATGTGGTTTTATTTTATATTTAAATTAAGATAAATAATTTTAAGAGGATATGAAAAGTAATTAACGTTTGACATTTCAGAGAACTGCTCAGGAGTATAAAGATGCTTGTGAATTATGGGATTTGTTTGTGTCAACAAAGACAAAACTTGTTGAAGATCAGAAACCTGGGGATGATATTGGTCAGGAACATAAAGGAAAAATTATACTCAAAGTTGGTAAATTGGTAAGTTAGAGAAAGAAAAAAATGTTTAATAGTTTTATGAAATTGTCAAAGCTTTGTAATTTTTTAACTTCCTTCAACAACCTTTGATGAATACTTCTAAGTTCTATTTGAAGAGAAACATTTTCACCTAGACCGAGACTCGAACATGGGACCTTTGGCTTTCCAGGCCAAATGCTCTACCAACTGAGCTACTGAGGCAAGTTGCGATCTATACACAAATTTTTCTCTTACATACGTCGTTATTCCCTGGTGCCAAATGCTTTGAAACCTTCGTTTCTATCTTTGCAAATGGCGGCTTCTTAGTTAAAAAGACATTTATTGGGAATTTAACACTACTTTATAAAGCCAGTAGGGCTTCTATTGATGTTTTTAATATTAATTTAATGCTTCTCACTAAAGAATAAATTATATTTGAAGAGAATATAATTTATCCTTCAGTGAGAAATGTTAAATTAATATTAAAAACATCAATAGAAGCCCTACTGGCTTTATAAAGTAGTGTTAAATTTCCCAATAAATGTCTTCTTAACTAAGAAGCCATCATTTGCAAAGATAGAAACAAAGGTTTCAAAGTATTTGGCACAAGGGAATTACAATGTATATAAGAGAAAAATTTGCGTCTAGATCGCAACTCGCCTCAGTAGCTCAGTTGATAGAGCATTTGGCCCGGAAAGCCAAAAGTCCCGGATTTGAGTCTCGGTCTACGCAAAAATTTTTCTCTTCAAATATAAGATATGTCTTACTTATTTGTGTAAGAATGAATTCTGATTATGTGATATTGTTTTAGGCTCGAAGAGCAGCAGCTGCAGAAGCAAGAAAGCAGGATTCAGAAGCTGCTGAAGACACTTCAGAAAGCTCAACCAATCCTGATGATGATGCTAATATGTATGAAGATCTCTTTACAGCAGTTATGATGGCTACAGATCAAGATAATCGTCCACTACACACAGTATTTCAGTTACTTCCATCCAAAAAGGTAACTGAATTAAGCCATAATTTATTCATTCATTTTAGAAATGGCATTATTTAAAAATTGCCAAAAATGAGTTTTCACTGAAGATCAGCATCTTGTTTTGTATGTGCAGCTCTCTTTGTAGAATGGACTTGTTTGCCAGTATATTAATGGATTTCAGCTACATTAAAACATTTTGTCTATTCATTCTTACATCTTATAGTTGTTTAGAAGTAAGAATGACCAGACAAAATGTTTTAATTATTAAACAAACCTCTTAATATTACTTCCTGTTGTATTTTAAAATAAATTCAGCTACATTATTACATTACTTATTTTAGGAATTCTCACTATGAGGTATATTCTACCTTAACTTAACATTATTACATACTTCATTTTAGAAGGTCTTTACTTCTGGAAATAATTAATTTTTATATTGCTCACTCAGTCCACTACTGTGGTCTCGAGGTAGCGTGCTGCCTTGTCACGCATCGGGCCCGAGTTTGATCCCCGGTCGAGACAGTTTTTCTGGGTGAGGTTTTTATCGGGGTTTTTCCTCACCTGTAAGACAAATGTCAGGAAAACTTTAAGACCCAAACGGTCCCCAAAATCATATGGCCATCGCAATCATCATCATTCATATTCATCTAAGATTAAGCTTAGGATTAGGAACTCTCCTGGCACACCACTATCATCATCATCACCTGTCATATCATCGGGGCAACGTAATCCCGCCTTCCAGGTGCCCCAACATCAGAAGTGGGTTACAAGTACGCTATGCCAGGAGAGAACACCAGGAATGTCGAAAGACAACCTGAGGCATTTGCAGAAAAAAAAACATTGCTCACTCATAGTGGTAGTTTTTTTGGGATAACCTTTTTTTAAATCCACTGCTGTGGTCTCGAGGTAGCATGCTCCCTTGTTATGCAGTGGGCATGGGTGAGATTTTTTGGGGTTTTTTCTCACCTTTAAGACAAATGTCAGGAAACTTTAACACCTGTAACTTCATATGGCCATCATAATCATCATTTATATTCACCTTCAGCTGTGGTTTATCTACGACGCAACGCGCCAGCGCAAAAATTGCTCCCCATGTATTTAAATGGAGGTGGTTTATCTACAACGCAAATTGCTGGCGCAAAAAAATTTGTGCTGACATGTCGCGTCGTGTTTTGGAATCTCTTGAATCCAGGACGCAATTTGCCAGCGCAAACAAAGAATATAGAAAATATTACCCGTACTCATTGGTGTAATTGCTAAAAACAAACTAAGATTTTACAACAAAATGTCACAAATACAGTACTTGTTTTATAACTTTCCAATTTTAACGACGAAAGTTAGATAGTTTTGTTGCAAATCATCGAGTTCTATGCATGTTTCATACAATATGAGCATGAAGGAGTACAGAGATGTACAGAAAAAAATTATTGTGGCTTGAACTTAGTCAAGAGATAAATAAAAGCTGTAAATATTGTATCTCGGGGATATGGATGTGCATAAATTTCGTCTTCTATTAAATTCAAAACCTGATAAAACTGCTCAGACGAAAATCTGAAGAATTCTAAAATTTGGTATATTCATCAACAATATGTTTATTTAAGAACTAAAGAATCAAATCATCGAGTTCTATGCATGTTTCATACAATATGAGCATGAAGGAGTACAGAGATGTACAGAAAAAAGTTATTGTGGCTTGAACTTAGTCAAGAGATAAATAAAAGCTGTAAATATTGTATCTCGGGGATATGGATGTGCATAAATTTCGTCTTCTATTAAATTCAAAACCTGATAAAACTGCTCAGACGAAAATCTGAAGAATTCTAAAATTTCGTATATTCATCAACAATATGTTTATTTAAGAACTAAAGAATCATTTATTCTATAATTTTCCATACAACATTCAATATGATGGCCTGTTTGTGCCTCTAGGGAACTTTTTCTGTCTTTACTAATATTTCGAACTATTTTAATCGTTTTGGAACGACTCGTGAAACTTTTTTTATGAAGAATTTTAATATGTTTATCTATGTAGACAAATTATGACTTTTCCTCTCAATTTATTTTCAAAGTTCTTTATTAGAATATAAGTTGGCATACGTGAACGCCCATAATATTAAATCTACCAGATGGCAGGACATATGTGTGAATGACCAACATTTGCATTTAATTCCAAACCATACTTTAAGAAATAAATGTTCAATCACTTCATTTTGTAGATTCCGATGGGTCAGTTTAGTGTACATCAGATTAGTTTATAGTTTACTAAATAGTATGTATGTAATTTATTTTATTAGGTTATGCAGGGACAGGTTTGTATACATTAGTTTTTGTAAACACATTTGGAAATTTATTATTAACGTTGGTCATTTTGATTTTCCATATATGTGGTGCCATCTGGCGACAATTCCATAAACATATGCGCTGTAGTGTATGCGCTCCATGCGAAACTAGCCTCATGCCGAGCGAAATGCGAATTTGCGTCACGTCGGGCGCGACACGCTGTATAATAAACCGTAGCATTAGATTAGGTTTAGGACTCTCCTGGCACACCACTATCATCATCATCACATATCATTCATTGAGGCAGCCTAACCCCACCTTCCAGGTGCCCCAACCTCAGAAGTTGGTTACAGTTATGCCAATGCCAAGAGAAAACATCAGAAAATGTTGAAATGACAAAGCTAGGGCATTGAATAAAAAATAACATTTTTTTTAAATGTCTGAATCAATTGTATGAAACAAACAAGTTTTGAATAAATATTATTTTTTTTACACCCATTTCAGTACAAATAAAAAATCTGTTTGATGTCCTATCATTATAATTATATGATGGGTCAAGTTTATACTGTAGTCCCATGCCATAGCTGAGTGGTTAAGGTAAGATGCCTTGGCACAGAACTATGGGACTTAATGCTGGTTTGGGTCTCCATGGAGGAAGAAATTTTCTCATGGAATTTTGACCAGTATCGGAACAGTGCCCACCCAGCATTGTGAGGAATTTGAGCTACTATAAGTAGCGGCTCTAGGTTGAGAAAACCAGCTGTAATGACTGGGTGACTGGGGTACCTGACATGCTGACCAATGTCACCCCTACTCTGGCTTGATGATCGTCTACCTATGTGATTACCATATGTGGATGTGAGGCCAGCAGCTCGATTTTAGACCAAGGACCTTCTAAGCCTGTCATACATATGGAGTTTTTTTTTAATGTTTATAGTGTCACATGAAATGAATAATGTTTAGTTTGTACATTGCAGAACACTGTAATATATATATTGTAATACATATATATATACAGGGCAAGTCAAAATGTTGTGCAGGTTTTCAGAAATTTATTATGTGAAATGTAATGAACATATAATATCGTGAGACATATTGTATGAAAGGTAAACTCTCAAAGTTTAGTTGTCCACTTCTAAAGTTCCGCGTTCACCCGCAAGATGTCAACAGCAGAGCAGTAAAGGAAAATGGCGTTGACTGGGGATCAGAAGTCTTTCTGTGTGCTTGATTACCATGTAAACAACTCTGTGACTAGTGTTCAACGACATTTCCGTACCAGATACGATAAAGACCCGCCGGATGGGAGATCCATTCGTAAGTGGTACACACAATTTAGGGATTCAGGCTGTATCTGTAAACGAAAATCGACTGGCCGTCCGTCGACGAGTGAAGAGACAGTCGAACGCGTTCGCACATGCTTCGTGCGGAGTCCACAGAAATCCACCTACCGGGGAGCGACAGAACTTCAACTACCACAAAAAACTGTATGGCGGATTCTCCGGAAACGTTTACAGATGAAACCCTACCACTTGCAACTGTTCAAGCCTTAAAACCCGCCGATTATGCTTTGCGAGCGTCCTTCTGTGTTGATTTTCTCGCATTAATGGAAGAGAATGAGTTCCATGAGAGGGTAGTTTACAGTGATGAAGCGACTTTCCACCTTTCAGGAAAAGTGAATAGACACAATGTAAGGATTTGGGGAACTGGTAACCCCCATGCAACTCTGGAACATCAACGCGATTCTCCGAAAGTGAATGTCTTTTGTGCCATTTCCCATGCAAAGGTTTATGGGCCCTTTTTCTTTCATGAACGTACTGTGAACGGACATGTTTTCCTTGATATGCTACAACAATGGCTCCTTCCGCAGCTTGAAGCGGATAGTCCAGATTTCATTCTGCAGTTGGATGGTGCCCCTCCACATTACCATGGCAGTGTTCGAGACCATTTGAATACGGCTTTACCACAACGCTGGATAGGCCGTGCATCTCAGGGTGATCAACAACTCATTCATTGGCCACCTCGTTCACCAGATCTAACCCCGTGTGATTTCTTCATGTGGGGTCTTGTAAAGGATCATGTTTACGTACCACCACTTCCAACAACACTGCATGAACTGCGTGCCCGCATCACAGCAGCCATTGCTGATATCGACCGCGGACTGCTACAGAAAGTTTGGCAGGAGATTGAATATCGGCTTGACATCTGTCGTGTAACAAAAGGCGCTCACATAGAACATCTGTGAATATTTAAAAAAAAACTTTGAGAGTTTACCTTTCATACAATATGTCTCACAATATTATATGTTCATTACATTTCACATAATAAATTTCTGAAAACCTGCACAACATTTTGACTTGCCCTGTATATAAGAAGATATGGAACTCGCCCATATAAGTTAAATATAAACTAGTAATCTCAAAGTTATAGATATACTGATTAAGGCTTTCACGGCTAGCATTATGTATTTTAAAATACATTTTTGGGATTCTTGGCCATGTCTTGCAGTGTTGTCTTCTCGATGTTTTATCACCTACTGTGGATGACATCTTCAGGAGAGGAAGGTTTGAGAATCAATAAAACATGGTATCCCGCACTAGAAAAGTGTCAGATGCAACCTTACTACAAAAGTTTGACATTAACCTATTAGAAATTCTTATTTAAAGAGAAAAAATATATGCTCAGACCGGGACTTGAACCCAGCACCCTTGGTTCTCTAGGCCAAGTGCTCTACCAGCTGAGTTACTGGAGCAAGTACTGATCTAAATGCAAATCTTTCTCTATCTACGTTGTAATTCCCACCCACCAAATGCTATGAAGCCTTTGCTTCTATCTTTGCAAATGGCAGCTTCTTTATTAAGAAGACATATATTTGGGAATTATGCATTACATTATAAATGCCAGTACTCGAAAGAAGCCATACTTCGTGAGTCGTGAATTTATCGATAATTTGGAAATCACTCGTGGCATTACTTATGAAAATTTAAACAAGCAATATCTCCTGAAGATGTCACCCATAGTAGGAGATAAAACATTGAAAAGACAACACTGCAAGACACGGCCAAGAATCTTGAAAAGGTATTTTAAAATACACAAAGTTATAAAGTTCCATGAATCCAAATAAACATAAAAGAAATAAATCTTAATTACAAACAAAAAAGAAAAGAACTTATATGACATCTCCCTACCATTTGAAAGAAAGTCATAATAATTATCCCCATCAAAAAGAAAGGAAAGCTAGCCAATGAAATAGGGTTAAATTATTTTCAGTCTGATCATCTTACCTCAATATTAATGTTGATTTGTTCTTGGACATGTTTCAAAACAATTCTGTTTTATCGTCAGCTTGTCCAGACTGGTTAGATTTATGTTGCACACCCTGGATGTCGATGTCAGCTCCATCCTGACACTAAATTATTAAAACAGTTAGAAAATATAAAAGAGCTGACTATTTGGGAAAAAAATCTATATTCAGAAGAACAAAAACAGAGTTACGAATTTTGAAATACTGACAGAGCGTGACCTTGTTTGGAGGTTCTTTGGCCAACCGCAGGATGGAGCTGACATCAACATCCAGGGTGTGCAACATAAATCTAACCAGTCTGGACAAGCTGACGATAAAACAGAATTGTTTTGAAACATGTCCAAGAACAAATAAACATTAATATTGAGGTAAAATGATCGGACTGAAAATAATTTAATTAAAATAACCTCAAGATAACACTCCCTAAAATTAAATATTAATGAAATAGGATGTTGCTGTCCCATATCACAGCCCTCTTTAGTAGCAAAAGTTTTTGAGAGAATGATAGCTAACAGGCTAAATTGCTACCTCGAGACAACTTAATAGCAGAAGAATAAGCAGGTTTCAGAAGGGATCATTCTAGATTCACAGAATCAATATAAGACACATACAATAAGCATGAAGAGAAAAATTCAAACAAAAATTGTTCTCTTCAAAGAATATTAATGACCCTTTTTTTTATTTTTAGCGTTATCCAGAATACTATGAGGTTATAGACAATCCCGTAGACTTGAAAATGATAGCAACAAAAATCCAACAGAATCAATATTCAAACCTTGGTGAATTGGAGAAAGATTTACTGCAAATGACACGGAATGCTTGTCTTTTTAATGAACCTGGTTCTCAAATTTATAAAGATGCTAAAACATTGAAGAAAATAATTTCTGCCAAGAAGATTGAAGTGGAACATGGTAAATTCCAGGCTGGTTCTGGGAAGAGCAGCGAACGCATAAGGTACGATAGTGCTTCACCATTTGAAATTCATTGTAAATTTGTACAACATTATCATAAAAAGAAAAGTGTGCATATTATCAATGTTTTTATTTTAAATTTATCACTTCTCACTGAATGACAAATTATATTTGAAGAGAGACATTTATTCAATGAATGAATGAATGAGTCACTTCTTATTTTAATTCATATTTTGTTTTTTTTAAACGTGTGTACTGCAGTTTTAAGAGGAGTCCGTCTTATCTTCAGCTGCTATTCTCTGCTAAAATAAGAGGGACTCCTCTTGAAAACTGCAGTTCCCATGTTTAAAAAAATTAATAAAAAATTCTTTCTTTTGCTCTAATAAGAGCAGTTTTTGTTTTGTGCTGGTGCTTCTTGCGCCTATAATTGTTCATTTTGCAGCAAAATCTGCTCCCAGGGAGCACTGTGTGGAGGTGAAATACGTTGTCCCCCAATTTAAAAAATATAAAGTATGAGGTAAGAAAAGAAGTGACTCATTCATTCATTCACTGGAATAAGAACCTCATAATGTTATTTCTCATATTTAACTATGAAGAGAAATGTATGCCTAATGAACCCAAGTTTCTGGTTTTGTACACCAGAACTCTATCACTGAGCTACTTAGGCATCTCAATTTAAATGGAAATTCTGATTTTGTACACCAGCACTTGAGCTATTTAGACATCTCAATTAAAATTAAAATTTAATTTTGTTTAAATTTGAGATACCTAAATAGTTCAGTGTTAGAGTGCTTTTTCTGTTTAAATTGAGATACCTAGTGTATAAAACCAGAGACCTTGGGCTTAATTCCCAGTTTAGGTGTTTACGTAGACATTTTTCTTTTAATCAAAATTACAATGGGAAGTACTTTATGAGTGATATGAAAAAACATTTAACCAACTGAATTTATAAATAATATGTCTTTCTCTTCAAATATAATGTATATTAATTAAGAACCTCATAATGTGTTTCCCAAATTTTAACTTTGTATAATGTGTATATTAATTTGTTTATTTCAGTATTGTACAAGATTAAATTTGAAGAGAAAGATATATGCCTAAATTGGGATTTGAACTAGATACATTTTTTAGTAAATTAATGAGTCATTTTTTAACATCTTACCTCATATTTTATGTTTCTTCAAACACGGGAACTAGTTTTCGAGAGAAGGATCTCTCTCATTTTCAACCGACATTATGACTACCGGATTATCATTGGAATCTCCATCAATAACATTGCCATCTGTTGTTGATTTGATGAACTTTGAGATGAGGTCACGTTCATCAGGAATCTCGAAATTCCTGGATCTAAATTTGTTCTTCTGAATATATATCTTCTCCCAAATTGACAATTCTAACAGTTTTTCCAATGTTTTAAAAGTAGGGTTTCTTTTTCAATTTTATGATTCTCCAATAAACTATGTGCTGCAATAGCTGATTTTTCAATTTCACCATTTTTAATATTTCTGAAGTGTTCCTTGGTGCGAGTGTCCAAATTTCTTTTTGGTTTTCCTATGTATACTTTATTGCAGTCCTTACAATTAATTTGATAAATACCACATTTTTTGCTATATGGGGTGTTCAATTTCTTATTAGTTATTAATAGATTACCAAGGCTACATTTATTTATCGGTGCCAATGTAATATTAAATTTTTTTAAATTTGTTATGTATTTCAGGATAATATGTAATTTTCTTAAACTGTTTTCCTTTCTTTGAATCAGATTGCAGGGTAGTGTATTCTTTTAATCTTTTTTGTTGTCTGAATTTCTTTAATTTAATTACAATTATTTCTTTTCCAAAACCATTTAAATTGACTATGTTCAAAATGTGATTGTATTCTTTCTTAAAATCTTCTTCATTTAATGGAACATTTAATAATCTATGTATCAAACTGAAAATTGCATGTTTATGCGCAATATGATTGAAACCTAAAGATTTTATATAATTTTTTAGGTTCAAATCCTGATTTAGGTGTATATTTTTCTCTTCATATTTAATTTGTCATTCGGTGAGAAGTGATAAATTCAATATTAAACATTGTACAAGATTGATGTTTTTATTATTAATTTAACATTTCTCAATGAAAGATAAATTAAATTTGAAGAGAAAAATTTTCGCCTAGACCGGGACTCGAACCCGGGACCCTTGGCTTTCCGGGCCAAGTGCTCTACCAACTGAGCTACCGAGGCGAGTTACGATCTAGACGCAAATTTTTCTCTTATATACGTTGTAATTCCCTATCGCCAAATGCTTTTGAAACCATTGTTTCTATCTTTGCAAATGGCGGCTTCTTAGTTAAGAAGACATTTATTGGAAATTTAACATTACTTTAAAAGCCAGTAAGGCCTCTATTGATGTTTTTATTATTAATTTAACATTTCTCAATGAAAGATAAATTAAATTTGAAGAGAAAAATTTTCGCCTAGACCGGGACTCGAACCCGGGACCCTTGGCTTTCCGGGCCAAGTGCTCTACCAACTGAGCTACCGAGGCGAGTTACGATCTAGACGCAAATTTTTCTCTTATATACGTTGTAATTCCCTATCGCCAAATGCTTTTGAAACCATTGTTTCTATCTTTGCAAATGGCGGCTTCTTAGTTAAGAAGACATTTATTGGAAATTTAACATTACTTTAAAAGCCAGTAAGGCCTCTATTGATGTTTTTATTATTAATTTAACATTTCTCAATGAAAGATAAATTAAATTTGAAGAGAAAAATTTTCGCCTAGACCGGGACTCGAACCCGGGACCCTTGGCTTTCCGGGCCAAGTGCTCTACCAACTGAGCTACCGAGGCGAGTTACGATCTAGACGCAAATTTTTCTCTTATATACGTTGTAATTCCCTATCGCCAAATGCTTTGAAACCATTGTTTCTATCTTTGCAAATGGCGGCTTCTTAGTTAAGAAGACATTTATTGGAAATTTAACATTACTTTAAAAGCCAGTAAGGCCTCTATTGATGTTTTTATTATTAATTTAACATTTCTCAATGAAAGATAAATTAAATTTGAAGAGAAAAATTTTCGCCTAGACCGGGACTCGAACCCGGGACCCTTGGCTTTCCGGGCCAAGTGCTCTACCAACTGAGCTACCGAGGCGAGTTACGATCTAGACGCAAATTTTTCTCTTATATACGTTGTAATTCCCTATCGCCAAATGCTTTTGAAACCATTGTTTCTATCTTTGCAAATGGCGGCTTCTTAGTTAAGAAGACATTTATTGGAAATTTAACATTACTTTAAAAGCCAGTAAGGCCTCTATTGATGTTTTTATTATTAATTTAACATTTCTCAATGAAAGATAAATTAAATTT
This sequence comes from Diploptera punctata, assembly GCA_030220185.1. Classification (NCBI taxonomy): domain Eukaryota; kingdom Metazoa; phylum Arthropoda; class Insecta; order Blattodea; family Blaberidae; genus Diploptera; species Diploptera punctata. Next base: position 862,071 of record JASPKZ010000825.1, on the reverse strand, counting down.
GAAGAGAAAAATTTTTGCCTAGACCGGGACTCGAACCCGGGACCCTTGGCTTTCCGGGCCAAGTGCTCTACCAACTGAGCTACCGAGGCGAGTTACGATCTAGACGCAAATTTTTCTCTTATATACGTTGTAATTCCCTATCGCAAAGATAGAAACAATGGTTTCAAAAGCATTTGGCGATAGGGAATTACAACGTATATAAGAGAAAAATTTGCATCTAGATCGTAACTCGCCTCGGTAGCTCAGTTGGTAGAGCACTTGGCCCGGAAAGCCAAGGGTCCCGGGTTCGAGTCCCGGTCTAGGCGAAAATTTTTCTCTTCAAATTTAATTTATCTTTCATTGAGAAATGTTAAATTAATAATAAAAACATCAATAGAGGCCTTACTGGCTTTTAAAGTAATGTTAAATTTCCAATAAATGTCTTCTTAACTAAGAAGCCGCCATTTGCAAAGATAGAAACAATGGTTTCAAAAGCATTTGGCGATAGGGAATTACAACGTATATAAGAGAAAAATTTGCGTCTAGATCGTAACTCGCCTCGGTAGCTCAGTTGGTAGAGCACTTGGCCCGGAAAGCCAAGGGTCCCGGGTTCGAGTCCCGGTCTAGGCGAAAATTTTTCTCTTCAAATTTAATTTATCTTTCATTGAGAAATGTTAAATTAATAATAAAAACATCAATAGAGGCCTTACTGGCTTTTAAAGTAATGTTAAATTTCCAATAAATGTCTTCTTAACTAAGAAGCCGCCATTTGCAAAGATAGAAACAATGGTTTCAAAAGCATTTGGCGATAGGGAATTACAACGTATATAAGAGAAAAATTTGCGTCTAGATCGTAACTCGCCTCGGTAGCTCAGTTGGTAGAGCACTTGGCCCGGAAAGCCAAGGGTCCCGGGTTCGAGTCCCGGTCTAGGCGAAAATTTTTCTCTTCAAATTTAATTTATCTTTCATTGAGAAATGTTAAATTAATAATAAAAACATCAATAGAGGCCTTACTGGCTTTTAAAGTAATGTTAAATTTCCAATAAATGTCTTCTTAACTAAGAAGCCGCCATTTGCAAAGGTAGAAACAATGGTTTCAAAAGCATTTGGCGATAGGGAATTACAACGTATATAAGAGAAAAATTTGCGTCTAGATCGTAACTCGCCTCGGTAGCTCAGTTGGTAGAGCACTTGGCCCGGAAAGCCAAGGGTCCCGGGTTCGAGTCCCGGTCTAGGCGAAAATTTTTCTCTTCAAATTTAATTTATCTTTCATTGAGAAATGTTAAATTAATAATAAAAACATCAATAGAGGCCTTACTGGCTTTTAAAGTAATGTTAAATTTCCAATAAATGTCTTCTTAACTAAGAAGCCGCCATTTGCAAAGATAGAAACAATGGTTTCAAAAGCATTTGGCGATAGGGAATTTCAACGTATATAAGAGAAAAATTTGCGTCTAGATCGTAACTCGCCTCGGTAGCTCAGTTGGTAGAGCACTTGGCCCGGAAAGCCAAGGGTCCCGGGTTCGAGTCCCGGTCTAGGCGAAAATTTTTCTCTTCAAATTTAATTTATCTTTCATTGAGAAATGTTAAATTAATAATAAAAACATCAATAGAGGCCTTACTGGCTTTTAAAGTAATGTTAAATTTCCAATAAATGTCTTCTTAACTAAGAAGCCGCCATTTGCAAAGATAGAAACAATGGTTTCAAAAGCATTTGGCGATAGGGAATTACAACGTATATAAGAGAAAAATTTGCGTCTAGATCGTAACTCGCCTCGGTAGCTCAGTTGGTAGAGCACTTGGCCCGGAAAGCCAAGGGTCCCGGGTTCGAGTCCCGGTCTAGGCGAAAATTTTTCTCTTCAAATTTAATTTATCTTTCATTGAGAAATGTTAAATTAATAATAAAAACATCAATAGAGGCCTTACTGGCTTTTAAAGTAATGTTAAATTTCCAATAAATGTCTTCTTAACTAAGAAGCCGCCATTTGCAAAGGTAGAAACAATGGTTTCAAAAGCATTTGGCGATAGGGAATTACAACGTATATAAGAGAAAAATTTGCGTCTAGATCGTAACTCGCCTCGGTAGCTCAGTTGGTAGAGCACTTGGCCCGGAAAGCCAAGGGTCCCGGGTTCGAGTCCCGGTCTAGGCGAAAATTTTTCTCTTCAAATTTAATTTATCTTTCATTGAGAAATGTTAAATTAATAATAAAAACATCAATAGAGGCCTTACTGGCTTTTAAAGTAATGTTAAATTTCCAATAAATGTCTTCTTAACTAAGAAGCCGCCATTTGCAAAGATAGAAACAATGGTTTCAAAAGCATTTGGCGATAGGGAATTACAACGTATATAAGAGAAAAATTTGCGTCTAGATCGTAACTCGCCTCGGTAGCTCAGTTGGTAGAGCACTTGGCCCGGAAAGCCAAGGGTCCCGGGTTCGAGTCCCGGTCTAGGCGAAAATTTTTCTCTTCAAATTTAATGTACAAGATTACTTATTTTAGGAATTCTCACTATGAGGTATATTCATTAAGGTAGAATTTTTTATCACTCACCTCATATTGTTCTTCTTATTTGACTATAAACTAGTTTCGGAACATAGTTTCTGTTCCATCCTCAGTATCGTCGAGAAGGTCAGCTCTTCAAGGCGACAGAACAACGGTTGTGACGATACTGAGGATGGAACAGAAACTATGTTCCAAAACTAGTTTATAGTCAAATAAGGAGAACAATATGAGGTGAGTGATAAAAAATTCTACTTTAATTGTACAAGATTATTGTGAGTTTGTTATTTGACTCACCTCATATTTTTTTGATATTCTGCAGACTATAGTTTCATGGCATCTGTGTGACATTGTTGATGCATTCTAACTGTTGTGTTTACGGTTGTGTATTAATTAGAATGGCAATGTCGCATAGATGCGACGAAACTATAGTCTGCAGAATATAAAAAAAAATATGAGGTGACCAAAATAACTAACTCATAATAATTAAAAGAAACCTCATAGTGTTATTCCCCACAAATATTAAATTGTACAAGATTACTTATTTTAGGAATTCACACTATGAGGTATATTCATTCAGGTAGATTTTATATTATCACTCACCTCATATTTCTTCTTATTTGTCTATCAACTAGTTTCAGAACATAGTTTCTGTACCATCCTCAGTATCGTCACGACCATTGTTCTGTCGTCTTGAAGAGCCATCCTTTGCTCCTTCGATTGGCAGACTGAAAAACTTTGAAACCAGGTCATTCTCACCGGGAATTTCAAAGTTCAAGAAATTGATGAACTTTGAAATTCCCAGTGAGAATGACCTGGTTTTGAGGTTTTTCAGTCTGCCAATGGAAGGAGCGAAGGACGGCTCTTCAAGACGACAGAACAACGGTTGTGACGATACTGAGGATGGAACAGAAACTATGTTCCAAAACTAGTTTATAGTCGAATAAGAACAACAATATGAGGTGAGTGATAAAAATTCTACCTAAATTGTACAAGATTGTTCAAATATAAATGAAACTGCTCTTTTTTCAGAAAATATTCACAGAAAACAGACCAGTTTGACATGTTATTCTTAAAATAAGTCCCTATATTGACTGCTATACATTTTTTTCTAGCATTCTATCTACTTTTAGGTAAAATTTAATCACTCACCTCATATTATTCTCTTTGTTTTAATATAAAGTAGTTTCAGAACTTTGTTTCCATTCCATTCCATCTTCTTGAAGACTATAGTTTCGATATGCTATGTATCATTATCATTTCTTCTAACTGTTCAACAGTTAGATGGAATTAATTGATAATAATATGTAGTGTATCAAAATTATAGTTTTCAAGAAATCTACAATTTTGAGGTGAATCGTTAAAATTCTAACTTTCTATTAATTAACATAAAGCTAAATTGTGTTAAAAGTATAATTGAATCATCCGGTATGAAAAGTGTTACAGCTCCAAATTTTTCTATTTTTGTTTTATTGTTTTAAACTACAGTTTAGATAGTCACACATATACTCTTTGTTGGAAAGAGCCAAATCAAATTGTAACTTTGTTAAATTAGACATAGAAATCCAGCCCAATTCAGTGAGGACAAGGTGAAGATAAAAACAAGAAACCTTCAGTAAAATTTAATTTTCTGGAGTTGGAGGGTTTTCATATTGAGTGATTCAATTTATGTTATTTATTAAACTTTATTAATTTTGTATTTAGAAGAAACATTTTGATGTACAAATTCTAGTTTTAAAATAATGATACTGTGTATAATTTAAGCTCAGTCTCTATTTTGAAAATTTGCTGCTACTGTTCTCAGAGAACTTAGGATCAGATTTATTTTAACTTTTTTGTTCTCTACAATTAAATAAGAAAAAATAAATAAATTCTTGGCATGACAGCTCCAAAGAGCCAAGGTGAACTGAAATGGTTGGTGTAACTGGTTAGCATTTCAAGTAACTAATCAGCTGAGCAGATCTTAATAAGAAATTAAATGAATTGTGAATTCTTCTTACCTCATACTTGTATGTTTTTTAAACACAGCACTGCAGTATCAGCGACCATCGTCACCATCCTCAGCTGTTTTCACAACTGTCAAAATTGACAGTGATGATGGTCACTGATACTGCAGTGCTGTGTTTAAAAAGACATACAAGTATGAGGTAAGAAGAGTTCATGATTCATTTAATTTTTTATTAATAAAACTTCATAATGTTAAAAATTCCCAAATTATTATATTAAAAAAATGAGCAGATCTTATTCTATACCCTATACTCGAAAGAAAACAATTCAGGATACCAAAACTGAGAGTTCTGGTGTGCTAGTCAGATATCATCAGCCAGTAATCAAAACCTCATCACTCCAAAATTGAAAAAAAAAATTCAGGAGATGTGAGTTATTAGAACAGATAAAACTTTGCTATTCCTCCCTGCCGGAGATGCAAGTTTTTGGGCCTGAGGTTAATAGCTGAGGAAATGCACGATTTTTGTAATCATTAATAGGAGGCAGGAAAATGATCTTGGACTCACATATTTTGACAGCATGCAGACGATGCCTTTACTTATTGAATAATGTAAAAATCCAGATTTTACTGTTGAATGGAGTTACGAGGTTTTGATTGCCGGGTGACGATATGCTATTACATTACAAAAATAGAAATTTTATATAAGTATTTATTATTATTATATATTTGACATTTAACTTGAAATAACATATTGGCCCAAAAATAAGCAATGTCCTGATATAAGCTACACCCTTAAAATTTAAAAAAAAAAAAAAAAGGTTTGGCATAAAAATAGTCTACAATTGGACTGAGAGAAAAAAAATTGCCATAAACATTTATTTTCTTGTAACCCTACATACATCTCTAAGTTCTTACTGAAGTAGAACTGAATTTAGAATCTATAGATAGTAAGAACATTAATGCTAAAATGCTGATTGAAGTTTGCATTGTTTGTGATAAAATTCCATCAGTCCTTCTGTGATGAGGGTATTGGAAAGTTGGTATGATGCTATGAAAAATGTTTATGTCAGATCGGCGACTATGTAGAGAAGTAGCTAGTAGGTGTAGCTAAATGTTGCAAATAAAACATTTTTGATTTTTCACTGTGGTTTTAATTTTGTGACTGATTGGATCTAGAAAATAAAACCCTCATACATGTGTGTGTGTTTTTTTGTTAACTCTCTAGCAGCTGCAATTTTTTTTCGAGACCAAACTCAATCAATATGTACTGGTAGCAATCACTTGAAAAAAATGTAAAGTCATGTTCATTAACCAGGAAATTTGGACCATTAGGAGTAGTCATGAAAGTTAAAAATTTAAAATGTACCTGTTGGTAGGTGCTGTCATCCTCAACTAAAATATTGTATATAAAATTAACTGGAGCGCTTTTGGAAGTTATCTTCCATCTTCGGCAGGTTGAGCTTCCGCTACTCATTGTTGTTGTGTACGGTGATGTATACTCCAACTGTTTGTAGCAGCAACTGACTTGTTTTTGACGATCTCGTATAATGGGTTTGACTGGGGTGCGTTCTCATTAAGAAGTGAGGTGTTGTTTGTTTCCTTTATAATTTTGAGGTCTTCAAATATATTTATCCTATCTGGAATGTTTTCTTGGTGGATTATCGTGAGAGTATTTTCAGTTTTGTTCATTCGATGACCTGCATTAATGAGATGTTTAGCATAGCTTGATTTATCACCCGCATGTATAAAATCTTTTAGCTGTTCTTTATATCTTGTATTCAAATTTCTGTTTGTCTCCAGTTAATTTTATGTACAATATTTTAACAAAGTTGAGGACCACGGCACCTACCAACAGGTACATTTAAATTTTTTAACTTTCATCATATGACTTCACCTCAACAGAGTTTGATATGAATTTTACTAGTATTGACATTAGGAGTAGGAGTTCATCTGAAATGAAAATTAAAAAATTGTTCTTGGACCTGCCATGTTTTCTTTGTTGTAATGTAATTATATACCACCCTATTTAATTAACAAAATAAAGATATTCCTTAAAGCACAATCATCGGACTTTACGTTGAACTTAGAAGGAATTAGCTCAGTTTATACAGTTCCTGCATGACTGACTTTTTACGGTTGAATTTGGACCAAATGTGTGCTTATTTTCAGGCCAGTATGGTAATTTGAAACTTTGCATAATTGTTTAATTGTGTAATTTATAAACTAATTCTTGCTTAATTGCAATCGAAGTGTTTGGCATATGATTGTGTTTTTTTGCTTTATAGCACCAGCTCTGTACATTCTATTGGTTTTAGAAATAAACGAATGCGAGGTGGTCAAACTCTTTCTGCCATAACTGCAGCTCTACGTGATGAGGAGGAGGAATCTGATGATGGTGGTCCTATGGACGAGGACACTGCTGCTGAAGATGCAGATAATCCTCGATGGCAACTGTTTGAAACTATTAAAACTACTACTAATAATCAAGGTAATTGCTTTTGCTCTTGTTTACTAATGCCAAACACTTGGCAATGCAGCCATTAGTTCTCTTGCTCTTTGATATTTCCCAGTTATTGTACATTTGGATGAAGAGGTTGAACATTAAGAATCAATGAATCGTGAATTCTTATTACCTCATACATTTTTTTTTAAACACAGAACTGCAGTATCAAGAAATACATAATTTCCATTTTCAACTGTTTTCACGACAGCTGAAGATGGGAATTATGTATTTCTGGATACTGCAGTTCTGTGTTAAAAAAACATAGATGTATGAGGTAAGAAGAATTCATGATTCATTGATTCTTATTGAGAAAACCTCATAATGGAAAAATTCCCAAATTTATTAATATTAAGGTTGAACATTGCTAAAAATGATTCGGATCTATCTATTCTTGTAGATTGCACAAGGGGTAAAGGGGGAGGAGATAATTCCAATTTTGTGCAATGTTTCAATAGATAAACATGACTCTTATTTTAGAAAGAAAAGTTAATGCTTGAACCAGTACTCAAACCCTGGATCTCTGGTTCTACATGTCAGTATGATACCAGTTATATCATTCAAGCACCAATACGAATGTCAACAATTCTTTCCTCTTACATAATTCTCTTTCACCCGAAGGCCAATAGATATCGCTACCAACAATGCCCTTTGATGACTTCTACTTAAAAGTATTTGAGAATTTATATATTTATTACTTTTGAGTGATAAAGCATCATATTTTAATGTTTCTTATTTAATTTAACACTTTTCGGATCTGGACAAAATTGAATTTTAGAAAGAGAGGAGTGTACAGAGAGGAATATAGGTTGAGTATATGTTTATATGTGTAGTGTAAGTGTGATATCTTAGTAATGATTAGTCTGAAAGTTCAGACCTTTAATTAGACTAAAATAGGCATTCAAATGGGCTGTTTTCTAATTAGACTAGTTTTGTAACCTTAATGGTCACGTCTTCAGTATGTACATGACCAATTTTCTGTCATCCAGGAGTATTGCTTTTTACTCCATCTGTTGGTGGATTGACGAACTTCCCAATCAAATCAACTTCCCAGGAATTAAATTTTTTTTTAATATGGATTTTTTTACAAACAATGAGCAACTCTAGAGTTTTCTGTTCGTTTTATTAAACATCAATTTTGATGTTGAGAATTAAATGAATCGTGATTTCTTCTTACCTCATACTTCTATGTTTTTTTTAAGCACAGCACTGCAGTATCGGCACCCAGTCGTGAAAATAGCTGACGATGGTGACAATGGGTCGCCGATAATGCATTTAAAAAAACATAGAAGTGTGAGGTAAGAAGAAATCACAATTCATTCAATTCTTATTAATTGAACCTCATAATGTTAAAAATTCCCAAATTTAATATATAAATTTTGATGTTCTTCTGACCAAGCATGAGCGACTACTGCCTATTTTTCCAATTCCCAGTTTTTGACATTCCTAAGGTATTCCTTCATTCTGATTTTTAAATTTCTAAATTTTGATTAATACAATGAATATATTGTTTATTTTTTATTTCACTCACCTCATACTTCATAACTCCTAGCATACCCAGGGTTTCGTCACATCCTTTGTGACATTCCACTGCATTGAGAATGTCACAAAGGATGTGACGAAACCCTGGGTATGCTAGGAGTTATGAAGTATGAGGTGAGTGAAATAAAAAATAAACAATATTAAAAAATGATGTTTTTATTATTGATTTAACATTTCTCACTGAAATATAATAATATTAAAAATATAATATTAAAAAACCTCATAGTGTTATTTCCTATCTACATGACTTAACAATGAGTATAATTTCATTTTAATTGTCTAACTCTAATAAAAGTGGCTGCTAACATGTATTAACAAGACTGCTCTATAACTTTTGACTGAAATTTTGTACTTCCTCCTGTGAACCACTCATCCCATAATCTCATTCTTATCATCGGTTACGGTAATGGGATTATTATTTATATTGTACATTACAAACATTACCAACCTTTAAACATGTATTTATATTTAAATTACTTTACTGAATTGGACATTTTAAAACCTCACCTCATAAAAATATATTATTTCTCACCGAGACTTGTTTCGGAAGCATCCCCACAATCATCAGCTAAACTCCCCGACTATTGAAATTACACCGTCAACACCAACATTTTAATATTTAATTTTAGGAAGTGATATTTTGAGGTTATTTTAATCATATTATTTTTAGTCTGATCATCTTACCTCAATATTAATGTTGATTTGTTCTTGGACAAAACAATTCACAGAATTGTTTTGAAACATGTCCAAGAACAAATCAATATTAATATTGAGGTAAGATGATCAGACTAAAAAAATAATATAACCAACATTTTAACTGCCACTTGGTGTGGGTTGAACAAACTTTGAGATCAATGTTTTTATGCGATGAGGTATTAAAATGCCCAATTCAATTATGTAAATTGATAATTTACCTCATAGTGTTACTTTCTAATTTTATTAAAAAAGTATATTTAGACATTGTCACCAAAATTTGGGAAGCTGGAAGGAAAATGGTTTTGTTGTCAAATTCTGAACTTTAGTTACATGTATGTTGTACACTTACAGGTCATTCTCTGAGTGAACCATTTTGGAAGTTGCCATCCAAGAGATATTATCCAGATTATTATAAAGAAATAAAGAATCCGGTCTCATTGTCACAGATCAGAAACAAACTTAAGGTGAGAATACTATACTTAAAATATAAACATTGTATAGTGAATTCTTTTTAATTTGAACCCTAAGAGGATTCTAAACATTTTCAAATTATCCAAAATTGGAATGAACCATGTTGTGATTTTTTATCGAAAATAGATTGTATGCACTATCAATAGAATATTCATGCATTAAATACACTGGTCAACATGATTTTTGTCTCATGAGTACTTAGTTGTACTTAATGCAGTTTTTTTATCGTGTTTTCAAATATGTATTCGGAATTTCTCCATCACCCACAGTTTTTTTTATTTCAGTTTCAATTAATGGATTTAAATAATTATTTTTTTAATAAACTTTTTTTGTCCATTTGTCCATTGTAAAATAAAACCAAATGAGCTAACTCAGGAGATTTCAACTATGGAAAAGAGATATCAAGGCAAATGGAATCCTAATATGCTGACCGATTATTGTTGGACCATCAAGAGGGATGCTCCACAGGTGAAATATAGCAGAAAATCGTCATTTCTTACTTTCTGGGTGAGTCCGAATGTTCGAATATTGTGTAGTTACGAATGTAGAAAATATTAAAGTGTTTGAAATTATAAGTTTCTGTCTCTCAGAAACCTTGCATAATGGAGAAAAACCGATATCATATTTGAATTCAGGAGAAAAAATGTTAATAGAACACATATTTTTCTTTCTGAGACAAAAAAAAGTTTCTTTTTTGTTGCTCAGTGATATCTGTACTCTGTTATTATAGCATAATGACGAAAGCAATTTCTCACAATTATTTTGAGCTGGTTATCTTGACTCACCTCGTATTTCTTGATTTTAATGCAGACCTGGTTTCGTCACTTTTTTATGGCATTGTCAATGCTTCCAACTATTGTTTTGCAGTTGTCCATCCTGAAAGTTGATTTCTGTTCCCTCTGCTGGCTAACCAATGAGCAGAGGGAGCAGAAATCAACTTACAGGATAGACAATATCAAAATGACTTGGAAGCATAGACAGTGTTGCACAAAATCTACGAAACCAGGTCTGCATATAAATCAAGATACATGAGGTGAGTCAAAATAACCAGCTCATTAAGTTCGTAACTTTTATTTTCTTTGGTTTGTTTAGTTTTACATGATAAGATAAGCTTTTTATTTAAATCGCCGATTCAACAGTTAGAAAGTATTGAAAAATGGCACGTAGAGTGTTGAAACCAAACACTGCTGTAGAGATGTTATGCGATGGAACCTAATGATGTTGCTGATAGCCCACGTCAGTTACATACCACCTTAACTCAAAACATATGGACTCTCCCTTCTCACATCATGTGCATGTGAACTGGTGAGAGGAACAGAGTCTCGTGTTAGCTGACAGTCTAATATAGTGTTGTCATGATGTTTTTGAAACAGGAACAACAGAGTTGGATGAAGATTGGATGTTCCAGAAGTCGTACGTATAGCACGGTGTATCATTAATCAAGTTCTTCAAGAGCATTTCAGGAATCTGTATTGTCTTACAGAACAGCATATAGTCAGATCTCTCTGTTACTGTCCATATTTCAACTTCATAAATTAATCATCGTCATCATCATCCATGCAAGTATTAGGCCGTGTGGCCTGTTACGGTCTCAAAGAGGAATTTTCCATCCAGTGCTTTTTTGAATGTCCCAGCAATCTTTTTGCCTTGGGGGCAGTAGCGAAGTATAGCTTTTGGAATTCTATGAGACGGCATTTGTTGAAGATGGGCTTTCCAGTTGTTCTGGTAGTTTGTATATAGTGAAGAATGGGTTCTACATCCAACTCTTCCATAATTTCCTCTTTTCTTTTATGGTCCCACTTTGTGTAGCCTGCTGTACGGTGCATAAATCACATCTCATTTGCTGTTATTTGGCTTTCATCTCTTCTTCGTATTGTCCATGCTTCACTACCATATCTTAATACTGGTCTTGTGAGAACCTTATAAAGCCGTAATCTTGTGTTCTTTTGTACTAAAGATGGTTTCATTATACTGTTAATTATCCCCGTTGTTTTTGTAAAATTTGTGATTTTCTTTGATATATCAGCTTCATCTTGAAATGTTAAATTATAACCCAAATAATTAAATTTGTTTACTCGTTCTAAAATTTCATCATCCAAAACAATTTTGCTAGGTATAGGGTATTTCCCACATAAGGCCATCACTTTAGTTTTCTTTGTATTTATTTCCATATTGTACATTATATTAAAATTGTATGTAGAATACTGCAAATCTGTTTCTGTTGGAGCTAGTAATACCAAATCATCTGCAAAAAGCAGAGAGTCTTATTTTATGATTTCTATTAACCTTTACACTGCTACGAACGGGTATATCCGTTGGCAAAGAAAATGCTTGCTGTGCTATGGGTGTGTATATCCATTCTCAACTCCAAACGCCTGCTAGTTATATAATACGTATTGCATTGCTTTCAAACTAAGCAGGCATATACTGTCATCTCCTAGGAACCTAAATAAACTTTTTCCATATTTCTCCCTGCATTGAGCAAGGAGGGTTTTAAAGGCTGGAAATATCTCAGCAGTGAAAAGGTTAATTTGGATAGAACCATGTCTCATCTGTCGCCAATCTTGGAGTATTAAATTCCCAATAAATGTCTTCTTAACTAAGAAGCCGCCATTTGCAAAGATAGAAGCAATGGTTTCAAAAGCATTTGGCGATAGGGAATTACAACGTATATAAGAGAAAAATTTGCGTCTAGATCGTAACTCGCCTCGGTAGCTCAGTTGGTAGAGCACTTGGCCCGGAAAGCCAAGGGTCGCGGGTTCGAGTCCCGGTCTAGGCGAAAATTTTTCTCTTCAAATTTAATTGGAGTATTCTATCCATGTATATGATAAAGAGTAAGGGCGAGAGGCCACATCCTTGTCTTACGCCCCTATTAATTTTGGTCCATTCTGTTTGTGTGTTATTGATTCAAACTGAAATCAAATTTGTTTTATAGATATTGTAGATGTCCACAAAAGCTAAATGTGTTTCTACATCATAAATTAATATAGATTTATAATGTATTATATATATATATTGAGGTAAGATGTCCAGACCAAAAATAATATAATTAAAATAACCTCAAAATATAACTTCCTAAAATTAAATATTATATATATATATATATTTCTGGTTTTAACAATGTTGATAAATTTTTCTGGCACCAATGAAATCTCTTCAATTTTGCTTTATAATTTTTCTCCATTCGTCTCTATTATAACACATTTCTTCCTCTATTTCCCAGTCTTTCAAAGTTTCTCTAATCCCTTGGATCCACGTGAGATTTGGCCATCCGATGGTGTCCATTCCATTATTTTGTTCGATAATCTTTCATCCTCTATTCACCATATATTTTATACATTTTTTTTTTTTTGCAATTTAATGGTATATCTTGATTATTATTGTTATTAAAAGTAACTTATGATATATTTTAAGATATTATAAAATATTTACCCTCTTACTAATAATCCATATATAACTTTTATACAAGGTTTATACACATCTCAGTTGAAAATTCTTACTAATAAACACTGTATTAGCTGTTCAGTGTATACGAGGTGTACAACTTTACATGGGAATCGTTATACATGCCTCCAGCCTTGTTTAAGGATTGTATAATTAGAAAAAATGTCGGACTTCAAGATCAACTGATTGTTTTCTTATGATATTGATGAAAGTTTCCTTAAATTTAACACAAAATGCAACACTTTAACGACTGTTTGATGGATGCACAGGACATAAATAATATTAATAAAGCTCTGGGCAGAAAAATAAAGGCATCATAAAATGCCTTTTGTTACACTCATTCTCGATTAGGCCTAATAATATTTTTAAACTGAACATTGATTCACAAAAGAATATGTTCTACAATAATTGCTGTAGACAAGATTTAACTTGAATGTAGTTTAAATGCTTCATAATATTATTTTATCAAAACTCTCTTGCATCATTAAAATATAACACATAGACCGATATAAAAATGTATTTAATTATACACATACTATTATCGCAGCAAACCACGAGCTAGCTTGATAGTCTTGTGGTTAGAGCTTCTGACTGCAGTCGCATGGTCCTAGGTTCGATTCCCGATCCAAGTGCATTGATTTTTTTTTGCCTAAAGCATTGTTCTGTTGTCGGTAACATTTTCTACTATTTTGAACATTTTCTAAATGCATCTTAAAACACTGCATATAATTCATAAGTAATGGGAAAAACTTGTATTAGTTTCCAAGAATTGTTCGAAATTCTTGACTTTAGATGGCAGCACATTATCTGTGAAACTAATTCTTCGATATATTTGACATTGCGTAAAGGAAAATGTAAATAAATTAAAACACATTAATTTTTTCCGTACCTGCCCAATTAGGGAATCTCTATTAATTTTTATCCATACTCATTTCTTACACAATTAATCACTAGTTGATGTTGTTTTATTTCTGTTACAAACTGCGCGTAATATTGTTCTGACGTCATAGTGATGACGTATTATGTATAACGGTTGGATTGTTATATAGCTCCGGCACAGCGTTTATTAGTAAGGAAATTATACATGATCTACATAAGGCTTATGCATTGTATAACTAAACAACTGATAAAAGCCTGTATAAGAGATTTTTATTAGTAAGACTGTTAATTAATAAAGATGTAAGTAATGGGGTAAAATAACATTGTTTTCAGCGTGGAGATTATGGCACAGTGAGTGAAGTTGCTGGTGACATGAATATTATGTTTGAAAATGCAAAGAAATATAACCGTCCAGACTCACGTCTTTATAAGGTAAAGATTTGATTTAAATATAAATTCTAAGATAGATAATACAATTTCAATTATGTAGGTAGGAAATAACACTATGAAGTTTATTTCTTACCTACATAATTTAATAAAGTTAGCTATCATGTCTTAAGGAAAACAAACACATCGAAGATGTCACAAATGCAGTGACGAAACTCGAGTCTGCGTAAAAATAAAAAAAAATTAGTTGAGTCAAAATACAACTCAAATTAATTAGATAATACAAATCTGCTAACAATTATAGATCTTCATAATTTGTACAAATTTTATATAATTATGATATTATAAAAAAATATTTTCTTTTACTTTTCTTCATGGGGAAAAAATTAACAAAAATATTAAGTTATGTAGATAGGAAATAACACTATGAGGTTTTTTAATAGTGTTTATTTTTTATTTATTTCACTCACCTCATACTTCATAACTCCTCGCAGACCTAGGTTTCGTCACATCATTTGTGACACAGCATTGAGAATGTCACAAATGATGTGACGAAACCTAGGTCTGTGAGGAGTTATGAAGTATGAGGTGAGTGAAAGAAATAAAAAATAAGCAATACAGAACAAAAATATATTGTATTTTTCGGTGAACAGCATACATTTTTTTACTTTAAAAATTTGTCTTAATGCTACGGTTTATTACACAGCGTGTCGCGCCCGACGTGACGCGAATTCGCGTTTTGCTCGGTGTGATGCTGGTTTAGCATGGAGCGCATACGCTACAGCGCATATGTTTATGGAATTGTCGCCAGATGGCACCACATATATGGAAAATCAAAATGATCAACGTTCATAATAAATTTCCAAATGTGTTTACAAAAACTAATGTATACGAACCTGTCCCTGCATAACCTAATAAAATAAATTATATACATACTATTTAGTAAACTATAAACTAATCTGATGTACACTAAACTGACCCATCGGAATCTAACAAAATTAAGTAATTGAACATTTATTTCTTAAAATATGGTTTGGAATTAAATGCAAATGTTGGTCATTCACACATATGTCCTGCCATCTGGTGGATTTAATTTTATGAGCGTTCACGTATGCCAACTTCAATTCTAATAAAGAACTTTGAAAATAAATTGAGAGGAAAAGTCATAATTTGTGTACATAGATAAACATATTAAAATTCTTCATTAAAAAAGTTTCAAGTGTCGTTGCAAAACGATTAAAATAGTTCGAAATATTAGTAAAGACAGAAAAAGTACCTAGAGCAACAGCATCATATGAATGTTGTATGGAAAATTATAGAATAAATTATTCTTTAGTTCTTAAATAAACATGGTTGATGAATATATCAAATTTTAGAATACTTCAGATTTTCGCCTGAGC
This sequence comes from Diploptera punctata, assembly GCA_030220185.1. Taxonomy (NCBI): domain Eukaryota; kingdom Metazoa; phylum Arthropoda; class Insecta; order Blattodea; family Blaberidae; genus Diploptera; species Diploptera punctata. The sequence goes on along the minus strand of JASPKZ010000825.1, from coordinate 846,326 downwards.
AGTTTTATCAGGTTTTGAATTTAATAGAAGACGAAATTTATGTACATCCATAATATCCCCGAGATACAATATTTACAGCTTTTATTTATCTCTTGACTAAGTTCATGCCAGAATAACTTTTTTTCTGTACATCTCTGTACTCCTTCATGCTCATATTGTATAAAACATGTATAGAACTCTACGATTTGCAACAAAACTATCTAACTTTCGTCGTTAAAATTGGAAAGTTATAAAACAAGTACTGTATTTGCGACATTTTGTTATAAAATCTTAGTTTGTTTTTAGCAATTACACCAATGAGTACAGGTAATATCTTCTATATTCTTTGTTTGCGCTGACAAATTGCGTCCTGGATTCAAGAGATTCCAAAACACGACGCAACATGTCAGCGCAAATTTTTTTGCGCCAGCAATTTGCGTTGTAGATAAACCACATCCATTTAAATACATGGGGAGCAAGTTTGCGCTGGTGTGTTGCGTCGTAGATAAACCACAGCATAAAAATGGGATGTGTCTCATGGGTAGAGATTGTCATTTTCTTTTGAAAGTCATAAGTGCCCACTCTCTTTTCCAAAATCTATGTAATCAGACAATGACACAATCAAGTAGAGGCCTGACTTTCACATGAATTCTGGTATGTTATTGGCTAAGAATGACATTTTGCTGCTATGGGTATGCAGGATTATATAAGGGAGAGAAAAATTTGTGTCTGAAATGAGATGCCTGTATGGCACAATTGGTAGGTGCTAGTATATAAAACTAGAGATCTTGAGTTCAAATCCCGAAATCTTCGCAAAGAGTAGTTTATCAATCAATCTGACTATTTAAATTTACATATTACATTGAAATTATAATATTGATAATTGCATTAATTTATAGGATGCAGTGAAATTGCAGAAGATCATGCAGACGAAGGTGCAGGAACTTCTTGATTTTGATCAGGTAAATAAAACAATTTATTCATAAATTAATTATGGAAATAGCATTGAAGACTAAAAGTGTATAAACACTGACTCTTCCAACTCTTTTGTATGGTAGTGAAGTATGGATGTTGAAACAGAAGGATATACAGAGACTTAGATCTGCTGAAATGAGATACCTTCAGAGGACTGCAGGATACACACTACTAGATCACAAAAAAAAATGACATCTTAGAAGAATAACACATGGAATCTTTAGAAAACAAAATTTCTGATTATAAGTCAAGATGGATGCAACATGTACATCGAATGGAAGATCACAGGATACCCAAACAAATGTTAAGATTAAAATTCATCGGAGAACATATTGTTTAAACAATTCACCTCATAGGATTCATGCTTCCATGATATCGCGATTTCAAACATAGTCATGTTCATCATCAGCCATAACTCCGACTGACGAAATTCTTCGGCCGTCAACTATTCTATTGTCGCCATCTTCAGTGCTGCCATCTATGGTTGAATTTATGAACTTCGAAATCAATGTAATTTCGTTAGGGATATCAAAATTCATTGATCTATTTTTGTTTTTCTGAATGTATATTTTTTCCCAAACTGTCAATTCCAAAGATTTCTCTACTTGTTTTAAAAGATGTAAAAATGACTCATTAATTTATTAATTAAGAACCTCATAATGTGTTTTCCAATTTTAACTTTGAAGAAAAATTATATGCTGAGACCGGGACTTGAACCCAGTCTGAGCATATCCTTTTTCTCTTTTAATGTGATTTATTCATCATTGAGATGTATGAAATGAATAATAAAAATATTGAAAGAAGCCATACTGGCATTTATAATGTAATGTATAATTCCCAAATATGTGTCTTCTCAATAAAGAAGCCTCTATTTGCAAAGATAGAAGCAAAGGCTTCATAGCATTTGGTGGGCGGGAATTACAATGTATATGGAGAAAGAAAGAAACTGCACAGAAGGAGAAATGTTGGATGCCCACACAGAAGATGGTATAAATAATTTTAACAATTCTAGCTTTCATGAAACCAGAACGAGCCAACAGGCTTAATCCCTGGATGATGATGATGATGATAGAGAAAGATTTGCATTTAGATCGGTACTTGCTCCGGTAGCTCAGTTGGTAGAGCACTTGGTCTAGAGAACCAAGGGTCCTGGGTTCAAGTCCTGGTCTGAGTATATAATTTTTCTCTTTAATATGATTTATCCATCATTGAGATGTATGAAATGAATAAGAACATTTAAGTCTCATAGACTGCGATGAGCAAGGCATGTGACATGAATGGAGAATGAAAGAGAGGCATACTTCTTGTAGGAAAGCCAGAGGGAAAGCATCTGATAGATAGGCCAAGAATGAGGTTGAGAATAATATTAACCACAATTTGAGGAAGGTAAATAATTATTATATAGGGAATAATTGGAAAATATTCACTCAGAATAGGGATATATGGAGAACTTATAACTGCGTGTTCGTGAACATCAGGTTCAAGAGTGCCAGTGAGTTAGTTATTATACTGTCCCATTACTTCTTACTTACTTACTCTTACTTACTCACTGGCACTATCGAACCTGTAGGTTCATGGCCACGCGGACATAAGCTCTCCATACATCCCTATCCTGAGCTAATGCTTTCCAATCATTCCCTGTATAATCTACTTCCCTCAAATCATAGTTAATGTTGTTCTCCCACCTCATTCTTGGTCTACCAACTGGGCGTTTTCCTTCTGGCTTTCCTACAAGAAGTTTCCATGCACGTCTTTCATACCCCATACGCGCAACATGTCTTGCCCATCGCAGTCTACGAGACTTAACTGTTCTTATTACATCTGGCTTCCTATAAAGACCATGTAGTTCATTGTTATGTAGTCTTCTCCATTCACCTGTCTGTTCATCTCTCTTTGGTCCAAAAATTTTCCTAAGAACTTTATTCTCAAATACTCGCAATCTCCTTTCCTCCCTTAAAGTAAGAGTCCATGTTTCGCACCCATATAATATAACTGGTAGAATAATAGTTTTATATATTTTCAGCTTAACGTTTTTTGAAAGGAGTTGGGACATCAAGAGTCTCTGCAATGCATAATAGCATGCATTTCCAGAATTGAGCCTATGTTTAATTTCTTTGTGCATCTCATTCCTATTTGTGATTATTGTTCCTAGGTATTTGAATTCACCCACTTCCTCAAAATTTCCCTCATTTGTCCTTAGCTGTCCATTTCCATTATATACTGAATTTTTACGTGTGACCATATATTTAGTTTTATTGATATTTACTTCGTCCCATTACTTCTACTATTACTATCTTTTTATAAGTTTGTTATTTTGTATTATTTTTTCGTGGATATGAAGTAAATTCTATTTCTCATCCCTCAAATCCTGAATATTTTACATGTTTGAAGAGGTGTTCATTTTTGCAGGATTCAGAAAGTGAAGAGGAATCTGAAGAGCGTGGTTTAGCAGCCCGTAGAGGTCGCAGTCGAGGTAGACCCCCTGGAAGTGCTAGCAAAAATGCTCGTGCACGGGAAGAACCACCTTTAAAGAAGAGACTTCAAGCGCTCGCCAAAAGTCTAATCGACTACGTGGTGAGACAATTGTCGACACATTTGATTTAATAGAAGTAGTTCTCTGTATTGGTATTTGGAATGTATTTGTTGAGTTGTAGGATTGTTTTAGTTAAATTGATAGTGAATTGGAATAGTTTATTTGATTAGTTGGTTGAGAAACATTATTTAAAGTTTTTACTAGTCATTAAAGAATCTTTTATGGATCAGAAAATGTTTCCAATCTAATGGTGCTCTAAAGTTTCTTGTTGAGGGAATATAATATTTTACATTTTTATATTTTCAGTCGTATAATGCGTGTTATTTTTTAAATCAATATTACGGTGTGAAGTAACACTATGAAGTAATTTACAATCCAATTGAGTTGAATAAAATGTTTTTACATCTCACCTCATAAAGTTTGATGTTTTCATGATATTGGTTTCAAAGGCCTTTGTCTTCATCTTCAGGCAATATTTCAACAATTGGAGTTTGACTGAAGATGAAGGCAAAGGCCTTTGAAACCGAAACTTTATGAGGTGAGATGCAAAAATATTTTATCCAATTCAGTTATAAAATATTTGAAGAGAAAAATATATTATTAATTGAACCTCATAATGTTAAAAATTCCCAAATTTAATATATAAAAATATACTGTTTATTTTTTATTTCACTCACCTCATACTTCATAACTCCTCGCAAACCCAGGGTTTCGTCACATCATTTGTGACATTCTCAATGCTGTGTCACGTTCACAACTGACGTCATCTACGTAACTTAAGAAAAATATACACTTAGACCGGGGTTTGAACCCAGGACCTTTGGCTTTGTATGACAATGCTCTACCGTCTGAGCTATCCTAAGCACTGCAATCAAAATGCAAATTTTTCTCTTATACATTTTTAATTTCCAAGAGTGCCAAATTCTACGAACTGTTGCTTGATCACACAATTGACGGCTTCTTATGTAAGAAGACTTTTATTGGGATTTTTAACATTACTTTATAGTCCACCATTGTGGTCTCAAGGTAGCATGCTGCCTTGTTACGTAGCGGGCCCAGGTTCGATCCCCAGTTGGAACAAGTTTCCTGGTTTTTTTTTGGGGGGGGGGTTCCTCACCAGTAAGACAAATGTCAGGAAACTTTAAGGCCCAAATGGTCCCCAACATCATCTAGCCATCATTAGGATTAAGACCTCTCCTGCCTAATCAATACCATCATCATCACCTATCATATATATCATCAGGGCAGCTTAACCCTGCCTTCCTGGTACCCCAACCTCAGAAGTATCTTATAATAATGCCATGCCAAGAGAGAATACCAGAATGTCTAAATGACAACATGGCGGCATTAAAAAAATACACATTAATTTATAAAGCCAGTCCAGCTTCTTTCAATGTTTTCATTATAAATTTAACACTTCTCACTGAAGGAAAAATTGTATTTGAAGAGAAAAATATACATATTATTATTTAACTTTTACAGGAATTAATCACTATGAGGTTTAATTTATGATAAAATTAAATGTTTCTTACCTCTCCTCATACAAATCTTCTAAGTAGGTCGCGATTTCGAGACCATAATGGTCTCATCTTCAGTACTTTTTTGGCGACTGATGTTATGTTGATCGGAAGAAACTCTTCTTCTTCCCTCCTACAAGAATTTCTTCCAATCGACATAACAATAGTCGCCAAAAAAGTACTGAAGATGAGACCGTTAGGTTCTCGAAATCGCGATCAACTTAGAAGATTTGCATGAGGAGAGGTAAGAAACATTTGATTTTACCATACATATTAATATATTTTTTATAAATATTATTCCCTGAGAATAGTTAATAATAATAACAACAAGAATTAATCGTTATCTCAGTCAAAAAATTAATTTATTCAAGTCGATATGTTTCCATCTCCTTGTGTGAGATCGTTTTCAAGACATTTGACATGATCTCACACAAGGAGATTGAAACATTGACTTGAATAAATTAATTTTTTGACTGAGATAATGATTAATTTTTGTTGTTATTACAAAAATATATTAAAATTCATCGGAGAACATATTGTTTAAACAACTCACCTCATAGGATTCATGCTTCCATGATATCGCGATTTCAAACATAGTCATGTTCATCGTCAGCCATAACTCCGACTGACGAAATTCTTCGGCCGTCAACTATTCTATTGTCGCCATCTTCAGTGCTGCCATCTATGGTTGACGATGAACATGACTATGTTTGAAATCGCGATATCATGGAAGCATGAATCCTATGAGGTGAGTTGTTTAAACAATATATTCTCCGATGAATTTTAATGATATACCTCATAATGTTTACTTCCCAACATTAATTAAATACAAAAATATATGCTTAAACCAGGGTTTAAACCCAGGACCTCAGTGGTAGAGCATTGGCCTAGAAAGCCAAAGATCCTGGGTTCAAACCCAAGTCTGAGTGTATAATTTTTCTCTTCAAATATAAGTTATTAAATTGTTCAGATTTTACTCCTCACCTTATATTTTGTCTTTTCCGTGACTAGTTTCAAGGAAATATTCTCCTCATTGCCAACTAGTATCTGATAGTAGATGTCAGTTGACATTAAGGAGAAAATTTCCTTGAAACTAGTCCTAGAAAAGACAAATATGAGGTAAGTTGTAAAATCTGATTCATCTAATAATTGTTAAATAAAACTTCATAGTATTACTTCCTAAAAATACCATTATTTTATATTAGGTTCTATCTAAAACTTCACAAGTCGGTATTTAGTTAATTTTGAAATTTAATGCATTTCAGTTATTAAAATAGGATTTTCTAAAAAAAATTCAGTAGAATAAGTGTTCCAAATGCCATGTGTACAGTTCTGTTGCATTAGTTTGATTTTTTTTTTCTACAACTTTATTTCTTTATGCTTCATTATCATCATCATAAAGTTTAAGACTCCTGTAATATTAGCCTTTTATCGTGTTGGACTCTAATGATTATTGTGTTTAAAACTAGATCCAATTTATATGGGCTCAAATCCAGATAGGATTGATGGATTTGTAAGGGCATAAAAATTCTGAGTATGGCTTCCTTTGGAAAAAAAATGAAGCCATGAGTCCAATATTGTAGATTTATGGCACATAAAGGAATGAAGCCCAAATTAAGAGGCCTTTAATAATTAAATTAATGTTTTTATTACCTCACCTCATATCCTTTTTCTTCTATACTGCAGTTTCGGAGCTTATCTCCATCGTCAGTAGCCTTTGGTCGACCGGTGTTATGTCGTTTCTTGGCGGTTTCCTTAACGACATAACACCGGTCGACCAGAGGCTACTGACGATGGAGATAAGCTCCAAAACTGCAGTAAGAAGAAAAAGGATATGAGGTGAGGTAATAAAAGCATTAATTTAATTATTAAATTAAACCTCATAGTGTTCTTTCCCTGTGAAAGTTAAATAAATAAGAGGCCTTTGTTCAAAATTTGTCAGCTTTCGTGTCCAAATTTGAAATGCAATTATCATAATTAGATAAATTAAAGAGCTCATTAAAGAAAAATAATAATTAATACCTCAGCCTTTTCCATACGCATCTCTCTTAATATTGTCACTATGATGTGATAATTTCTATGATTTTAGTTTTCAGGAAATCCATATTATATGTCTTTACCATTTCAATCTTGATTTTTCAATAATTTTTCTGTAATAAAATTATTCATAATCTTTCTCCAATTTGGTTTTGGTGGTGAAGTTGTATTTTAAGTTGCTGATTTATTACTTTATTCAATATTGTGTGTTTCAGTCATTACTCGTATAGTTTATAATTATTTTATGGGTGGTGTGTATGAATGTGTCTTAAATAGAAATTGGTAACAGTTTATGCATGAATTAGTTAAAATATTGGCTGGTCCTGTTAACTCCATGATGGAATAGGGCTAGAAAGCTTTAGCCTACTAATTGGTTACTGCCCTCACATTTACATGTGCGATTTAGAGAGGTTTGTGGTGAAATTAAATGTTTCTTACCTCTCCTCATATTCAGAAAAACAAAGGAAAACTTATGAACTTTGAAATTCCTGCAAATTTTGACCTGATCCAGAGGTTCATCAGTCCACCAACAGAGGGAAGAAGAAGAGTTTCTTCCGATCGACATAACATCAGTCGCCATGAAAGTACTGAGGATGAGATATGGTCTCGAAATCGCGATCTACTTAGAAGATTTATATGAGGAGAGGTAAGAAACTTTTAATTTCACCATAAATTAATCCTCATAGTGATTAATTCCTATAAAAGTTAAATTAGAGAGGTTTGTCAATCATCTAGCCAGAATAGGGTGACATATAACCATGTTAGGTACTCCAGCCATTATAGCTTGTTTTCTCAACCTGGAGCCTCTACATATTATAACCATCTAAATTCCTTGCTACAAGTTCCATAGTGGCTGAAATACCAGCAAACATTCTATTGCTCTGCATCAAGGCATAGACTCCTTGGCTATGATGCAGGTCAAAAAAATTAATAAAATGCATGTTTTTTTATTGTTTGTATATTGTTAAACATGTTCTGGATTTTTCACAATTTAAAGTTCAACAAATGTACAAAATTTGTAGAAAGTAACATCATGAGGTATTTATTTTAAAAATACAATAGAAAGTAACATTAAGAAGTTTTGACTTAGGCTTTCACGGCCGGAGTTGCTATGATGATCATGGAGAAGATTTCTGGGCTGTAGGCCGTGGTCTCGAGGCTTGAAGTTCCCCGATGTTTCGTCAGAGACCGCGTCTGGTGAAACGTCGGGGAACTTCAAGCCTCGAGACCACAGCCTACAGCTCGGAAATCTTCTTCAAGATCATTAAGAGGTTTATTTAATAATTAAGATATTTGGTCTGTGTATTCATTATCTTAATAATCTTGAGGTTTTGATAATTAAATGTTATTAAAATTACACCTCACCTTATATTTAGTCTTCTTTTTAAGATCAGTTTTGGAAAAAAGTTATATTCCTGCATCTTCAATTTGTACTCAGCTTCTAGTAAAAACTGAAGATGCAGGATTATTATTTTCTGAAAGTGATCTTAAATAGAACACTAAATGTGAGGTGTAAATTTAATATATATATATATATATATATATATCCATCCATCCATAGTAATTCTGCCCGAAGGCAGGTCTTTCACTGCAATCATTGCATTTTCATGCTATGCTTTGCAGCTTTACTAGGGAATTTTAGGTGTGATAGCTTCCTGTTGCTTTCCACACCGATGAAGGATGATGATTGCGATGGCCATATGATTTCGGAAAACGTTTGGGCCTTAAAGTTTTCCTGACATTTGTCTTACAGGTGAAGAAAAACCTCACCCAGAAAAACTGTCCCAAGCAGGGATCGAACCCGGGCCCGCTGCATGACAAGGCAGTATGCTACCTCGAGACCACAGCGGTGGACTATATATATATATAAATTATTCAATGTCCCAGTTGTCATTTTGACATTTCTGGTGTTCTCTCTCCAGGCATTGGCTTAAATGTAACCACTTCTGAAGTTGGGGCACCTAGAAGGTGGAGTTACGTTACCCCGATGATGTGATGGGTGATAAAAGATAATAAAGTGCCAGGAGAGTTCTTAATGTAAACTCCAGACCATGGACAACCATAGGAAAAATTCTGATGGTTTGACCAGGAATCGAACCTGGGACCTCATGAACAGTAGTCTGAAACGCTGACCACTAGCCCATGAGGCTGGTCAAAATTTAATAATATCTAATCCAACAAATGGTCGGCTGCAGTGGAATTGTGGTTATGTTCCTTACCTCTAGTTCCAAGGGTCATGGGTTCAAATCTGGCCAGGTCTGATGGATTTTTTTAGGAGGAAATATCCAAAGAGCAAGTCTTCCTGGAGGGACTTTAAGCCATGGGTCCCAAATCTGAATGTTTTTAGGCTCGTGAAAGATCCTTAAGCCTAAATAAAGTCAACATTTTTGGACTTTTTCACCCTCATAATACTTGAGTTGCCTACTAGGGGTCGTATGCAAATACATTACTCTCTACTCAAATTACTTCCAATCACTGGTGAGCTGAGATTAAATTAATGGCTGCCTTAACCGGCCATGCATGAATGTTGACGTTTTCGTAATATTGGCAACGAATTACCCAGAATTCTCAGCGATAAAACCACTTCCGTTATTTTCGTCTGCTATAGAGGAATGCATTTATGCTTGCATCCCGCAAATAATACCATATAAAAACACGTCTGCGACGCGCAATATTATGCCGATTCTCCTGTTCTTCCAGTTGAATTCTTTGGTAGACTCTATCAAATTCCTCTTCTCCGCGTATACCGAAAACATGATCGAAGTCTTCAAGGTCCGACATCTTGAATAAGTTTCAAACTACATCGGTTACTATCGGTTCCCTTCGGGATTTTCACATAAGTTTATATCTTGAGCTACGATCTTAAGGTACCTTGTCAGGTAGCTTTCAATTATTTCCGCGTGAATAGATTTCTGAGTAAGAAAAATGTGTTTGAATAAAACTTTATCAGCAGAGAACGCCTTTTACTGTCTAATGCGTTCAAACATTCAACCCTAGATATCTCATTGGGTCGGTATGTTGACCACATTAACTTAGTCTAGTAACTTCTAACAAAGGAGAGGCTAAGGCCCAATATTGGGCTGTTGTGCCATTGTAGATAGAATCTAACAAATGATTTTGTTGTTTGGAAAAGTTAATTCATATTTTGATATTAAGGAATAGTTCTAAAGTGAATGTTTGCCATCACCATTGCTACACAGTTCTTTTAAATATTAATCTAGGAATTGTCAGAGATCTAGGATTCAAATGCCGGTCCAAGCGTTGATTTTTCTTTGTAAAATAAAACATTGTCCAATTCTGGAAAATGTTAATTTAAAATATAACATCAAAATAGTATGTATTGTCATTTTTTTATGTATAGATAATTTCTCTTTTACAGTTTTAAACCAGCCAATATTTTTACTAAATAAGATATATTTCAAAGTGATTGAATATTTAATATAGTATACTAACATCCATATCATGTCATACTTTTACTTATCTGATTAAGATATACAATTATACAGGGTGGACCGCTCGAATGGACCTAATTTCAATTGCTTGTTACTGGCAAACGGTTGAAGATAGAAACTTAAAACAACGTTCATAGTACAGAAAAACTCACCAAGTTTCGAATCCTGTCGGTAGATGGCACAAAGATACGTTTCTCGTTCTTAGATTTAATTGTTTGTGAAAATGACGACTCCGCAGATGAAAGCGCAAGCTGTTTTGTGGTATGCGGAGTTTAAATCAATCATTAGAGTTCAAAGGGAGTTCCGGCGTGTGTTAACCGTGATGCTCCAACTGCTAGAAGCATAAAGAAGTGGCGTGATACATTATTAGCTACAGGATCTGTGTTGAAGAAGCATGGTGGTGGTCGCAGAGCATCCGATGAAATGGTAGCAAATGTTCAAGCCGCATTTGAGCGAAGCCCCCGGAAGTCATTAAGAAGAGCTTCGCGGGAACTTCAAATACCAAAATCGACATTACAACGGATTGTCCACAAACGCCTCAAACTGCACGCATATAAAGTGCAGTTAGTGCAACGTCTGGAGCCGAATGACATGCCGAAACGAGTGGAATTCGCCAATACGATGCTGGACCGTCTCGGCGCTGATCCTGACTTCATGACCAAGATTTTCTTCTCGGACGAAGCCACTTTCCATTTGTCAGGCAAGGTAAACCGGCATAATGTGCGGATCTGGGGATCGGAGAATCCTCACGCTATTCAAGAGCATGTTCGTGATAGTCCGAAGATGAATGTTTGGTGCAGTTTGTCACATAATAAGGTCATTGGACCGTTTTT
>JASPKZ010000825.1:137500-232500 GCA_030220185.1 Diploptera punctata | reverse complement strand
TTTCATTACCACACATTAAAACACCTCTATATGTGCACCATTTTTTTCAATAGTTTCTTCTCAAACACGTGTACGAGCACCTCCTGATTTTTTTTAACACTTCCAGTCGCCAGAAACTTCTAAAACCATGCCTTAATGGTCTTCAAATCAGGTGCATTTCCTCCATATTCTCTCCGATAATTTCTTTGCACTGTAATTATTGACTTCGTCTCTGCAAACCAGAAAACAGTTTGTGCTCGCCATTTTGTTTTATGTCATTGTTGTCCAACATGCGACAGATCAATTAACTGCAACAATGAAAACAAAAATTATTTTAGTTTCTCTTTCTTTTAATACCAACCTCATTTAATAATTTCGCATACTTTGAGAGTTATGATTATTTAAAATGTGGGATGTTTGAATGGGACACGGTTTATATTAAAAATACTATGTACTATAGTGTGGAAAGCAACGGGAAGCTACCACACCTACACAATTCCCTAGTAAAGCTGCAAGCATAGCATGGAAGTGCTATGATTGCAGTGAAGGACCTGCCTTCGGGCAGAATTACTATGGATGGATGCACTATAGCTGCAAATGAACATATTACCTAAATAAATTTAATTTAGAACATCTTTATGTGATAATATAGTTTACGTTCAGACCTTGCATTCTGTTTTATTGAATGAGTCAGAGCATCTTGTAAATAGTTTTGTTGGCCAGGTGCATGCTCTACCTAGGATGTGGGTTTGTTTCTGATCACGTTCCAAAGTCGCATCTAAATCTTGCCAGAAAGCAGCAATATACTTTAAATTGCAGTAAAAACGTCTTTACCAATGTCATCACTGTCCTTTGATATATCGTGCAATGAACTCAAAGTTTCTTGCAATCCAGTGAACAATTTTAAAACCAAAATGACAAACATTTGATAAATATTATGCGATGAAAATAATTATTTATTTACATATTTATTTATTTATTTTATTTGTGGGTTAAGGCCTTTAGTTTGATTTTCACTCAACCACTATATCTACACGATATCTTCAAACCAATTTAGCTGCAAAAAATAAAATGTACATATAACATAAGGGGCACGCCGTAGCGTAGTGGTTAAGGCACTGAGCTACAAGCCGGAGGGTCGAGGGTTCAAGTCCCGTTGGGGTCAGGATTTTTAAACTGACCAAAACCCTCTGGCGGCACTATGGCCCTGGGGTCGACTCAGCCTCTAACTGAAATGAGTACCAGACGCTTGTTCTGGGGTAAAGGCGGCCGTCACGCAGGGCTGACAACCCGGCTGACATAAAGTGCCGATTGTCTAGAAAAAGTGGGAGCCTTAACCTCCTACTACCCCAAGGGCCTCCTGAGGCCTGTTGTGGGATCACTTTACCTTTACATATAACATAAGCCTAAGCAATATATATTATTGAGCAAAATTATTAAATGTTTATTAATGTTTTTTTTTATATTTGGGAATATTCCACAATACAGTGTTTCTCATTCAACCCAAGGTGATTTGTCGCCAGAGGTTCCTGTCTAAAGCATCTTCTTCCCTCAAATCTCTAGCTTCCACACTTCTCTAGGCCTGCCTCTTTCACTTCTTCCATTAGCTTTCCATTTAAGGATCTTCTTTGGTATTCTCTCGTCTTCCATTCTTATGAGGTGTCCATACCATTTCAAACATTTTTCTTCTATTATTCCTAATAGGTTTTTTCAACTTGCATAATTTCCCTTATTGTGCTGTTTCTGAACTTATTCCTTGAAATTCTTGTCGATCACCTCCAAAAATCCATTTCTACTGCTAACAGCCTGTTGGCTTGTTTTCTACTTACTGTCCAGGTTTCGGACCCATATAATAAAATGCTTTGTAACAGAACTTGAAATATAGTTTTCTTTGTTCTGTATATTATATTTCTATTCCAAAGCACTGAGTTCAACATACGAATGATTCTTCTTCCATCAGGTATTCTTCTTTCAATTTCTGTAGTTGAATTCTCACTTTTATCTAAAATAGATCCTAAATAGCCTATTTACAATGTTTGACATTACGCATTCTTCCTGAATTACATTTACATTTTTTTGTAATGTATAAATGTTGATTAGTCATGTGCTATATGAGCCTAATAAAATATTATTTATGTCTCAGTACTTTATAATTTTTGGTTTATTGCTAGTATACGATCGTTTTGTCATTAATTTCATAATACATCCGCGGGTATTAACATTTTCAGGCATTATGTTTACCAAGGAAACAAAAATAATAACTACAGCAATGAAATATTTGCAAATAACACAATCAATTTTTAAACACCGTTTAGTCTTTATAGGATTCTCATTGTTAGTTAAATTTATTAATTTTTTGCTATGAAACTCATATTACGGACACTAACTTCAGATTCATCTTTTGTAATATTCATATACTAAGCAATTTCATTTATAGATAACTAAGCTAATACCCGGCGTGCGCTGCTACGCCTAAATAAATTAAAATGAATGCGCTTTTATGTTTAGTTGAATAAGTAATAGGAAAAATAATTATAAATTTATATTACACGGCGCTGCTCGGGAATCTACTTATCCCGATCTTCTTGACACAAATGAGCTGAAATACGAAAATTAATGTGTTTTATGTTTGGTTAAATAAGTAAATGGAAAAATTTATGTCGTAATTATTTTTAGATACCCATGCTGTTTACCCGGCGTTGTCCGGGGATCTACTCATCCCGATCTTCTTGGCATAAATGAGCTAAAAGACAAAAATTAATGTACTTCTTATGATTAGTTGAATAAGTAAAATGAAGAATAACTATAAATGTATATGTTGCCCGGGAATCTACTAATCTCGATCTTCTTGGCATAAATGAACTAAAAGACAAAATTCATTATTGTGAGTTATCCGTAAAAGAATACCCGCCATGTGCTGCTATACTTGCACAGGAATCTACGTACTTGTCTCGATCTTCTTGGCATCAATGAAAGACAAAAATGGTTATTGTGAGTTATCCGTAAGAGATAAACATATGCTGTCGCTGACTTTTTTTTAGAATATTTTGAGATATTCAATTCTGTGTACATTAATTTTGTGTATTTGTTATGGTTTAGGCAGCGTAAGCCATTTAAGCGTCCAAAAAGTTACTTTTTTCACGTTTTCCAATACAAAAGGTGATTTTTAAGGATGTAGGAGTTGAGTATCGTCCCGCGCCGTAGCCGAGCGGTTAAGGTAGGAAGCCTTGGCGCAGAGCTACGGGACTTGCGCTGGTTCGAGTCTCCATGGGGAGATAAATTTTCTCATGGTATTTCGGCCAGTATGGGACCGGTGCCCACCCAGCATCGTGAGGCAATTGGGTAGCTACAATAAGTAGCGGCTCCAGGTTGAGGAACCAGCTATAACGGCTGGGGGACTCGACATGCTAACCACATGTCACCCCTACACTGGCTGTTGATCATCTACCTCTGTGATTGACACATGTGGATGTGAAGGGCCAGCAGCCGGCAGGTAAAAGGGCAACCGCTGAAAAGTGGAAAGACCCTCAATCGGAATCGGAGTTGAGTATCACAACTTTCAATAGCCTAAGTTCATCCCGGGAATCTCCTGAACATTTTGCAAAAAAAGCCCCATCACAATCGGATCGACGGTATGGCCGCGCGTAAAGTACGAACAAACAAACATTCATTTTTATATATTAGATAAATAGTTTTTTTTCGAGAGCATGCCAGAACAATAGTTTCATTGAGAACATCCACACGTCTATTATTCATCCACTTCACAAAAATAGCATAGCCTATTCCTTGCAAATATATTTTTCTTGACATCTCAGGCAGTAACTTTTGTTCAGCTTCTCTTGTCAATTCACAAGTTTCTTCTGACATATTTACATGTTCTTCCATTTTTAATGTATTATTGAATAAACGTCCACCGCTGTGCTCTCGAGGTAGCGTGCTGCTTTGTCACGCAGGGGGCCCGGGTTCGATCCCCGGTCGGGGCAGTTTTTCTGAGTGAGGTTTTTCTCGGGATTTTTCCTCATCTGTAAGACAAATGTCAGGAAAACTTTAAGGCCCAAACGGTCCCCGAAATCATATGGCCATCATCATCATCCTTATCATTATCATCTCATCATCATCATCCTTCACTGGTGTGGAAAGCAACGGGAAGCTACCACACCTACAATTCCCTAGTAGAGCTGCAAGCATAGCATGAAAATGCTATGATTGCAGTGAAAGACCTGCCCTCGGGCAGAATTACTATTGACGGATGTATTGAATAAACAAACTCCCTTGATAGAAGTCCTTTAACAACAAAGTTATTTGTTGGATGTAAAAAAAAGGACTATGAAACAATTTCGTTATGTGCATTTCACGTTTTAATAACCATTTCTTTCTTTTCATTATAAATCACTAAGACATAAAATTGTGTGTTCACCAAGGGTATTATTAGTTATTATACCCTCGTGCGATTTGATAAGCCTCAGGCCAAAGGCTCTCGGCCTGGTAACCTGTCCCCTCGGGACATAATAAACATAATAATACCCTTGTTACATAAAATATATATTACGGTTCAGTTGTTTCTTAAATATTAATTTATTGCTAGGATACGAAACATGAAATATAATAATTCATCTTTAGGACATTAATAGTTTATATTATAATCGCTAATTTTTATTACGCCGTTTTTAAGACAATGTTTAATGAACAATATTTTCGAATGTGTAAAATCTACAATTTATACATTAAATTCCAAATTAATATTTAAATAGTATATTACGATGTGAGGTTGGGAAGTGGTTTTTACAGAAGCGAGGAAATGTTTAAAACCGAGCGATAGCGAGGTTTTTAATTTCCGAGATTCTGTAAAACATTTCACAAACGTGCGTTGTACATTATTTTTTGCGCGATGGTGTTTTCAAAATGATAAATAATAATAAAATAATATCTTTGTTGGAAATATTTGCGTTCATTATAAAAAACTGACTAACGTTAACAGTGTGGGCAATGTTTATTAGTTGAGACTACAGCAGGTCGTGACACCAATCAGTGCAAAATGGCGGCAAATACATATTTATTGTTTTATATTGTTTCAAATAGAGTTCAGTTCATTTAAAATGCAGTAATTTTTTTGCATATAATATATATTAACACTATCTTTTGGATATATTTTTGTATTTGCATTGCACGTAGTATACATAGAGGGCAGTGGTTTTACTTCACACACTTGGTTTGTAATATGCAATACAGTATAGTTATTTAGGTTGGCAACCCCGAAATGTAGGAAGTTGAACTTTCAATCATGGTCGCCATTGCTGTAAGTACGACAAAACGCACTATCGCGCAGAAATATATATTACGGTTCGATTGTTTGCTAGTGTTAATTTATTGCTAGGATACGAAACATGTAATGTAATAATTATTCTTTAGGTTATTAAGTATTTATATTATGTCTGATAATTTTTATTACGACGTTTTCAATACAATGTTTAACGAACAGTATTTTTGAGTGGATAAACTTCTCGATTTACACATTAAATTCCCAATTAATACTTGAAAGTTTTATTTTCCTTCAGTAATAAATAACTAAAACATATAATATTGTATGCATCACGGGGATTACTTGATGATTAGTCCCTCGGGCGACTTACAGAACCTCGGGCCAGAGCTTTAGCAACTCTGTCGTCCTCGAGGCATAGTAATCGACATAATACTCTTGATACATAAATAACTACTGTCTACTCTCGTTATGAAACTGGTGATCAGTTCATCATTAACAGGCAACAAAAGATAATCATTAATATTCCGTAATACACATCTTTAATAAAAACTATAACATTCTTCAAAAACAAACTAAAGAATTATTTAATAACAAACTAACGTATACACCTCACTGATAGTATTATTTTAGCAATATTAATATATTTAATTATTTATGAAAATAATATTAAGAATAACAAATATTTTTATTTGTTTTGTTTTAAATATTGTATAATCCTAAAATTAGTTTTCTATATCTCATTATTTTCCTTTGTTTTTTATATACACTAGACAGGGACAATTTAATATGCCTTGCTTTTATACATTTTATTATTAGTTTTAGTCTTAATTTTAACTAATATTAACTGGTTGTATTATAGATCGTAATATATTAGATATTATATTTTGATCAAATTTTTACTTAGTGTTTAATATTAGAGTTAATTAAGATTGTTATATTCTGATGTAATATATGTTTGTCCTGGTGAGTGGAAGAGAAGGCCACATGGCCTTAACTCTACTAGGGTAAATAAATCTAATCTAATCTAAAACTCACTCCCTTAGCAATGCACTTTGTTGTGATTTTCATATGTTAAATTTAGATCAGTCATATTTAATATGTTTGTTAAATATTATTCCCTGAGAGTAGTTATTGATGATGATGATAATAATAATAATAATAATAATAATAATAATAATAATAATAATAAGAATTAATCGTTATCTCAGTAAAAAAATTAATTAATGTAAGTCGACGTTTCGATCTCCTTGTGTGAGAACATTTTCAAGACATCGTTGTTTATAATACATAGTTACCATTACAAGATATTTTTTTTACAAATTTAAATGAACAAATTAAAAAATTTAATTTATGATTAAAAATACTTTAACGAGGAATCATATATTTCACACCATTCAATTATTTTAGATCAATAATGTAAAGTATCAAGTAGGCTTTGGCAGATTGAATAAACTTAAATTTAGGCTATAACAAACTAGCTAATATCCGGCGTGCGCTGCTACGCCTAAATGAATGAAAATTAATGTGCTTTTATGTTTAGTTGAATAAGTAGAAGGAAAAATAATTATAAATTTATATATTTTTTTATACCCCGAGCTGATTACCCGGCGTTGCCCGAGAATGTACTTACCCCGATCTTCTTGACATAAATGAGTTGAAATACGAAAATTAATGTGTTTTTATGTTTAGTTAAGTAAGTAAGAGGGAAACATTTATATTGTAATTATTTTTAGATACCTCGTGCTGTTTACCCGGCGTTGTCCGGGAATCTACTCATCCCGATCTTCTTGGCATAAATGAGCTGTAAGACAAAAATTAATGTACTTCTTATGATTAGTTGAATAAGTAAAATGGAAAATAATTATAAATGTATATCGTAAATTTATTTTATGATTCCCGTGGTGATTACCCGGTGTTGCTCGGGAATCTACTTATCTCGATCTTCTTGTTATAAATGAGCTAAAAGACAAAACTAGTTATTGTGAGTTATCCGTAAAAGAATACCCGTCATGTGCTACTAATGCTTCACAGGAATCTACGTACTTGTCTCGATCTTCTTGGCATCAATGAAAGACAAAAATGGTTATTGTGAGTTATCCGTAAGAGATAAACATATGCTGTCGCGGACTTTTTTGTAGAGCGTTTTGAGATATTCAATTCTGTGTACATTATTTTTGTGTATAGGCCTATGTTATGGTTCAGGCATCTTAAGTCATTTAAGCGTCCAAAAGAGCTACTTTTTTTCACGTTTTCCGCTACAAACGGCAAATTTTAAGTGTGTAGGATTTGAGTATCACAACTCTCTTGTAGCCTATGTTCATCCCGGGAATCTCCTGAACATTTTGCAAAAAGTCCCATCACAATCGGATCAACGATATGGCCGCGCATAAAGTACGAACAAACAAACATGCATTTTTATAGGCCTATATTAGATTTATATCATGCCTTTTGAAAATAAAACTCATTAAATGTGTGAAACGTAGATAAAATATTGTAGAATACACGCTACAAATTAAGCTTTAGTTATTTGAATCTTAAATGGCTGTTATGACATACAGGGTATACTGAAAATTTAACAATGCATGCATGTAATTTACTTTCGTCATGTAATGTATTGTAGGAAGCTAAAGTAAGTAAAATAAGAAAATAAAACGATCTATTTTCGTGATATAGACGATATGAATTTGTTAGTGAAATGTAAAGTGGTTATTTAATAAATACCTTCTTACTTTAATTTTAAATATTGAAGCGTCCGTCAATCTCTGATAGAACGATCTATCAACGGGAACCGTGAAATATGAAGAGTAGAAAACGATGTTGTTTGAAGGAATTGATAAAACGGAGCATTGGGTGTTAGGAAAAAAGTTATCTAAGTCAGAGTGTGAAAATATTGTAAAAAATAATGAATTATTTGGAAAAAGAAAATTACTGCATTTTACGATAATCTGCAACTTAGAAAACATGATTTTACTGTTATTGTTACTATACCTATTAAAATTATACAGAGTGGATTTTATATAGGTCTAAATATATATATTTCAAGTAAGAATTTCTGGGGACTATTTAACTCATGCCCCAAATGGGAGTCAATGACCAATTACATTTCAATAAATTTTGATTTACAACCAATCACAGTCGTTTTTCACCTCGATTTTATCAATTTAATTTCATCGCTTTAAAATAAAGCTCCTCCTTTTAACATTCTGAATAGGTCAGAGCATTATTTTGCAGTGACTGACTCTCTAAGAAATACGTTGAATATAACAATTTATATATTAAGATGTAAGAATTCTAGAATCCATGTGGCTACCAGATTGTATATGTAGGCTAGTTCACGAATGTAACCATATAGTGCTTGCGGGATATAATATAAAAACATTTGTAGTAATTCATTATACAACAATAAAAATAAACCACTGTTTGCACTTTCTTAAACGTGTTATTTCCCAGGAATTTGCATTCAAGAAAAATATAATTGACATATTTACATCATAGGGCATCAGAAATTAATAAATTAATAACCTATAATGTTGGTTATAAACAGTTTGATGCGTTTCATTTTTTTCTCCGCTAGGGTACATTCTTACAATATTGTGATCATTTGGCAATAAATATTATGATCTGGTTGCAGTGATGAACAAATTAAGCATAAGAAACGTTTCTCATTTGTTTTCAAACATCGCCGTTTACATTAAATATATAAATATTTTGAAATAACTATATTTAAATAATGAGTTGTGAGTAAACAGTTTAATTTCATTCGTTAAATAGTCCTAACAAATGCCACTCTTGATTTCCAAATTCTCTAGATAAATTCACTTGTGGCATTACTTGTGATAAATGTAATCAAAATATGCTATAGAAATTGGGTCTGAAATGTAGGCCTAAGTTCTTTAAATAAAATATACACAGAAGTGTATTACATAGTAACGATGAGTGTATGCATGATTTACGCATTATATACGGGACGTAAAATTAAACCCAGGTAAACAATTAAATAACTATGGTAGAGTGCAATATTTGTTTGCACTCTAAACAAATTATTAAATTAGTTTAACACTTGAAGGTAATTGTAAAATACTATTTTAAATATGCCTATATATAACAGCAAAAACAATAACAACTCTTTAGACCTATGGATTTGATATTGAGTGAAAAGTACTTCTATTGTCGCATGGTTTTTTATTTTTTTATTTATAGAGTCTTTAACGTCTACGATCATTTCATATATACTTTTTTTACGTAGTATTTTCCATGGCGACTGAGAAAAATCAGAAAAAGAAAAAAACTCATTCAAGTTGGTCGGTAGCAGGGTGTGAAAACGGGACTTTCGAATTATAGTCTCAAACGCTACCGTTTGCATCAACTTCCACAGATTTCGTGGTATTGCGTTTAAGATAAAAAAAACCCAAGATCTTAGGACTAAAAATTGAATGCTTTAAAAGTTTCACATAGGACCCGCGTTAAACATAATTTACGTTTTTAAGCCTGGAATTCAAAGAGAGGAGTATAACCCCAAGTTAAGAAGCCACTTGGACGAAGCTGAGAAAATCGCGTTAAGATCGATCCATTGAAATTGAGTTTGAAAGTGGATTAGATTGGCTTTAGAATGGTAATACTTACTTTAATTGTTTACTTGATAAACTTCAGATTCCTATTTCAAGTTTGTGGAAAAGTCTACTCGGCACAAACAAAACAGTTCCTTCAATTATTTGCTAATTGAAATAGAATATTTTAACTTAAATGATACTGATAATAAAATAATTATATACAAATAAAAGTAATAATATTAATAATAATTCTAATCAATTGAGTTGGTGTTTACTTTATGAAAATCCATATTTATTAATTAAATAATTCTATTTATCTCATAGATCGATAATTTTGCCTCTTCCTGTTGATAAAATTGCCTCTTCCTATTCGTAATTATAGATATCTCCTCAAATTAACATATTTGACAAGGATATTGATTCAACAATACACGATCGATATGGTGCAGCAAGAAATGCCAACAGAAAAGAACTTCAAAAATTACAAAAAAAAAAAAGGTTCTGTTGCTCTAAAAAATTATTAAATGTTGTACAATGAATCTGCATTATTGTTAATAGTTATCTATTATACAATCATCTGTTATTGATTTTTCCCAAGCCCAAAGACATTTAACAGTAAAGATATGCCATTTATAACTATACAGCCGACTTAGAAATCGACTGGAAGTAAAATCGAAAATCATAACCTCACATTTGGTAAATATTAAACATTATAATTATTTTTAGCTTCTGATGTATTATTCGCTAAATAGTCACTCCAAATCCAACGCGAAGTTTAATTTTTCATTAGACAAAATCACGAGCGACAACAACAACCTCTTGTTAAATTACTGTTTATAATAATTTATTAGATATTTGTGAAATTAACTAATGTAAATGAGGGAAATTTTGAGGAAGTGGCTGAATTCAAATACCTAGGAACAGTAATCACAAATTGGAATGAGATACACAAAGAAATAATAATAATAATAATAATAATAATAATAATAATAAATATTAATACGTGAAGACACGTAGAAATTCATTATATAATGGAAATGGACAGCTAATGACAAATAAGGGAAATTTTGAGGAAGTGGCTGAATTCAAATACCTAGGAACAATAATCACAAATAGGAATGAGATGCACAAAGAAATAATAATAATAATAATAAATATAATAATAAATATTAATACGTGAAGACACGTAGAAATTCATTATATAATGGAAATGGACAGCTAATGACAAATGAGGGAAATTTTGAGGAAGTGGCTGAATTCAAATGCCTAGGAACAATAATCACAAATTGGAATGAGATACACAAAGAAATAATAATAATAATAATAATAATAATAATAAATATTAATACGTGAAGACACGTAGAAATTCATTATATAATGGAAATGGACAGCTAATGACAAATAAGGGAAATTTTGAGGAAGTGGCTGAATTCAAATACCTAGGAACAATAATCACAAATAGGAATGAGATGCACAAAGAAATTAAACATAGGCTCAATTCTGGAAATGCATGCTATTATGCATTGCAGAGGCTCTTGATGTCCCAACTCCTTTCAAAAAACGTTAAAATGAAAATATATAAAACAATTATTCTACCAGTTATATTAAGGTAAAGGTAAAGTGATCCCACAACAGGCCTCAGGAGGCCTTTGGGGTAGTAGGAGGTTAAGGCTCCCACTTTTTCTAGACAATCGGCACTTGATTATATGGGTGCGAAACATGGACTCTTACTTTAAGAGAGGAAAGGAGATTACAAGTATTTGAGAATAAAGTACTTAGGAAAATTTTTGGACCAACGAGAGATGAACAGACAGGTGAATGGAGAAGACAACATAACAATGAACTGCATGGTCTTTACAGGAAGCCAGATATAATAAGAACAGTTAAGTCTTGTAGACTGCGATGGGCAGGACATGTTGCGCGTATGGGGAATGAAAGACTTGCATGGAAGCTTCTTGTAGGAAAGCCAGAGGGAAAACGCCCAGTTGGTAGACCAAGAATGAGGTGGGAGAATAATATTAACTATGATTTGAGGGAAGTAGATTATACAGGGAATGATTGGAAAGCATTAGCTCAGGGTAGGGATGTATGGAGAGCTTATGTCCGTGCGGCCATGAACCTATGGGTTCGATAGTGCCAGTGAGTAAGTAAGTAAGTAAGTAAGTAAGAGACTATTGAAGTGCATGATTTGAAGTTCGGCAATGTATGGAGTGGAGATGTGGGTGAAAAAGTCTTCCTGACTATGACTTTCCTCGGATTGTAAAATAAGCTGTGAGTTCTGTGTCATAGAATTACTTCAACTCTGAAATAAGCTGCCTGGAGTAAAATATGTAGATCCTTTCACCCCCGGATTTTTCATAAGTAATGCCACGAGTGATTTCCAAATTTATGTAGAGAATTTGGAAATCAAGAGTGGCATTTGTTAGGACTATTTAACGAATAAAATTAAGCTGTTTACTCACAAATAATTATATAACTATAGTTATTTTAAAATATTTATATATTTAATGTAAACGGCGATGTTTGAAAACAAATGAGAAACGATAGGTACGCTTCATCTGCTTATTTTGTTTATCACTGCAACCAGATCATACTATTTATTGCCAAAGGAACGCAATATTATAAGAATGCTCTCTAGTGGAGAAAAAATGAAACACATCAAACTGTATATTAATTCATTTCTGATGTCGCATGATGTAAATATGACAATTATATTTTTCTGCATTATTACCTGGGGAAAAAATAGATTTAAGAAAGTGCAAACAGTGGTTTCTTTTTTTTGGTGCTGTAATCTTCTTCTTCCTTCCAAGTAGGCCAAGGCCTGTTACGATCCTATAGAAAATTTTTCCCTCCAGCTTCTTCCGGAAAATTCTCGTATAAGACTTGAAAGCATAATAATAGTCCCTTCGATTGGTTGCTGGCCAAAGGAAGGCAAGACCAGTGATGGGCCTGCCATCTTATAGCCTCTGGTCAGGCTTTTCTGGAGAAGAAAAGAAAATAATGGAAAGAAGAAATGGAAGAAAGGAAAGACTCCCTAGCCCTCGGATGCCCTAATAGCGTCGGGGTCGAAAAAACAAGAGTTAACCAAGAGAGGTTAGATAGTAAAGTTAAAAGAGTGCAAAGCACAAGTAAGTGGAAGAAATGTTTTGCTCGGCTTGGGCACCTTGTGGTCGCCATCCACATATCCCCTAGATGATGACCCCTGAGGGGGGTGGTATAATCAATTGCTACAAATGTTTTTATATTAACTCCTGCAAGCGCTATGTGTTGACATTCATGCACTATATATACAATCTGGTAGCCGTATTTCTTTACAGGCTCAGTCACTGCAAAATAATGGTCAGACCTGTTCAGAATATTAAAAAGGAGGAGCCTTTTTTAATATGGTAAATTTAACACTGATAAATATTTTGTGAAACACGACTCTGATTGGTTGTAAAACAGAAATAATTGAAACGTAATTGGTCATTGACTCCCATTTGGGGTATGAGTTAAATATTCCTTTTAAATTAACTTGTTATACTAGGCTATATACTAATATTACCACGCCTAATAATAACTAACTTACTGGCTCTATCGAACCCTTAGGATCATGACCACACGGACATAAGTTCTCCATGCAACCCTTTCCTGAACTATTGTTTTCCGTTTATCTCCTGTATCATCTACTTCACTCAAATTCTGGCTAATGTTATTCTCCCACCTTGTTCTTGGTCTACTAACTCGGCATTTTCCCTCTGGTTTTTGTACAGGAAGTTTCCACGCCCTTCTTTTATTCCCCATTCGTTCCATATGTCCTTCCTATTGCACTCTACGAGACTTAACTCTGTTCCTGTGTCTTAAGATGTTCTTGATTTCTTCAATAGTGTTTAGGTCTTCCTCTGTCTCTGTGCCCTTTAGGTGATACATTCTTTGAGAAATGATTTGAATTCATTCTATGAAGGAGATTTAAAGAATTTGTTTGATATGTTTGGACATTTTATGTTTTGAAGTTTTAACCTTTCACAAATGTCAGTATTTCTCTTTTTATCCAATCGTCTTTAGACCTGTAAGAGGACGCAAAAAATTTCATCTGTGTAGCTTGTCATTTGGTTTTATGTATAGGATACAAAATCCAATTTTCGCTGTTATATTATATAATCATATTTGTTTTCCTAAACTTTCGTTAGTGTTTTCATTTATCTTATCATGTTTATGTAATTTGAACTCTATATAATTTTTGTTAAAAAAATTAAGTGCCCACGGTAATCAAATTCGAATACTTCTTCAGTAATATTTCCATACATTTCTAATTTAATCCTCATTAAATTTTTTTCCGCACCTTGCTACTGCTTTTGTCTTGCTAACAAAGATTTTCGTATTATAATTTTTGGCTATATTGTTTAATTGGAAAGTCCTCCTTTGTAAATCATCTTCTAATATATGTTATATTGTAGATTTTCGCGGATGATTAAGAAAGTTTTCTTGGGTTTTCCGTATCATGGATTCAAGTTGGCCTCTGGCCATTGATTCGGACGTTTCGACATGATCCCACATGCCATTATCAAGGAATCCTTTATAATGGCATGTGGGATCATGTCGAAACGTCGGAATCAATGGGCAGAGGCCAACCGTGTATCCATGATGTGGAAAACCCAAGAAAATTTAATTATATATATAGTTATTATGATCTTTCACTGTAGAAATACAACCGTCATGAAACGCGATAACGGTTAAAAAAAAATCCGCGCGATCATTAAATTTCGGGTCCGATGTAACAGTGAATTAGTTATAATGGCAGTAACAGAATAATATATGAATAAGCAACTTAAATATTTTGCGGCGGTGAATATCTTGTGCGTTATTACTCGTCGGTTGACAATGAATAGCGGATGAATTATCAAAGAATATTATTATTATTGTCATTGTTGTTTTTGTTTATGAATATTGTCTATTATCGCCTCACATTGATGGTTGTCCGTTTAGGCTATATAAAAGCGGGTGCCGCCCGACAATGCTTAACATGTGGAATTATAGTGGCGGTAGTTGGCATCTTTGTATTTAATTATATATAACAGCAACGGGGAAACAAAGCGAGCCGCTGGACAACCATCATAGTAAGGCGATACATATCCGGTGGAGAGCCACATTTGACAACAGTTTCCCGACCCCTGTTCTAGACCAATTATGCCTAATAATACCAGTATTGGACTATAATTTGAAGACTGTATGTTGCAGAAAATTATAATTTCTGAAAACTGTTGATCTTTAAATTGTTTACCGAGATTTTTTTTAAAAAGAATAGCGGTACAGAATACTAACAAGAGCTGTATTATCACGTGTTTACCATTTTAGCAGCATGCAAATTGTATGACGTGTCTCTCATAATGAACAAGTGGTGACAATAATAAACACACTTAACATGTAGATTATACGAGTTCTCTTTCGTGATTATAGTCTCAGAGTCTCCAGAGTTTAAAAATGACAGCAAATATCAATAAAAACGGAGGAAACCAACAGTAGAGCTAATGTTAAAATATACTAATCAGACATACACTAAAAGTCCACTTTGTTACTATTAACCTTAGAACATGATTCGTGAGACCTTTCAACCATCTTCAGCTATCTCTAATTATCTCGGAGATGGCCGAGGATGGGAGTGACGTCTCGCGAAACATGCTTTAAGGTAATCGATTATAAAGCAAAATTCTCGAAGATACGTGAAGATGTGAGAAACATTTAAGGTAAATGACTGTAAAGTAGGCATCTCGGAAATAGAGTTTTACCAATTCATAAGGATACTTATATTGTATGTATACTAAATAAATAAGTTAATTAATTAATTAATTAATTAATATATATATATATATATATTTATTTTTCATGGTAATTATTTTTTACAATTGCAGGTCCCAGGGAAAAGAGACCATTATTTTACAGGACAATTTAGAATTGGAGGAAAATAACTTTTTCTGTGGAAAAAAAAAAAAAAAATCTGAAATGTATTAGTGGCTGACTACACTCTAATTCAACTCAAGTTATACTAGAGACCTTATGGGCTATGTCAGTATCTCCCTACCTACAGAGGGTAGATGTTGACAAACTCATAATAACGGTATTTGTTTGTTAACGTGGGGTGGAGGGGCAAGGTTAGCAGCACTTTTCCAAATCTATGTACTATACATTTACAAAACATAGGCTAGGTTTTCTTTTACGGCATGCAAACTAGTTTATAGTAAATATGAGAGTCGACACTTTCACACAGGATAGTATAGGTCCGCACGAGCTCAGTGACAAGTGGTAACTGTTTTTTCTTTAAGAGAGGGTGGCTTGGACGGCTACAACGTACAACTATGTACCTGGTGTGTTGCAATCTTCAGTTTTATATAAGGATTTCTCTCAAGAAAATACTGTTAAAATGGCAACCCAGTTCCCTATTCCAAACACACAGTAACTTCTTGGGTTGAATCTGAGTGTAGCTTCCCATTTTATCTGCAATTTAAACAATAACATTATTGTACATCACTAGGGTTGCCATTTTAACAGTATTTTCTTGAGAGAAATCCTTATATAAAACTGAAGATTGCAACACACCAGGTACATAGTTGTACGTTGTAGCCGTCCAAGCCACCCCCTCTTAAAGAAAAAACAGTTACCACTTGTCACTGAGCTCTTGCGGACCTATACTATCCTGTGTGAAAGTGTCGACTCTCATATTTACTATAAACTAGTTTGCATGCCGTAAAAGAAAACCTAGCCTATGTTTTGTAAATGTATAGTACATAGATTTGGAAAAGTGCTGCTAACCTTGCCCCTCCACCCCACGTTAACAAACAAATACCGTTATTATGAGTTTGTCAACATCTACCCTCTGTAGGTAGGGAGATACTGACATAGCCCATAAGGTCTGTAGTATAACTTGAGTTGAATTAGAGTGTAGTCAGCCACTAATACATTTCAGATTTTTTTTTTTCCAGAGAAAAAGTTATTTTCCTCCAATTCTAAATTGACCTGTAAAATAATGGTCTCTTTTCTATGGGACCTGCAATTGTAAAAAAAATTACTATGAAAAATAAATTATATATATATATATATATTAATTAATTAATTAACTTATTTATTTAGTATACATACAATATAAGATTCCTTATGAATTGGTAAAACTATATTTCCGAGATGCCTACTTTACAGTCATTTACCTTAAATGTTTCTCACATCCTCACGTACCTTCGAGAATTTTGCTTTAAATTAATAATGCGTTTTTGCATTATTTAATAAAAATAGACTTAGGATTTGTTAATATATTTACCTAATGCCTTGTATAAAAAGCGTAGATTAATTCATTGTAGTTTATGACTTTCTTTGTATTTTTTTTCTTTTCTTTTTATGTATAGTAGATTCGAGCTGTTATTCCTTTTTTTATTCATTGTATCATTAATTTAATGTTAATTGTATTTAGTTTCATTGTATTATTAGACGTTATTTCCATTTTTTTTCAATATGACAGATAATTAATTGTTCAATGTCTATTATTGTAATTTTTTTTTGTATTCATGGAGTTCGGAATTCCTAAAAAGTTAGTTAGACTTATACGAATGTGTCTAAATGGCACAAAGAGTAGGGTGCGTGTAGGCAAACCGTTTTCGGATACTTTTGAAATCCACAATGGGTTTGAAGCAAGGAGATGCACTCTCTCCTCTACTATTTAATTTTGTACTAGAGCATGCCATTAAATGTTTAGAGAATGAGGAAGGCTTACAACTCAATGGTATTAATAAGCTGTTGGTTTATGCTGCTGATGTAGTACTATTGGCCGATAACGAGGAGATGTTAAAGACCAACACCCACACACTACTGGGTATCACTAAGAAATTGGGACTGGAAGTTAATATCAATAAAACTAAATATATGGTCACACATAGAAATACATTATATAATGGAAATGGACAGCTTATGACAAATGACAGAAATTTTGAGGATGTGGCTGAATTCAAATACCTAGGAACAATAATAACAAATAGGAAAGAGATGCACAAAGAAATTAAACATAGGCTCAATTCTGGAAATACGTACTATTATGCATTACAGAGACTCTTGACTTCCCAACTCCTTTCAAAAAATGTT
The DNA here is from genome assembly GCA_030220185.1 of Diploptera punctata. Classification (NCBI taxonomy): domain Eukaryota; kingdom Metazoa; phylum Arthropoda; class Insecta; order Blattodea; family Blaberidae; genus Diploptera; species Diploptera punctata. The sequence goes on along the minus strand of JASPKZ010000825.1, from coordinate 214,608 downwards.
AAACTGAAAATATATATAACTGTGATTCTACCAGTTATATTATATGGGTGCGAAACATGGACTCTTACTTTAAGGGAGGAAAGGAGATTACGAGTATTTGAGAATAAAGTTCTTAGGAACATTTTTGGAATAAAGAGAGATGAACAGACGGGCGAATGGAGAAGACTACTTAACAATGAACTAACTGGTCTTTATAGGAAGCCAGATATAATAAGAACAGTTAAGTCTCGTAGACTGCGATGGGCAGGACATGTTTGCACGTATGGGAAATGAAAGACTTGCATTGGAAGCTTCTTGTAGGAAAGCCAGAGGGAAAACGCCCAGTTGGTAGACCAAGAATGAGGTGGGAGAACAACATTAACTATGATTTGAGGGAAGTAGATTATACAGGGAATGATTGGAAAGCATTAGCTCAGGATAGGGATGTATGGAGAGCTTATGTCCGCGCGGCCATGAACTTACGGGTTCGATAGTGCCAGTGAGTAAGTAAGTAAGTAAGTATTCATATGTAACATATCTTTGTCCTGTTTAATATGACTATTATTGTATTTTTTTTTGTATTCATATGTAACATATGTTTGTTCTGGTGAGTGGAAGAGAAGGCCACATGGCCTTAACTCCACCAGGCTAAATAAATCTATTCTAAATAAATCTAAAACTATACGTAGATATTGAAAATCCATTTGATTCTATTTTTTTAGAGGAAATAAACCCAATGGGTACAACTGGGACACGACACACACCGAGTCCCAAGTTTGAGATTTTTTCCTGGCATATTTTCCTTTGGAGTCTTTACTTGTCATTGGCGGGAACATATTTGTTTGGTTACATAACTGTTTTACAGATAATACTATTTTATCTATAGCAGGCTACAAAAACAGGACAGGAAAGAAATACAGATATACGAAAACAACTGAATGCCGAATAATTAAATAATATTATTAATAAAACACACAGAAAACTGAAAATAATATTTAGACAGGATAACAAGAAACAGAATACCAATAGCAACATTTATATACTACAACCCATAGAGGTAAAGACATTTCGGAATTCCTAGGATAAGGTAATCTTAACATTTGCAGCAAGCTACAATAACACGACAGGAAAATAAATATAGACTTACGAAAACAACTTAATATCGAACAATTAAATAATTGTATAAATCAACTCATGTAAAACTGGAAATAATATTTTGACAGGCTAGCAAGAAACAGAATCCTAAAGGCGTTATTTATGTACAATTCGCAGGGAAAAATTATTTTTGGATTGGCTTAGGAATAATTAAAATGCTTCGTTTAAGCTGGGAGAGTTAATGTCATAGGGCCTTCTCTTCCACTCAACTAGCAAGTAATAAAATAATACAAAGATTCACATAGGCTACTTGACATGATTTAATAGTATATTACGATGTGAGGTTGGGGATCGAGGAAAATGTTTGAAAACTGAGCGACAGCGAGGTTTTTAATTTCCGAAATTCTGTAAAACACTTCACAAACGTGCGTTGTACATCATTTTTTCGCGATGGTGTTTTCAAAATAATAAATAATAGTAAAATAGTTACATCTTTGTTGGAAATATTAGCGTTCATTATAAACAATTGACTAACGTTAAAATGTTTATTAGTTGAAACAACAGGAAACCGTGAGACAATATTAGTGATACATGGCGGTATGTATTTATTGGTTTCAAATAAAGTTCAATTAATTTAAAATTCAGTGATTTATTTCGTACAATGTATATTAACACTACATTTTGGATATTTTTTGTATAAATATTGTATGTATTATACGTAGAGGACAGTGGTTTTACTTCCCACAAGGGTTTTGTAATATGTAATATTACAGTATAGTTATTTTATTATAGTATAGTTATTTAGGTTGGCAACCCCGAAACGTAGGAAGTTGAACTTTTAATCATGGTCGTCATTGCTGTATGTACGATAAAACGCACTATCGCACAAAATATATTATTCAAGTTTCGCCTAAACAATGCACAATATTAATGTACTCTAACATTATACTTAAATAACAAATACAAAAATAAAATTAAGTAAGGTAAGCTATTTTTAAAATGTAAGATGTGCAAGTTGTAATTAAAAAAAAAAATTTATAATTCCATGGCGCGACATGCCTAGGAGACCCTTATTCTACCAGCCGACTGCTGGCATCACATCCACATTTGTCAATCACAGAGGTAGATGATCATCTAACCAGTTGTGGGTGACATGTGGTCAGCATATCGAATCCCCCAGCCGTTATAGCTGGTTTCCTCAACCTGGAACCGCTACTTATTGTAGCTACCCAAATGCCTCACGATGCTGGGTGGGCACCGATACCATACTGGCCGAAATACCATGAGAAAATTTCTTCCCACATGGAGACTCGAACCAGCGCAAGTTGTAATTTACATCTTAGATTAATTTTTATTTATACATAAACATTACTGTATATAGTTGTTTTGCATTAGCATTTTCATTATTTGTACCTTAAAATATAAATCAATTTAGATGTTTAATAATGGTATTGATCGACAGTCCATAACATGATCTGGAAAGATTGTCTCAACACTTTAAAGTCGGAAAGCTGAAACCATGTTGATGATAATAATTTAGTTCCTATGCTATATTTACGTAGAGTAAATCAACCCAATTTTTCCCCGTACTTCTCTTTTACGTACCTTTATTTGTAAGGTAATTTTGAAGTTAAAATTAAGAAGAATATGTTGTAACATATGTTTAGTATTTATGAGAATTTTTTTAAGAAAAAAATGTTTAGAAAAATGAGGGAAAATTATTTCATTCTATGTGTTTGTATTGGGTAGTTAAAATAACTATAGTAATGCTAATATCGATTTTAATTGACTTAGAGCAAAATATAATTACAGTATTGGTTGTAAAATTGTTACATGCGGATGAACTGCCCAAATGTCGGGGGTGGCAACACGTGCAGCATCCATATTGATTTTATTATCCAAGGACTAGAACGCCCTTGCCCCCGTTATGACATTTCAGCTGGCCTCTGAAATATTGAAGAATGACCTCAAACCCGCTTAACATTCTCTGGCACTATTTCATACTCTGATTCCATGTTACATGTAACCAATACATCATGGCTGTAAGTCCAGAATTTCAGTAATGTTTCTTTATATATATATATATATATATATATATATATATATATATAGTGTATGATAAGAAAAATAAATGCTTGGACGGGATTTGAACCCGGAACTCTGAGTCTGTACCTCAGTGTGTTTAATCCATTACACTCCATTATTACTAGATGTCGCGAGAAGTCGGTCTTCACTGCCATCTAGTAGCTGACTATAACAAGTAGGCCCTAAGTAAATTAAAGAGAATATATATATATATATATATATATATATATAGGCTATATATATATTAGCATTTATTTACCATGTTTCTCAATGTTGATAACTTTTGAATTAGCATCAGTATTACTTTTAATTAAATTATTTAGAACTTACAAAATATATAGAAGAATATGTTTTCAATTTTTTCTTTACTACAAAATGTTATGAATAAAAAATGAATCCCCAAGAATAAAATTGTATTTGGCGTAAAGCATATTGTTTGTAACAAATTACTTAAGAAATTAATTAATGCAGAATTATGTATTGGATAAAAGTGGCTAACTGTACCTCAATTATTCAACGTTAGATTGGTTGGGATTACATTATGTAATTTTAAAATAGGAATGGAGTGGCTTGCGTGCTTAAATGATCCTGAGAGCTATGCCGGCGGTAGCATTGCTGCCGATAGGGTTACCCATGCCGGACTGGTCGACGGTGATAAGCCAGACGAAAAAAGTACCTTGGTCGAAAGAGTAACGATCTTTTACCGTAAAAATACAACCGTCAAGAAATGCGGACATGGGTTCAACTGGGGTGGAGAGCGTATGTCCGCGCGGCCATGAACCTACGGGTTCGATAGTGCCAGTGAGTAAGTAAGTAAGTCTGTAAGATTGTAGGTTACTATAAAATATATAAACATGTAATTTTTTATTGAAAATTACTAATTTTATTTCATGAAATAATAAGCTATAATTAGATTTAATTCTAGTCATAGACTAAATAACTCACTGGCACTATCAAAATCGAAGGTTCATGGCCGCGCGGACATTTGCTTTTCTTGACGGTTGTATGTTTACAGTGAAAGATTGTCATTCTTTGACCAAGGAATCTCAATTAGTCTGGCTTATCATCACTAATTTACTCATTTAAATTATATTTGTACGATATCTAATTAACTATTTTTCAATAATTGGGCTGACATCCCAGCTGACATCTCATGCCGATTTTCTAGAAAATGGGACCGTTAATCTCCAACGGACCCAAGGTCCCACTAAGTCTTATTATGGGTTCACTTTACTTCATGAAATGTTATACAATTGTTGTAAAAAAGTAGAAATTTTATTATTTTTAACAAAAATTATTTCTGAACATAAAGAAAAAATGAGCGAATAATTGATTACATCAGTATGCACAGTAAAAACTAATAATGTCTAACTAACTAACTAACTAACCAACTGACTGGTACTATAGACTCATAGATTCATGGTCACCCGGACGTAAGTTCTCCATACATCTCTATCCTGAATGATTCCATGTATATTCTACTTCCCTCAAATTATGGTTAATGTTATTCTCCCACCTCATTCTTGGCCTACTTACTGGACACTTTCGCTCGATTTTCCTAAAATGAGTTTACATGCACCTCTTTCATTCCCCATTCATGTCAAATGTCTTGCTCATTGCAATTTACGAGACTTACTGTTCTTGTTATGTCTGGTTCCCCATAAAGATCATGTAGCTATATGATATGTTTTGGCATGCCTCTGGTACAAAATTGAATAGTAGAGGAGATAGTAAATCTCCCTGCTTTAACCAGTTTTGAATTAGAAAATATCTGAAAACTACCTATACGCACCCTACACTTTTTGGCGTTTAGATACATTCAGTCTAACTTTTTTAGGAATTCCGAACGCTTGTGATAAAGTTTGCTTTCTCATAAATTTGATTAATTTTCACAATGAGCACTGTACGTGCTTCTGGTACTTTGTAACGTGTTGACAACTAACTACTGTATAAGTTTGTACGAGTTGAAATTGATGTTTTCTCGTAAAGTATGAACAAACGAAGCACCTTAAACAGCATTGTTTTCCTCTCATATATGAAGATTGATCGCCGTGCAGTTGTGAGGTCTAATGACGTAATTTGTTACATAATCCTTTGCCGTTGCATGTTGAAATGAAGCTTAGATTCTGTTGTTTGAATATGGACTGGTACTATTTTTTCAGGTTCCATTAGTTTTGTTTACTTACTTACTCTTACTTACTCACTGGCACTATCGAACCCGTAGGTTCATGGCCGCGCGGACATAAGCTCTCCATACATCCCTATCCTGAGTTAATGCTTTCCAATCATTCCCTGTATAATCTACTTCCCTCAAATCATAGTTAATGTTGTTCTCCCACCTCATTCTTGGTCTACCAACTGGGCGTTTTCCCTCTGGCTTTCCTACAAGAAGCTTCCATGCACGTCTTTCATTCCCCATACGTGCAACGTGTCCTGCCCATCGCAGTCTACGAGACTTAACTGTTCTTATTATATCTGGCTTCCTATAAAGACCATGTAGTTCATTGTTATGTAGTCTTCTCCATTCACCTGTCTGTTAATCTCTCTTTGGTCCAAAAATTTTCCTAAGAACTTTATTCTCAAATACTCGTAATCTCCTTTCCTCCCTTAAAGTAAGAGTCCATGTTTCGCACCCATATAATATAACTGGTAGAATAATAGTTTTATATATTTTCAGCTTAACGTTTTTTGAAAGGGCATTAGTTTTGTTTAAAAAATCAAATTTGAATTTGGATATTTTAACATTTTTATTAATTTATAAAGAAGTTTACAATGTAATAAAACATCTTCCTGTGCCCAAAGCTTTTTTAAATTTTTATCTTCTATCTACATTCTTCTCTATCTTCCCATTCCAGTTCTTCCAGATCTATCTCCCTCATACCTCTTTTTATATCATTCATCCATTTCAATCTATGTCGACCTCTCTTTCCTTTCCCAGGTGGAATTAATTCCTAAGCGTGTGTGGGTAATTTACTACATAACAATGAACTACATGGTCTTTATAGGAAGCCAAATGTAATAAGAACAGTTAAGTCTCGTAGACTGCGATGGGCAGGACATGTTGCACGTATGGGGAATGAAAGACTTGCATGGAAGCTTCTTGTAGGAAAGCCAGAGGGAAAACGCCCAGTTGGTAGGCCAAGAATGAGGTGGGAGAACAACATTAACTATGATTTGAGGGAAGTAGATTATACAGGGAATGATTGGAAAGCATTAGCTCAGGATAGCGATGTATGGAGAGCTTATGTCCGCGCGGCCATGAACCTTCGGGTTCGATAGTGCCAGTGAGTAAGTAAGTGTGGGTAATTTTGTCTCTGGCATTCTATGTAAATGATGATTAAACTTATATCGCGTCTAAGGGTAGTGTGTGTACTATAAGTTATATTAATAGCCTGCCTATATATGCGTAAATATTTTTTTTTCTGGTCGTCCTGAAAGGGCTGTTACATATATAACATTTTCCAGCCATCTCTTCCTTGGCCGTCGCAGTGATCTACCATTTCATTGGTAGGCCTACTTTAAAGTTGTCTTAACAATGATCTTCAGAAACGGAGGAAGAGCCGCCATAAATGAAGAGATATACATAAGGGAAACTAAACTGAAAATAGTACCAGACTTCAAATACCTAGGCATCACGCTACAAACAACCGCAAAATGCTTCACAAAACATATCACAGAAAAGACAACCCAGGCAATAATGGCAATGCACGAAATAAGAAACATTAGATCCCTCACCTTAGAGACTGCAATGCTGTTATTTAGAGCAAAAATTCTACCAATACTGACATACGGCATAGAAATCATATGGACACATTTAACAATGAAGAATCTTTCCTCTCTAGAAAGGGTGAAAAGGGTATAAAGGCAATATTAGGAGTGTCAAAAGTAACACATTCAAGACTCGCATACCTACTGGCGAAGGAAACTTTCCTCATCGACGACCTCAGAACAAGCATACTCTTACCCAGCACCAGCGCATTTGAGCAGCTGCTAGCAACATTGAACAGAAAAAGAGAAGAAATACATCCAGAATTCTACAGCACCGGGGCAATGGTGGACCGTGCGTGGACAAAAGAAAATTTCGAAATGAGACACGTCATCACTAGGTTGGCAGTCCATGGATTCCACCACCTGATATGCATGAACACAAAATTTCATGAAGCAAATATAGACTGTAAATGTACGCTATGCGAAAAATCGTGTGACCGATATCACATTGAGCTATGCACAAAAAGAACAAAGACAATGTGTGAATATGCAAATATGTAAATTTAAAATGTATTCTATTTTAATCCTGGCTATTTGGCTGCAATAAAATTATTATTATTAAAGTTGTGTTAAGAATCCTGGCTCTGGACTTACGGTCCACATGTTGACGCCAATTCTTGTGATACTGATGGATGTAATATATTATGTGCACCATATTCAATTCCTCAAGGATACCGCATGATCCTCATCTCACTAGCTGTAATCATACTTAATCACTTTTTCGCAGGGTTCATGCCATGCTCCCATAACAGAGAATTGGTCTTGCCAGACCTTATACGCGCATATACGGATGAGGGTAGTTTTTGGACTAAAATAGGCTTGATCACTTTATTTATTATTTATTTGGATTTTGGAACATTGTCGAAGACATCCAAATGTGTGAAAAATGACAATCAGAAGCCCAGGTTATTAAATTGGTAAATACGTAGGCCTATATTGGCACAAATGTAACTAGTATTAAGTTCAATGAGTTATGACATTCTTATTGTGAAATTGACCCTTCTAATGAAATTTCAACTCAGGTTTTCCCTTAACTACTGAAGTAAATTAAGAAGAAAATCCCGGTCGGTCATATATTTTCTTGTGATTGGCACATCTGGCTGTGAGGCCAATATCCATCTGGAAAGTTAAAGACATTAGTCAGTAACCCAGCTGCTGAGGATGGAATAAGAGGTACTGAAAGACCTTCACTATTTTAATGAATTTTTAATGTTGGGGACGGCTGATATTTCAGGTACAAATTTTAATATTTTTTTACTACTACTTCTAAGCCTGTCGCGCCATGGAGAAAAATAAAATTATTTTTTCATGGTTTAAATTTATAAAAAATATTTACTACCTTTCTCTCTCTGTGATCTCCTTTTTACTAGTTTAACGAATCTCTCTTCCATTATCGACATCTTACACGACCACTATTTGTGGGGAGTAAATTTTTAACTATGAACTATAAAAATGCTTTAATTATACAAGGACATAACGGGTTTTCCTGGTTGAATGGTCATCTGAATGTCGGGATAATTTCCGAGACAACAAGAGCATTTAAAACTAGATGCATCATTCATTCGTACATCCACATTTTAAAAAAAGGCGAATAACATAACTTTAGTACGTATCTTAGCACATATTGACATATGTCTTATATCTTAGCAAAAAAAAAACAAAAAAAAATGTCACCTAGAAATTTTCTCCTAAAGGGGATGCTGCATTCGTAATGTAACCCCTACATCACAACGCTGGACCAAGTCGATTCATCTGCTTTAAAAGTAAATTTTGTGTTCGTATATTTAATATGTTAATTTTATACAGACTGCCTTTTTTTGAGAACTCTTTTAATTTCTCAATGCACTTCTCATATATAATTCTACTCTGTATAGACTACTCAAATCTAACATTTTCATTAGGTCTACTTGGAATACGCGTCCAAACCAAATGTGTTAAAGTATATTGAGCTATATTGTTTCTATCATTTAATTTGTGCCTATATCAGATATATCTACGTTTACCCTAGGTGGATGCTTGTAAATTTTATCTTATTCTAATTTGCATATGCTTTAACATCTAAGAAATCAAATCACATCTATAAGCTTTAAATATATCCGTTAGAATTAGATTATATTTCTATTGGTTATTACGAGTTTTCTGTTGAGGTTCACTAATTTAAATTTAATTATATTATGAAATGAAATTATTATTAATTATTATTATTATTAATTATTATATTATTATTATTATTAGCTAATACCCGGCATGCGCTGCTACGCCTAAATAAATGAAAATTAATGTGCTTTTATGTTTAGTTGAATAAGTGGAAGGAAAAATAATTATAAATTTATATTTTTAGACACCGTGCTGATTACCCGGTGTCACCCGGGAATCTACTTATCTCGATCTTCTTGGCATAAATGAGCTAAAAGACAAAATTCGTTATTGTGAGTTATCCGTAAAAGAATACCCGCAATGTGCTGCTATGCTTGCACAGGAATCTACGCACTTGTCTCGATCTTCTTGACATCAATGAAAGACAAAAATGTTTATTGTGAGTTATCATAAGTAATGCCACGAGTGATTTCCAAATTATCGATAAATTCACGACTCACGAAGTGAGGAGTGAATTTATCTAGAGAATTTGGAAATCAAGAGTGGCATTTGTTAGGACTATTTAACGAATAAAATTAAGCTGTTTACTCACAAATCATTATTTAACTGTAGTTATTTTAAAATATTTATATATCTAATGTAAACGGCGATGTTTTGAAAACAAATGAGAAACGATAGGTACGCTTCATCTGCTTCTTTTGTTTATCACTGCAACTAGATCATACTATTTCAGAATATTAAAAAGGAGGAGCTTTCTTTAATATGGTAATTATAACACTGATAAATATTTCGTGAAACACGACTCTGATTGGTTGTAAAACAGAAATCATTGAAACGTGATTGGTCATTGACTCCCATTTGGGGCATGAGTTAAATAGTCCGTAAGAGATAAAACATATGCGGACTTTTTTGTAGACCTTTTTGAGATATTCAATTCTGTGTACATTAATTTTGTGTATTTGTTATGGTTAAGGTAGCCTAAGCCATTTAAGCGTCCAAAGAGCTACTTTGTTCATGTTTTTCTCTACAAAGGGCGATTTTTAAGGGTGTAGGAGTTGAGTATCACAACGCTCTTATAGCCTATGTTCATCCCGGGAATCTCCTAAACATTTTGCAAAAAGCCCCATCACAATCGGATCAACGGTACAAACAAACAAACATTGATTTTTATATATTCGATTATTAATACTATTATAAAATGAGTCATGATAATGGAATTTTAAAATTAGTCTTGTCTGAGAAAAGTAAGTCACATTAGTCAACTCTGTACTTCCCAACACGCTACTGTTGGAACTATTCATTCAATATATTATTAAGTAATATGCGCTTATAATTAATATAAAAACTTTAAGGAAGAAAGAAGGAAATGAGGTAGACGTCCTATTACATGGATGAATAGAGTTACAATCAGCATGGGAAAGAGAAATTTGAAAGGTAGAAATTGAATCGACAGGATGTTACAGAAAAAAAAAAAGATTGATGTAGGCCTACCATTATCAATAGCGAATGCATTAACTCTTTGATAAAATAATAAAATAAAACTAATGTAAAAATATATCCTGTTTCCGGCGTACTACCAAATCGAGCGATGAGATTAAATGAAGCTCTATGTATTGATATGCGAGGATGCCGGCTGATCAAGCCATCGCGCCATCTCAGGGGCAAATTAAAACGAATTGAAACGAAATTAATAATATGATGGACAGGGGAAAACGGAAGAAACGCCGAGAAAAACCTATCCTGGGTCCGATTCGACCACCACGAAACCCACATGCAGTAAAATTAATGTAATACAACTAATTCTATATAGGAAACATAAGAACATCATATTACGTCGATGTAACTCTTGAATGATAGGTTGTTTTAGTCTCTTATTATTTTTAATTCCATCTAATCGAAAACATGTAAATACAACTCTGTTAAGTTTAGAATAATATGGTTTTAGTCTCTTATTATTTTATGGAATACCGGTATTGTGGCGAAAAGAATATATACGTAATAAAAAATAAAATGAATATATATCATACAATTGTTAAAAGCACAATTATTTATGGAGCATAACTTTGGTCATTAACAACAAAAACAAATGAGTATATTTTGGCAACGTAAATGGATTTTATACGAAGGGCAGCAAGAATTTCATGATGAGAAAAAAATAGAAACTCAGTTATAAGGGATAAAATTAAGATTGAAGACACTATTTTAGATTATATTAAAACTCAGAAATTAAAATAGTAGGCTACGGACATGTCCAGCGAATGGAAGAGGATCGACTACCAAAATGTGCTTTGGAATGGAAACCTAAGGGAAGACCTAAAACCTTCTGGAGTCAGAGAATAGGCCTATATTTAAGCATGAAGGAGAAACATCTACAACCAGGAGATTGGATGGACCGACAAAATTTGCTAGTAGGAATCGGACGATGTCAAAGACATTAATTAACCGATGATCTATCTTTTTATTTATTATTTGAGAATTTTCCTCATCATTGAGGGTTTTCTCCAACCAATCTTAGTAATTAACATGAACTAAAAATAAATAAATATAAATGACTACGGACTTATAGACTATCAGTTTGCAACAAACATTCACAAGTTTCTCTTAATTAAAGTTCTCCATCGTTCTCTGTCCTCTGTGTCTTCATCTGTTACTCCAAATTTCCTCATTGAATTTTGAATGTTGTTCTTCCAGGTTATTCTTGGTCTTCCTTTTCTGTTCCTTCTTTGAATTTTCCATGCATAGACGGTCTTTGGTAGTCTTCCATCCTGCATTCTTCTTACGTGTCCACTATATTTTCTTTCCGCATTCATCCATGTTCTAATGTCTGTATTTATAATTTTTGCCAGTCGAGATTTTCTGGCAGCTCTTCTCCAAAAATCCATTTCAACTGAAGTTATTCTGTTGACATGTTGTGTCATTGTCCAAACTTCCGATCCATATAATATACTTTTTAGTATGGATTTATAAATTAGTTGTTTTGTTCTGTTAATGATGTTTTTACTCCATAGTATAGAGTTTAACATTCCTATGGGTTTTCTTCCATTACTAATCCCTTTTTATATTTCTTTATTTGATGTTCCATCTTTCTCTATAATTGATCCCAAATAACAGAAACTATCGCTCTTCTTTATCTTTACTCCATCAATATATAACTAATCTGGGTCATTTGTTAATCTCTCTATTGTTTTAAATTCCATGCGACCATAACCCTACGAGTTCGATAATGTAAGAGAGAATGAGGCTAGGTATAAATGCGAGGATAATATTTGGATGACTCTTCGGGAACTGGATATTGGAGAAATGAACTGGATTCAATTGGCTAAGGATTGAGATCAGTTGAAGGTCATAGTGAATACGGTATTGAATCTATGGGTCCCATGATCCATAGTGTTAGTTAATTGGTCTAATGATATTAATACTTATTAATATATGTATTATACGGTATGTTCCCGGAACATTATCTGGCCATAATAATCATTATCATATTCACCATTTTTAGTATGAATATGTGTATGTTTCGTCTTAATGATGTGTTGTTTCGGAGGAGGCCCTGACATTTAGCTGATCACTCATTTGGGGAGGTCCTCTATGTCCTTGTGTGATCAAAAAAAAGTATGTGTGTAATCCATAGTTTAAAATCCCTCTCTCGACAGGTCATACAACTGTAAGGCACGGGAGGTGTGTTGCATGTAAAGGTACCTATAAGGAGAGAGGTTAAACTGCGTTAATGGAATGGAGTAAAATATGGTTAAATAATCTCACTGTAGGCCTTAGGAGGTCCTTAGAGTAATAGGAGGTTAAGGGGGGTGATGGATGAAATTTGTATTTTCTACAGGTTTTAAGCTACTTGATGTTTTGTACACACATTCATGCCATAGTAGGTAATATTATATTAAAGTTTCATCCTTCTAGGCTTAAAGGTTTTTGAGTTATTGAAGAAAATCCATTTAAAAATTTGCACATTAAAATTTGTAATAATAATATTTAAATCTCCATGTATATAATCATCTCTATAAAGAATAACTAAAGAAGAAATAAAAAAATACAAATTCTATAAATATTAATGATATCCAGTCAAATAAAAACCCATAATTTTTGAGTAAATTTAAAAAAAAAATGTTCTACACAACCACTGACTTATTTTGAACAACACTATGCATTAACTTTTCTATATCATTATAATAAAGGAAGAAAAATATATGCATCCTCTGCATATGATTTTTTTTTAAATTACTACAGATATTTTATTTTTTATTTAAAAAACTATCAACGTTGTTTCAAAATCCGTGCATAGAATTATTAGCCATAGTGTGTGGGACATGCAGTCAAAATTTCGTGCTTCTATCATTAAATTTGTCAATGCTATTTTGATTTGAATGTGTTGAAATGCAATGAAAATAAACGTGTGGAAAAGTCAATTTGAAAGTTTGCATGCAGATAAATTAGAATGTAGCATACATGCCCTCCTACAGTCATTAGGGAGACTTACAAGCGCCATAGGACACTGAAACTTCGCCAACTTATACTTTAAGGTACATAGTATTATTTAATACAAAAAACAAAAAATGCTAAATTTTACCGAAAATGTCGAAAATTTCACCCATCACCCCTTAAGATTTTTGCTTTTGTAGACAATCGACGCGAGATGCTACCCGGGTTGTAAGCCCTGCGTGACGACCGCCTTTACTGCCAGAACATATGAGGGGTTCAGAGCAAATATGGACCAAGTCCAACCAAACATTGAAAATACTAGGTATATGTGATTTGGGTTCAAATATCAATAATTTTTTAGAGTAATGCTGAACCAATTATTGTATTTGTTCTTTTTCACTGTAAAAAATGTTTAATTCTTCATCTACAATTAAATGTATTACATTAACTTTATGCCAGTTTTTATCAAAATAATAAAATGTGAGCTTGGTCCACATTTGCTCTGAACCCCTCATATGACGGGTACTCATTTCCGTTAGAGACGGGTCGACTCCAGGGTCTTGGTACCGCCAGAAGGTTTTATGACATTTTAAAGACTTGTTGCCATCGGGATTTGTACCCACGACTGTCCGACTTGTAACATATTCCCTTAACGAACCACACTACTTTCAATTGCGTCACAATTGAAAGCTGGATGTGAAAGGACAAACGAATTTTTGCTCAGGTGTCTTCTATTTCAGTTTGAGATTATTTTACGAGTCATAAATATATGATACCGTACCCACGACTTGATTTCTTTTCAGAAAGACTTTTATAGATCTAAAAACTACATCACCTTCGCTCGTGTTTGAACTTGCGAATCTCAAATCCAAAAGCTAGCTTGGTAACACCTAGGCTACCTAGATCTGACATTAATCTTAAGAAAATATAAATTGAAATTGTGTTAGATATTACTTTTAGATTAGATTAGATTAGATTAGATTTATTTAGCCTGGTGGAGTTAAGGCCATGTGGCCTTCTCTTCCACTCACCAGGACAAACATATGTTACATCAGCATATAACAATCTCAATTAATTCTAATATTAAGTACTAAATAACAATTTGATCAAAAAGATAATATATATTGTATTACGATCTATAATGCAACCAGTTAATGTTAGTTAAAATTAAGACTAAAACTAATAATAAAATGTATACAAGCAAGACATTAAATTGTCCCTGTCTAATATATTTAAAAAACAAAGAAAAGTAATGAGATATAGAAAACTAATTTTACGATTATACAATATTTAAAACAAAACAAAAGAAAGTATGTGTTAATCTTAATATTATTTTCATAAATAATTAAATTTATTAATTGTTAAAAGAATACTATCAGTGAGGCGTATAAGTTAGTTTGTGTCATATTAAGGGGACCGGCTGGTGAAAATGTCGAAAATGGCAGAAAATTGATTTTTTGTTTATTTGCTTTTTAATAAATCTGATTCTTCAGGATCTTTTTCATGTAAAAAAATGTATTGTAGGAGCAAAATTGACCCCGTGACGTAAGAGTTTAAGTACCCTTGCACGTATGGTCAACATTACTATTTAAAATTAAATATGCGTTTTTATCTGTTTCCATTTTTTACACTTTCCAAAACTTAAAATGCTTCTTAAGATGCAATATTTTTGCTATCAAAGTGAAATTTTGTGGTTAGACTCTCCAATAAATGCTAATTGAAATTTGCTATGCAGTTACACACGTGTTCTTTTAAATTGAGATGGAAAAAATAATGAGTGATAATTTTTTTTTTCAAAAAATGAAAAATAAGCAGTATCCTCCCTTTATGATTTTTTTTGCATAGCAAATGTGTTTAGTGGAATCATAGAGACTCTGAATCTCAAATTTCAACAGAGAATATTTAAAAATGCATCGTAAGGAGCATTTTTTAGAAAATATAAAAAAAATAGTTTAAAAAAATCACAATTCTGAAATTATTCTACTTATAAACACCAAACTTCACATAAACGCTTCTATAAGCACATCCATCCATAGTAATTCTGCCCGAAGGCAGGTCCTTCACTGCAATCATAGCATTTTCATGCTATGCTTGCAGCTTTACTAGGGAATTGTGTAGGTGTGGTAGCTTCCCGTTGCTTTCCACACAGTGAAGGATGATGGTGATGATAATGATAAGGATGATGAAGATGACCATATGATTTCGGGGACCGTTTGGGCCTTAAAGTTTTCCTGACATATGTCTTACAGGTGAGGAAAAACCCCAATAAAAACCTCAACCAGAAAAACTGCCCCGACCGGGGATCGAACCCGGGCCCGCTGCGTGACAAGGTAGCACGCTACCTCGAGACCACAGCGGTGGACCTATAAGCACATAATGAATGTAATAAAAATTTCAAAACAATCAGATGAAAACTAAAAGAAATTTGAAATTCACCAGTCGGTCCCCTTAAAAAAATATAAGATGAAGTTTTAAACTGGATATTAAGCTAGGAAATCATGTTCAATCTTGTAGTTTACGAGTGTTACATAATGTTATGACGAAACATAATTTTTTTTCTATTTATCAGAATACAGATTTTATAATAATTTAGTTGTCAGCATTAGATAACAGCAGGTCATGTCAGCGCCATTTTGTTTTCGATTATACATCACATAATTGTCCTTGCCACTTAATTCGAGGTCATTGGTTCAAATAACGTTTGACTAACTTATCATTTGGAATATTAAAATTGTTTTGTTGACTTATATTAATAAATCAGCGTTATTAAGTATAATCCAATATCCCTACAAAAACATGTTAAAACGGAAATATATAAAACTGTTAATCTCCCAGTTCTATTATGTGGATGCGAAACGTGGTGTTTTACTTTAGGGGAAGAGAAAATATTACAGGTATATGATAATAAAGTTCTTAGGGAAGATTTTGGATAGGAGAATGGAGAAAACTTCCAATGAGTTACATAATCTTTATGGGGACCCAGTTGTATGAGAACAGTTAAGTCTCGTAGACTGTGATGGGGAGGACTTGTGGCGCGAATGGGGAATGAAAGAGACGCATAGAAAGTCCATGTGGGAAAATCAGAGGGAAAGCGTCCAATAATTGGTGCAATAACACTGAGCAACAAAAAAGAAACTTTTTTTTTTGTCTCAGAAAGAAAAATATGTGATTCTGATAGTATTTTTTCTCCTGAATTCAAATATGATATAGGGTTTTCTCCATCACGCAAGGTTTTCGAAAGACAAGATTTATAATTTCAAACACTTTAATATTTTCTACATTCGTAACTATACAATATTCGAACATTCGTATTGGCCTAGAAAGTAAGAAATTACGATTTGTGCTATATTTCACCTATGGAGCATCCCTCTTGATGGTCCAACAATAATCGGCCAGCATATTAGGATTCCATTTGCCTTGATATCTCTTTTCCATAGCTGAAATCTCCTGAGTTAGGTCATTTGATTTTATTTTACAATGGACAATTGGACGAAAAAACGTTCATTAAAAATAATTATTTAAATCCATTAATTGAAATTGAAATAAAAAAAACTGTGGGTGATGGAGAAATTCCGAATACATATTTGAAAACACGATAAAAAACTGCATTAAGTACACCTATTGGTACTCACGAGACAAAAATCATGTTGACCGGTGTTATGAGAGGAAGAATAACATTATCCATGATTTGAGGGAGGTGAATTATACAGAGAATGATTGGGAAACAGCCCAGGATAGGGATATATGGAGAGCTTATATCCGTGTGACTATAAACCTCCGGGTTCATTACTGCCATTGATTTAGATATCATTAACATTGTTTAAGTGAGTTAAAAAACAATTGAATGATGTGTAATTGAATCCCTGTCATAACCCCGAGTCATTTACCTGAATTATCATTTTCCCGTATATGCTATTTTCCGAATATTTCCTCCGAAAAGCAGTCTCTCGAACGTAAGTGCCCCGAATTCTATTAACCCCGAAAATATAACTAAGTCGATTCTGGTGGACTAATAGTTTATCATGTTTTTTTTTTCTTATACTGGTTTTCCTTCTTGTTTTACCTTTTCCTTTTTTTTTTCTTCTTTTTTTGTTTGTTTTACCTAATGCTTAACTTTTTTTTTTAAATGCTCATATAGACACAAGTACAGACACACACACACACCCAGACCCAAGGTGGAGATTTAAAATCCCCTACCCCGCCAGGAATCGAACCCGGGTCGCCGAAGTGGAAGGTAAGGTCTCTACCGACTGCGCCACGGCGACGGACATTTCGCTGAACACACAGTCTTTTGAATACAATGATATATTTTGTTTTGTCTAATGCCACCAGGTTGTCCTTTATGACATTTCTGGATTTCTCCCCTAGCATTGGCAGATTTTTTCCCCCATTTCTTAGGTTGGGGCACCTGGACGGCGGAATTACGTTACCCAGATGGTATGATTGGTAATAAATGATAATGAAGCGCCAGGAGAGTTCTTAATCTAAACTTAACCTAAATTCTAGACCTTGGGCAACCACAGGAATAATTCCCTTTAAGGAAAAAATCCTATGGTTTGACCGATTATCGAACCCGGGACCTCATGAACAGTAGTCAGGAAAGCTGACCACTAGGCCTTGAGGTTGATAAAAAATATTCTATATTTGATTTTAGATTCAATTTTAATGGGTATATGGATAAATATTAAGTAAAAAATGCGCTAACATCCTACATAACACCGTGTTTATTTGGATTATATCAAATGGCCATTAATATTGTATCTATAAAATTAATTGCAATTTAAATTAATTTTTCCGTCTTTGATCCGAGGCTTGTTCATTGGGATTGCGAGCAATGTGTAAATGTACACCTTCAAGTGGGTTGCTAGCCCGTTTTCATGGTGGGTTTATTATTCGGGGTTTCCCCCCTAGGCCATTGCCTTCAGCCAGCTCCAGACCTCAGGCCCCGTTTTATTTCGGAGGTGTCTCTCCTAGATGGGTTGTCTTGCAGGACTAACGAACCCCATCCGCCCGTTGTGGATTATTCTTAGCTTCCTCTCTCCTCTTATATAGGCCAGCTTCCTGGCTCTATCGTCTGGATCATTGGGTACTGGGCCCCTCCGCTACGACGAGGCGTTAATCCATTGGGAGGGGGGTCAGGGGAAAATATTATTTGATAGGATACACAATACTGAAATTAGAGAGAAATGTCAAATTCAAGACGTAACCAAATATATTATAGACAGACGAACATATTGGAAACATCATATAGAAAGAATGGAATACAACAGATTTGCAAGAAAGAGTTAAAGAAGATAGACCAATGGACGAGAGAAGAGTTAGAGGAAGATCAGCTAGGAGATGGATAGACAGTGGATGCACATCCAATATGTCTTCCTCCGACGAGTGATTTGGTAAATAAACTGGATGAAAATCCTACAAATAAAGGAGACCGTTTAATTTTTAACCATTAAATTAGCAAAACAGTAATTTCTCGTGTCAGATATTTAAATGTGGCGGACCGCACTGAAAACGAAATTGTGAATAACTGTTATTGTTAGATATAGGCCCTGTTGTGTTTCAGTAATTTCTTATCGTTAGCTTTATTCTGTTTTATTAAAACTATTGGATCAATTAAAACAATTGATGTATCCTATAGGATATATTGCGAATTTAAGTTAACGAAGCAATGATGAATAGTGAATTGAATATTGTGATAATTTAAAAGCCAAGTGAACAGTGATATCATTGATGGAATGAAACAATTAATAATAATTCAGGAATGTTGGGAGGCCCAACGAATATTTGTTTTTATTTTATTCTTGCCAATTTACAATCTGTCTAATTAGAAAGACAATAAGTAAATCTTATAATGGGATTGTCGTGTGGGAGGAAATCACTGTCCACTGACAGCACCCCAAAAGAAGTACATCAATGGTAGCACATTAATTTGTTGAGATAAATGGAAGATATAATGGTTTGTTTATTTCAAGTCTCCTTACTTCTTCACTTATCGAGAAGATTTATAACCAGTTGACTTGGATGTTCCTTATGTCGGTGCAGATAACGAATGTTGTATTTTTCTATATCTTATTTTACTGTTAGAATGACGTTGTTATACTCATACCAGGAAAATGCGAAAATTGAACAAAGAATTTTGGTGCAATATTTATAGAATTTCAATATTAGAGTTCTTGCAATTTTCCATGATTGGATCCGAAAGCCCATATACGTTTCAATATCTATCTATCTTCGGGTTTTCTACAGCTGCTGCTGTCTTCCCGTGCCAAACCTCCAAAGCCTACGATCTTGGGTATCTTCAATGTTTAGCCCACTTACTTGCATTACTATCCTCATGTTTTCTTTCCATGTTGACTTTGGTCTCCCTCTTTTCTTCTTTCTCGTTGGTTGCCATTGATATAGTAGTTTCAGCCATCGCTCAACTTCCATTCTTAAAATATGTCCTAATCATTTTAATTCCTTGCCCTCAATTCTTTCAATTATGCTTTCTTCTGCTTCCATTATGTTTCTAATTTCCCTAATTGTGACATGTTCTCATTCATCATATGGAATTTAATAACGATATTATTTTGCTACTCAATTCAATTCTATGATTCAGGTTCTCTTTGCCTATACCTTCAATGTTAATTATTCCCTAATATTAGGTTTGTTTCACTTGCTTTATTTGAATTCCTTCTTCCTACATTAAATTTCCTCTTTCATTGCTATTTATTGCCAAAAATTCTGTTTTTTTTGTAAATTTACTGTGAGACCCCATGATTCATATGTGTTTTCCAACCTTTTTATCATGAATTCCATATCAAATTTGTTTTGTGCTAAATCCAGTTGATCATCAGCAAATTGTAAAGTCAGTAAAAAATATATTACCTATTGGGATACCCATACCTTTGCAGCGTTGTTTTCATTTCATTAATATAAATACTCGGCCGCGGTGGACTAGTGGTTATGCTCCTTGCCTCTAGTCCCGAGGGTCGCGGGTTCAAACCCGGCCGGGGTTGGTGGATTTTTTAGGATGGAAAAATCCAAGGAGCAAGTCCTCCGGGAGGGACTTTAAGCCGTGGGTCCCGAGTCTGAAGATTTTGAGGCTCATAAAAGCTCCTTAAGCCTGAATGAAAGGCCTCTAAGCAAAATTTACCGAATTTTCCCGTCCTAGTACTACCTTGGTTTCCTAGATGTCAGTATGAGGGGGAACGCTGACCACGTACCACTCAAATGACATCTATACAAAAACAAGTGTAACTAAATTAATATGGTTCAGATTCTTCCCTGTAGGGGGAGAGCGCCTAAATCTCTGTTAAGGGAAACATAGGCTTACAAGATTACATAAATATTAAATAAAGTTGGTGATAGACTGCGCCCTTGTTTTAATATGATTTTGTAAATTATGAGTTTGTTTTCTGTACTCAAATTTGATTTGTATCCTAGTAGTCAATCAAATTTTAGAGTTCTTAATTTTAACGATGTGCGTTTCTTTGGGGTATGTATTTACTATGTTGTTCTACGGTTCAGATGCATATCCAAATATTTAACGCTGTCATCTGTTGGAATGGCTTGTTATTATGGACCACAGTAGGACAGTTGCCAGTTCTTGTTCTAAATATTATGTGGGCAGATTTGATTTCACTAGCTCGTATACACCGCGTATTCACAACCATTCATTTACCTCATTAAGTTGTAGCTGGGGATTTTTATAAGCTTGCACGGCGTCTTTATCGATGCAGAAGGCAATGTCTTCGGCGAATGAAGTCACTAGTACTTCACAAGTTTATGGGATATCACCTCTATACTGTGTATATAACAGTGGCCCCAAAACGGAACCTTAAGGTGTTCCAGAAGATGTTGTATAAACCAGATAATTATTCTCCATATTTTACTTGAAAAACTCTATTACTAAGACTATTTATATTTAACTCATGCCCCAAATGGGAGTCAATGACCAAACATATTTCAATGATTTTTTATTTACAACCAATCACAGTCGTTTTTCACCTCGATTTTATCAGTTTAATTTTATCATATTAAAATCAAGCCCCTCCTTTTTAACATTCTGAATAGATTAGAACATTATTTTGCAATGACTGACTCACTAAGAAATACGGCTACCAGATTGTATATAAAGTGCACGAATTTAAGCAGATACTGCTTGCGGGATATAATAGAAAAACATTCGTAGTAATTGGTTATACTAAAATGGAAATACGCCACTGTTTGCATTTTCTTAAACGTATTATTTCCCCAGGAATTTACGTTCCACAAAAATATAATTTACATCATAGAACATCAGAAATTAATTAATAACCTATAATATTGGTTATAAACAGTTTGATGTGTTTCATTTTTTCTCCACTAGGGTGCACTCTTATAATATTGCGATCCTTTGACAATAAATAATATGATCTGCTTACAGTGATGAACAAGTGAAACATAACAAACGTTTCTCATTTGTTTTCAAGCATCGCCGTTTACAATAAATGTATAAATATTTTAAAATAGTCCTAACAAATTCCACTCTTAATTTCCCAAATTCTCTAGATAAATTCACTCCTCACTTCGTGAGTCGTGACTTTTTAAACATCACCGTTTACATTAAATATATAAATATTTTTAAATAGTCCTAAAAAATGCCACTTACGATTTCCAAATTCTCTAGATAAATTGAAAATCACTCGTTGCATTACTTATGACTATTTAACTCATGCTCCAAATGGGAGTCAATGACCAATCACGTTTCAATGATTTCTGTTTTACAACCAATCAGAGTCGTGTTTCACGAAATATTTATCAGTGTTATAATTACCATATTAAAGAAAGCTCCTCCTTTTTTAATATTCTGAACAGGTCTGAGCATTATTTTGCAGTGACAGAGCCTGTGAGAAATACCGCTACCAGATTGTATATATAGTGCATGAATGTCAACACATGCCGCATGCGGGAGTTAATATAAAACCATTTGTAGCAATTGATTATACCACCAAAAAAAGAAACCACTGTTTGCACTTTCTTAAATGTATTTTTTCCCAGGTAACAATCCAGAAAAGTACATTTGTCATATTTACATCATACGACATCAGAAATGAATTAATATACAGTTTGATGTGTTTCATTTTTTCTCCACTAGAGATCATTCTGACAATATTGCGTTCCTTTGGCAATAAATAGTATGCTCTGGTTGCAGTGATAAACAAAAGAAGCAGATGAAGCGTACTTATCGTTTCTCATTTGTTTTCAAACATCGCCGTTTACATTAAATATATAAATATTTTAAAATAACTTCAGTTAAATAATGATTTGTGAGTAAACAGCTTAATTTTATTCGTTAAATAGTCCTAAACAAATGCCACTCTTGAGTTCCAAATTCTCTAGATAAATTGAAAAATCACTTTCCCCTCTTCGCTCATTCTTTTCCCATTTTCCGACATACTTATTCCATCCGCTTCTAAAATAATTCCACATACTTAAATTTTGTTACTGTTTTAATTATCCATTTTCTGTCATCGATTTTTCTTCGCTCATATCCAATGTTAAATATTCTGTTTTCTTAAAAATTTACTTTTAGTCCTCATTTTCGGAGTTTTTCCAATTTTCTGAGGATTTTTACGCTCTTAAAAATCTGCTGATCCCGACCGAGTTTGAATCGGATGTGACCGTGCACATTAGAACCGACTAGACTGATTATTGATGTCTGCATTATGTAAACACATTTGAAAAAAAAATCGGATATTAGAGTTATTTTTATGAGCTCCGACTCTATAAACTTATTTTGTTAATTTGGAATTTGAATAAAAGAAGACGGCTATTAAATTAGAGAATGGGGAATGAATATATCTGCTACCAAATTTAGAGGAAGGTTTATTTTAAAATTCTAACTAAATTATATGCTTTGTAGAAGAAGATATCCTTGGTTCCAGACGTCAAGGATGGCTCTTGACAAAACATACCGAGTGTTGTGTTTACCTTTGCCAGACAGAACTTGACAATCTTTGTTCATCTTATGAAGCAAGCGTGAACTTTGGAACTTTTTTCCCACAATATTAATCGTATGTTTAAAAATGTTTGCCTTTATATATATATTAGATACTTTAAATTCACATATGAAACTACGCCCAAAATTTCAGAATATAACAACAATGTTTATTGATTCATCGTGTTTTTTCCCCCTCCAAAGTCAACATTACTCTTTCTCTAGGCATATCGTTTCTGCAATAAATAAATTTAAGTAAAGATACAACATATACTAAAATACCCTGAACGTAGATACAATATTGTAGACAACAGGTTACAAAATTAGATTTAGTAACTTGTATAAATAACTATTAAATAACGACATTTAAATACAATATAGGAAACAGTCACGCAACGCTCCAGCCATATATACCCTTCTAGTGCTGCACTCTTATTATATGTAGATTAGTATATATATATAGTCCACCTCTGTGGTCCCGAGGTAGCGTGCTGCCTTGTCACGCAGCGGGTCCGAGTTCGATTCCCGGTCGGGACAGGCTCCTGGGTGAGGTTTTTCGGGGGTTTCCTCACCTGTAAGACAAATATCAGGAAGCTTAGGGCCCAACGGTCCCAAAAAATGATCCACCATCCTTATCATTATCATCATCATGCTTAACCAGTGTGGAAAGCAACGGGAAGCTACCACACCTATAGTTCTTAGTAAAGATGCAAAGCATAGCATGATAATGCTATGATTGCAGCGAAAGACCTGCCCTCGGGCAGAATTACTATGGATGGATATATATATATATAATTTATGTCTGCAGATGTTTGTTCTACTTCGGTTTCGGATATAGGCGTACTTCTATCGTACCGTAAAGTGATATCTTCACATACAGAATCTCCTGAACATTTATATATGATGAAAGCTAATATTTCATCTGCAAATATTTATGATCGCTGTACGTGCGTGTTTTGTCTTTGTATTTAATTTTTCTCTCTCTCGTAGAACTGCTTATAGATTTTGTAGATTGTATATATATATATATATATATATATATATATATATATATTGAATCAATTTAATATTGTATTTTATTATTTTTCTTTCGAAAAATTCCAAGAAATTCATAATGACTCATAATTTCAATATAACACTGGTGTTTGTTTCAACTGGAAGAACGAACTTGAAAGTTTAAAGGTGAACCCATTTTTGCATGGGTGACAGTTCCCTTGTAAGAATTGAGTTTTGTAAAATTTGAAGAACACGTTTGATAGAATGTCTTCCCAGATATTTGTTATCTGATGTTGAAAATTCAGTAACAATGAATGTTATCTTAAGGAGAGTGTTTTACCCTTGTTCTAAGAGTAGCTCTGTTATTTCACATAAGAATAGCCCATGTAACTTAAACGTAATTTTATAGTGCTGGAAACCGATTGGTTAGTAGTGCCCTGATTTTAAATCTAGAAGATTTCAGTTTCATACAAAATATTTACAAAGACAACACCATAAAGATTAAATTAAATAACAGATTTTCTGAAGAAGGAATTATAAATCGTGGTGTGAGACAAGGCTGCCCCCTATCCCCAAAACTTTTTGCAATTTATATCAATGAAGTAATATGTTGCTGGAACAAAACATATAAATTTGGAATAAGAATATCAGAAAATAGAAAATTAAACACCCTATTGTTTGCAGATGACCAAATAATAATAGCAAATTCCGAAGATAATCTACAGAAAGGTCTGTATGAACTTAACAAAATTACAGAAGAATATGGATTAAAGATATCTACAGAAAATACAAAAATTATGCATTTCAAGGTGTAGATCCTGTTAGAAGTAAAATTGTACTGGACAATAAAATTTTGGAGCAGGTGAATAATTTTACATATCTAGGATGCAATATCTCATATGGAGAAGAAAAGGATGTAAATGCAAAAATATCTAAATTTTTAAGAATTTTAGGGTTAATAAATTCTATCTTCAAGCCACAGTTAGTCCAAAAGCATTCAAGACTGAAAGTGTATAAAACACTGGCTCTTCCAACTCTTTTGTATGGTAGCGAAGTACGGACGTTGAAACAGAAGGATATACAGAGACTTAGATCTGCTGAAATGAGATATCTTCGGAGGACTGCAGGATATACACTACTAGATCACAAAAAAAATGAAGGCATCTTAGGAGAATTACACATGGAATCTTTAGAAAACAAAATTTCTGATTATAAGTCAAGATGGATGCAACATGTTCATCGAATGGAAGATCACAGAATACCCAAACTAATGTTAAGATATCAACCTGCAGGAAGAAGAAGATCAGGACGTCCACTCAAAAGACTTCTGGATGGTGTTTCTCTTGAGGCCGAAACAGGTCAACAAATGGCCTAAATTCGTGAATGTACTATGATGATGATGAAGATTTCAGTTTGTGCATTCACGTTCTAGGAGATTTACAAAAATATTGTTTAGTTTGTAAGTAATATGAGGTTTGGGGATTTTTCTTTACTCATTTATAGGGTTGTCATATAGTTTATATCATCGTTTCCCAACATGTGGTTCGCGAACCCCTAGGGGGTTCGCCAAATATTTCAAGGGGTTCACCAAAACTTTTCCATAATGGCGGGTTTAGAGGTTAGGCCTATTATTGTTTATTGTTTCCTTCATAATATTATTAATAATAATAATAATAATAATAATAATAATAATAATAATAATAATAATAAGTCCACCGCTGTGGTCTCGGGGTAACGTGCTCCCTTGTCACGCAGCGGTCCCGGGTTCGATCCCCGGTCGGGACAGTTTTTCTGGGTGATGTTTTTATCGGGGTTTTTCCTCACCTGTAAGACAATTGTCAGGAACACTTTAAGGCCCAAACGGTCCCCGAAATCATATGGCCATCGCAATCATCATCATATCTTAGGTTAAGTTTAGGATTAGGGACTCTCCTGGCGCACCATTATCATCATCATCACCCATCACATCATCGGGGCAACGTAACCCCGCCTTCCAGGCGCCCCAACCTCAGAAGTGGGTTACAAGTACGCCATGCCAGGAGAGAAACCAGGAATGTCGAAAGACAAACGTGGGGCATTTGAAAAAAATATAATTATTATTATCATTATTTTAAAATTAAATCAACCCTATAATGCCCCTTGCTGCATATGTGTAACATCGGAAATTTATCACATTATTTCCACAATAAATTAATATTTACCGCGATTGCCTGATTTACTGTTATGTAACAACGTTAGGATACATTAGATTTCGCTACAACTAGGCCTACATGTTTTGAAACTGTTAAGCCATAACTAGAGTAACTTTAGGTTTTAACCTTTAAGGGTTAAGTTAATTTAAGGTTATTAAACTTTTTGGTTGGAGTTAAATGTTATGCATGTCTACTGTATGTATATTTAAAAGTCAGTGGTTCACCCAACTAGATGGTTGTGGAAGGGGTTCGCTTGTCGAAAAAGCTTGGGAACCACTGTTCTACATCTTAAAAAACGACATTTCTCATTTTAAAAAAGTCCATCGCGCAGTAACTAAGCGAATTCCTTAGGAAATCGAATTTACAGTTCAAATTTATTGTTTACGTGATATATTCTTGTTGTTATTTAAATGGTATTTGGTTACGTTTCAAGAAAACAAACACGGTGGTTGCTAGAGTGATTTTTTTAATTATTTGGATTTCAGACACATTCCCCCTCCTATTGGTCCGACTTTGTTGATTTTTGGAGAATCTGTGTCCATGGTGCGACAGACCTAGAAAGCCCTTTGCATTCCAGCCGGCTGCTGGCCTTACATCCGCATATGTTAATGACAGAGATAGATGATAATCCAGCCAGTGTACTGGTGACATGTGGTTAGCATTTCGGATACCCCCCAGGCTTTATATCTACTTTTCTCAACCTGAAACCGCTACTTATTGTAGCCATCCAAATTCCTCGCGATTCTGGGTCCCATACTGGCCGAAATTCCGTGATAAAATTTCTTCCCCATAGGGAATCGAAGCAGCGCTATTCCTGTAGCTTTGCACCATGCCTTAAACCGCTCGGTTACAGCGCGGGACTTTTGGAGAATAACTTTCTAATGTCATCTTAATAACACTTACCGAGTTTCGTTACGAAAAAAATTGCAACCGCCCGAGCGATTTTTAAAATTTCGGTTCGGAGGAAACTCCACTCCTAGTGATCCGATTTTGCTGGTTAAGGAAATTGGCTTTTTCAAAATTATTGCTAAGTTTGATTTCGAAAAAAAAAATCTGGTTTTGGAGCGTTGACACACACACCCGCGCACGCACACGCACACGCAGGCACACACACGTATGCACACACATTTTTGTCGTGGTCTTTTTCAGTGTATGCTAAGCATAAGTGATAAATATTTGTAAATGTTTTTCAAAAATCTTTTCATGACTATTTAACTCCTGCCCCAAATGGGAGTCAATGACCAATCACGTTTCAATGATTTCTGTTTTACAACCAATCAGAGTCGTGTTTCACCAAATATTTATCAGTGTTATAATTACCATATTAAAGAAAGCTCCTCCTTACAATATTGCGTTCCTTTGGCAATAAATAGTATGATCTGGTTGCAGTGATAAACAAAAGAAGCAGTAGAAGCGTACCTATCGTTTCTCATTTGTAAACATCGCCGTTTACATTAAATATATAAATATTTTAAAATAACTATAGTTAAATAATGATTTGTGAGTAAACAGCTTAATTTTATTCGTTAAATAGTGCTAACAGATGCCACTCTTGATTTCCAAATTATCTAGATAAATTCACTCCTCACTTCGTGAGTCGTGAATTTATCGATAATTTGGAAATCACTCGTGGCATTACTTATGATAATCTCAAATGCTACTTTCTTTCAAATTCGATAAAATGTACACACTATACGTTAATTAAACTGAATAATTTTATGGGTTTAGATTAGTTGCTGACAATTTGGGGTAGTGAAAGTAATGTCTCGAAAAAAAATCTTATCAGATGATGTTGTTTACATTTGATATTTATTTTTTATCTAATGACTGTTTAATAGAAACACAAGTCATTAATTAAATACAAAACGAAATAACAAAACAAGTCAACTGAAGTAAGACCAAATTCATCTATTCTTCCCATAACTATCGATTTCTGACGAGCATCGAAGGAAGAAGGCATTTGATGATGTTGGTCCATATCTGCAAGGTTGCATAATTCACAGGCTTGATATTACGTGATTTCCAATCCAAATTGTTGTAAACCTTTGTAATCTAATAGTCCTTCTAGGACTATCGTCTTAGGGGATGATGATTATGCGTCCACATCCTTAATAGATTCTTGACACTTGTTAAGATAGCATCCTTATTATTTCTTTCTGGGAGTCACTTTCCAAACACAAGGAAACGTGTTTATACACCATCTAAATGACAGAGTAAATGCTGCGATAAGAGCCATAAGCGACATTAAGTCAATAAACAGACTCTCACTAGAAACATCACTACAACTTTTTGAAGTTAAAGTTGATCCCGGTGCAACATATGGGTTAGAGAATATATGGATCCATTTAAAGAAAAAATAACCTAGAAAAATTAGAGAAACTAAAAGCCTCACACCTAAAAAGGGTGCTTTGTCTCTCCAAATAAACACTTCGCGACTTGTATATGAACTCTACAGAGAACCATTCTACATAGAAGAGCTGAGGCTAAAGTTCCTACTACCAGTGACACCAGCTTACTAGGACCTCCTGCAATAACTCCACGAGAAGAAACACAGAATATGGGAAGAATTCTATGTTACTGACGCTATGACAAACTGTAAATGGACTCGGGGAGGATATGAATTGCGCCACGCAGTGACCAGACTCGTTGTGCATGGATTTCACCATACGCTGTGCAGTAACCAGATATTCCACGAGCCCGGACTGCATGTGTGCAAGATGTGGTGAACAGTGCGTGAAATATCATGTGTTAAACTGTAGGACGAGATCAGAATCGTTGTTGAAACTCTGCAGTGACTAAGAACAATCTTCTTTGCACATTGTGCGCATTTCTTATTATATTATTATTTCTAACTGATAAGTGAGGCTCCACCAAATTTATTTCTATTGAGTTCTATAAATAATTTTATTTACGTTTCTTGGATTTGCGCTGTTGAATATCGTGTGACATGGATTGAAATATGATCTGCACTTACAGTACAGAGAGACAGGCGAACACTAGTTTAATACGACCCTGAGCAGATAACTTCGACCTTGTGTTCATTATTGTGAAATTACTGCGTTTCTTACTTCCACAATACGTAGTAAATACTGCTTTAAATAAATACAAGTATTAGTGTAATATCCTGGAAACCTTTAAGCGGAGAATTCAACCCGATCACAAATCGAACCCAGGTCCTCAGCCTGAGAGGCAATGGTGATTCATCTACCCCTAGATCACAGCAGCAGTCTCCAATGCCATTTTGTAATCTTTCTTCTCGTTATTTTTCGTGTCAGAAATAGCGCTCATTTGCTGCAACAACGTCATAACTAAAAAAATCACGATATTTTAGTTAATATCACAGGGAGACTTAGAATGACAATATTTAAAACTTCAAATGCTTCTCCTGAAAAATCGTGATTTTTGAGTTATGACGTTGTTCCAGCAAATGAGAGATTATAATTTCTCAAATCTTCTAATTTCTGGACCAGCGTCATGGGCTAGTGGTCAGCGTTTCTGATTACAATTCATGAGGTCTTAGATTCGATTCCCTGTCAGATCATAGGAATGTTTTGTTAAAGGGAATTATTCCTGTGGTTGGACATGGTCTGAAATTTAGGTTAAGTTTAGATTAAAACTCTCCTGGTGCTTAATTAACTTTTATCATATCGGGTAACGTAAATCCGCCTTCCAAGTGCCCCAACCTAAGAAATGGATTACAATTCCGCTAATGCCAGGGGAGAAAGCCAGAAATGACATGAAATACAATGTGGTGGCATTGGACAAGAAAAAACTAATTTAGTTAGTTTATGAACCGATTTTTTTTACTATTTTTTATCGCAATGCTAATGATATTTGTGTTTCCTGGAGAGCATCGTGACATAAAATAGGAGCATCTAATTTACAATTATTAAAACAATTGTAATGATAAACTTCACCTGAACTCGTGTTCTTGGTTTTAGGGGTCGAGTTTGAGATAGCTCCTTCCATATGTCATGCCTTCCGCTTTTTTCTGCGCCATTTTTCGCCTGACTTTCCTCTCTTTTCATCATCCCTTTTTACGCAGTATTCCTATCTTGTTCTTTGTCTTTCTATTGATCTTTTCAGGCAATCAGTTCAATGCCTTCTTTGGTAATCTATCGTTCGAATTCCTCATGGCTTATCTAAATCATCTGTTTACTTTCTTCCAATGTTCTTGTAATTCATAAAACTTTTTTCTTAATTTTAACACCATATTTTATAGTTTTATTTAATTAAAGATAAATTATTTTTATATCATCTTAAATCTAATGCACCATTCTTTAATACATGTATGCCAAACTTTTGAAGTCAATAAACACATGTCTAATATGTACATTTTACTGGTTCACACTATTAAATGTTAGTGCTTTCCATGTAGAATCTAATGACACCTAAAACTCCATTTCGACAAAAATAAGTGACTTACCTTATTATTTCCCTGTACTCTTCATATTTGAATAAAAATGTTCATGCACAATTAGTTTTAAATGTTTTATTTAAATAATTTCGGGTCCATATATATGTATACGAATGTATGTCGGTCTATCTGTTTGTCCTTGATAGACTTCTAAACCGTTCAATCGATTTTTGTGAAAATATGTATATAGACCTACAGGTTTTCAGATGCAGCGAATGTTTAGCCGTTATGTATTATGTTCTAAAATCATTACGTACAGGAATTCACCTGAAACGAAAATTTAAAAATCGCTCTAGCGATCACAATTTTCTATGTTTCACAACAAAACTCGGAATATTTTATTAAAATGAACCAAGGTATATATTATTAAAAAATCAGCTAAATCCGACCGTTAAAAATGGGGGTTTACCTGAAATTTGAAATTAAAAATTTACTCCAGCAACTGTCATGTTTGGTTCGTCGCAGTGAATACCATATGATTAATTAAACCTCAATATTTAATTTATTTAGGCGTAGTAACACATGTCGGATATTAGCTAGTATTATATAAATGTTTAATAATTTCAATAAGCAGGTATTAATTATATTTAAGCCTAATACGTAAAGCATTTCTAAGAACTAAAATAATCGAATTCATAGAATATATCACTTATGCCAAACAAAACTCCCTGACTAAAAACAATTGTCTCTCTGGGTTAGAATACATTTTCAGAGAAGTGTAAAAAGAACGAATTAATTATTGCCCGACTGAGAATTGGATACGGTTTTTCAGCAAAGCTCATCTTCTGAATGGCGATTCTCCTCCTATGTGTAAGCTCTGTCATGCTCGACTTAGGGTAAACCATGTTTTGCTCCACTGTACTTCATTTTACGTATCTGCGATGCAAATATCGGTTACCTAATAACTTATAGTTTTGAAATTCATGTTAAATCACCGTTGAGATTATGTAATAAGATGTTAATTATATATTTTTTTACCTGGTAAGTCAGTTGTCCTCAACTAAGTTCAAGTTATTCTAATATGGAGGCCTTTCGAAAACAATGTTTCATCTTCTGCGTTTTAACTGGAACTGATGGCTGATGGTGTTGTAGCCTATAGGTTGTATAATGAATTTATGTCTGCGGTTATGTTCTCGTTGAGCAGGTCTTCATTCCTCGAAACAGGTCATCGATTTGAAAAAAATCGATAACTCTGTGTCAATACTACACAAAGAGGATAACAACAACAGAATCAACATCCTTGAAGACATAGAGATTCTGAAAGAAGCAAGGAATAAAGACCTGCTCAACGAGAACATAACCGCAGACATAAATCCATTATACAACCTATACAACACCATCAGCAATCAGTTTCAGTTAAAACGCAAAGATGAAACATTGTTTTCGAAAGGCCTCCATATTAGAATAACTTGAAGTTTAATAACTTAGTTGAGAACGACTGACTTACCAGGTAAAAAATTATATAATTAACATCATATTTAAAAAGAGTTTTACGTTTATAAAATTTTGTCTTTACAAAGATAAAAATATAACTTTTACACACGTTTTAAATCATTTGGTCTATTTTATCTTCTAGCTTTTAGTGTAATATTTTAATACTGAGAATTATGAAACTGAAAGGGCGGTAATAACCCCAGGTGTAGGCGTCCAAAAAACATAAGTCTATTATGGCCACCAAATGTCGATGCTCAAAATCAGTCTATATACTCCGACGTAAGGAACTGTCGTATTTGATCTACGTAGATAGAATGTCCTATATGTTCAGACATAACTAACTCACTGGCTTTATCGAACATATAGGTTCATCACCACGCGTACATACATACACACACATACATACATTATATTACATTACATATTTAAACTGGCATAGTTACGGCTTGATTTTGTTTCACTCAACCATACAACTATATATGGGCATAATAATATAATATAAAATAATATAACATGGGCTCCCTGATGTAGTAAAATCAATTCTATGCAAATAAGTTATAAATATATTTATACAAAATTAAGCCAAATTTAGTTTCATATTTAAGAGACTGAAATTGTATTAAATCACGAATTAATCATCTGAAATACTGATTACAAAATAAATATATTTAAATTTATTTTAGTAGA
This sequence comes from Diploptera punctata, assembly GCA_030220185.1. Taxonomy (NCBI): domain Eukaryota; kingdom Metazoa; phylum Arthropoda; class Insecta; order Blattodea; family Blaberidae; genus Diploptera; species Diploptera punctata. The sequence goes on along the minus strand of JASPKZ010000825.1, from coordinate 181,466 downwards.
AAGTAACGTCCGCCAGTCTGTAATGACACACATCTAATTAATTAATTTATTTTGTGTCTGTAATTTATAATATTATATTTTGTAATAAAATAATAACAATAACTATAGTAAGCATTTTGCAACAACATACGATGGAAATTGCGCATACAAATAAACACAGTCACCTTCATACCGCATTAGAAACAAATTATTATTATATAATATTGTTTATAAATGTCAACACATAAACTTCCCTTTACGCAGTAGGCCTATGCATGACTAAGACCAGGAATTGAATTTGCACTGAATCAATAGAGATGGAATCAGTTAGATGTAGGCTAACTTGTGGTTAAATTTTAAACCCACCTCGCATGTGAATATCGCTGTTGTTTTCCATTAAAATTCGCCATTTGTTAATTAAATGTAAACTATACCTGCAACTTTCTTAGTAATATTAGGATCTGTCATTTAACGGTTGGTATTGTTCTACACAAGTTAATATTCATTACGTTATTGCTCATTTACATTATAAGGAGCTAGTTGGCAATTGCAGTAGCGTTTGACTCTTATATTGGGAGGTCCTAGGTTCAAACTCTAACATTGATTAAATAAATAAATAACTTATATATATCATCATCATCATCATCATTCTTCACGGATTGGGTCTTTGCCTGTTCCGATCTCACATCTTTTCAGCCCAACGCTTTCTTGGTCTTCCCACTAACCTTCGTTTTACAGGATTATAAATCAGTGCTATCTTTGGTATCCTATCCTCTGTCATTCTTTGCAGATGCTCCTTCCAATTGTTCCTATGTTCTTCTATATATATATATATATATATATATATATATATATATCCATCCATAGTAATTCTGCCCGAGGGTAGGTCTTTCAACGCTATCATAGCATTTTCATGCTATGCTTTGCAGCTTTACTAGGGAATTGTAGGTGTGGTAGCTTCCCGTTACTTTCCACACCGCTTAAGGATGATGGTGTTAATGATAAGGATGATGATGATGGCCGATGGTTTTCGGGGACCGCTGGGCCCTAAGCTTCCTGACATTTGTCTTACAGGTGAGGAAAACCCCCGAAAAAAAAATTCACCCAGGAGCTTGTCCCGACCGGGAATCGAACCCGGGCCCCCTGCGTGACAAGGCAGCACGCTACCTCGAGACCACAGCGGTGGATTATATATGTATATATGTGTGTGTGTGCCTGCTTTCCCTTAAGTCATCTAGGTAAATGGTGATTGGAATTTTGTTACTAGTATCCACTTCCTCATAAATCCACTACCTATTGGATTTGACGTAATATGTTAAAGCTATTGCGGATAAGAATTAAATGAAGTTATATTTCAATATGTATATGATTGCAAAACGTTTTTATGTTTTAACATAAGATCTTAAAGCCTTTGCAGATAAGAATTAAATAATTTTATATTTCAATAGGTATATCAGTATAAAACTTTTTTGCGATTTGACTTAAGCCGTTAAAGCTTTTACAGATAAAAATGTAATGTTATATTTCAATCAGTGAAAACGTTTTTGCGATTTTAGCTGGATTTTGTCAATTCTAAGTAAACAATTAATTATTGAATCTTATAAATTAATCAATTAATTAACTATGATTAATTAACTACGATACGGTGTACCCCATTTTAAAGGCTATGTTAGATGTCTTAAACTGTCCAGCGCCATAGCCGAGTGGTTAAGGCAAATGTCTTCGAGCAGAGCTATGGGACTTGCGCTGGTTCGGATCTCCATGGGGGAAGACATTTTCTCATGAAATTTCAGCCAGTATGGGACCGGTGCCTACCAAGCATCATCAGGCATTTGGGCCGCTACAATAAGTAGCGGCCCCATGTTGAGAAAACCAGCTAGAACGGCTGGGGGACCCTACATGCTGACCACATGTCACCCCTTCACTGGGTGGATGGTCGTCTACCTATGTTATTGACATGCGGGTGTGAGACCAGCAGCCGGCTCGTATCATGGGCCTTCTAGGCCTGTTGCGTTTACTTTAGGTGTCTTAATCTACATTGTTTTGAGCCTATAATTCGGAGGTATACGTACTGCTTATGCAAAATAGAGTGTACACTAGGGATATACAACATCAGATATTTGGGTCATGCTTTTATTAAAAATAACTTTAGAGATATGCATCACGAGAAGAAGGGATGGTAATTGAAAGACGCGTTCTGCTCTGAAATAGAGGTGGACAGAGTCCAACAGACATTATGCATAATGCTTATAGAAGTGACGGGCGAAATTCCTGCTGAAACCTTTCACTAGATGTCATTGGATCGAGGAGAAAGTATTGTAAAGTTTATATAAGAAGAGAAGTGTGTAAATTTCAATCTTGTGGAATTCCGGGCTTTAGTTACAGTATAGATCCTTTTAATGGAAGTGTACGACATCCTTTCTCGGCTTTGAGAGACTTACTTTGTAGTTGACATACCGTGTAACCGTGAAATGAAAATGCGATTCCAAACAACGGCTTCACCAAGGTCTCGCCACTCAATTCAGCACACACAATGACTGATAATTGAGCTATTGATGGATCAAGGCTGTTTATTGCAACTTTGATCTCAGTGCACATCAGAATTTTCCAATTATACTTTATGGCCATACTCAATATCTTACATATAATATAATGGTTAGCATACTCGCCTCTGGTTTCGAGGTTCGCAGGTTGAAATTGGCCGCAATTGATTGATTATGTAGACGTAAAAATCCTGAGTGTAATAATTTATTTATCTATATACAGATTTTCAATGTTTACACATCTTTCTGTGCCTAAAGTTTTATTTTCCTTCACTTATTTCTATCCAACCACTCCATGTCCTCCACTCCTCTTTTGTTCTTATTCCAGTTCTTATTTCTTGCATCCACGAGTTTCGAGGTCTTCCTTTTCTTCTATAATAATAATAATAATAATAATAATAATAATAATAATAATAATAATAATAATAATAATAATAATAATAATAATAATAATAATAATAATAATAATAATAATGATAATGATAATGATAATGATAATGATAATGATAATGATAATGATAATGATAATGATAATGATAATGATAATGATAATGATGATGATGATGATGATGATTATGTTAATGATGGTGATGGTGATGATGATGATGATTATGATTATGTTAATGATGGTGATGATGATGGTGATGATGATGATGATGACGACGATGATGATAATTTTATTTATATACAGATATTTAATGTTTACACATCTTTATGTGCCTAAAGTTTTATTTATTTCTCCACTCGTCTCTATCCATCCACTCCATGTCCTCCAGTCCTCTTTTTTCTTATTACAGTTCATATTTCTTGCATCCACGAATTTCGAGGTCTCCCTTTTCTTCTATAATAATAATAATAATAATAATAATAATAATAATAATAATAATAATAATAATAATAATAATGATAATTATAATGATGATGATGATTATTATGATAATGATGGTGATGATGATGGTGATGATGATGATGATGATGATGATGATGATGATGACGACGACGATGATGATAATTTTATTTATATACAGATATTTAATGTTTACACATCTTTATGTGCCTAAAGTTTTATTTATTTCTCCACTCGTCTCTATCCATCCACTCCATGTCCTCCAGTCCTCTTTTGTTCTTATTTCAGTTCTTATTTCTTGCATCCACAAGTTTCGAGGTCTTCCTTTCCTTCTTCCAGGTGGACATCATTCCAATATTTTTTTGGGTAACCTTTCTTCTTGCATTCGTCGTACATGCCCATGCCAATGTAATTCCTTATATATTATATAGTCTACTATTGGATATCTAATATTCATTTTTTCTCGTATGGCAGTATAATAATAATAATAATAATAATAATAATAATAATACAGAAAGAAGAAACTATATTTCAAGTTCTGTTACAAAGCATTTTATTATATGGGTCCGAAACCTGGGCAGTAAGTAAAAAACAATCCAACAAGCTGTTAGCTGTAGAAATGGATTTTTGGAGGCGATCTACAAGAATTTCAAGAAAGGATAAAGTCAGAAACAGCACAATAAGGGAAATTATGCAAGTTGAAGAAAAAAATTAGAAAAAAATAGAAGAAAACGTTTGAAATGGTATGGACACCTCATAAGAATGGAAGAAAATAGAATACCAAAGAAGATCCTTGATTGGAAAGCTAATGGAAGAAGTGGAAGAGGCAGACCTAGAGAACATTGAATAGATGGAGTGAGGAGAAATATGGAAGCTAGAGATTTGAGGGTAGAAGGTGCTTTAGACAGGAACCTCTGGCGACAAATCACCTTGGGTTGAATGAGAAATACTGTACTGTGGAATATTCCTAATAAAATAATAATAATAATAATAACTAATTCACTGGCACTATCGAACCAGTAGGTTCATGGCCTCGCAAACATAAGCTCTCCGTACATCCCTATCCTGAGCTGGTGCTTTCCAGTCATCCCCTGTATAATCTGCTTCTCTCAATACATGCTTCATGTAATAATACTATAATTTTATTTTTCGGTTTACAATATACATAGCCTATGCATATTCCTGTACCCAAAATTAAACAGCAATAATTTTCTTCCAGTATTCTCTATTAGGGAATTCCAAACATGTGCTGAGGAATTCACTATTTTGACTTACGTTGCTTTCACAGTCGGTCAAAGGTTTATTCACATAATAATTAAATTAATGTTTTTATTACCTCACCTCATATCCTTTTTCTTCTATACTGCAGTTTCGGAGCTTATCTCCATCGTCAGTAGCCTCTGGTCGACCGGTGTTACGTCGTTTCTTGGCGGTTTCCTTCTTACTTCTGTCGGTGGACCGATGAACCTCTGGATTAGGTCAAAATTTGCGGGAGTTTCAAAATTCATGAGTTTTTCTTTTTGTTTTTTGGATGTGGATTTTTTCCCAGACTGTGAGTTACTTTAGTTTATTTGTTGTTTGATTAGGCTAGCTTCTGTATCTATTAAATGTTTTTCAGACCAAGCATGGGCTGCTACTGCTGACTTGTCCACTTCCCCCTTTTTTACATTTCTAAGGTGTTCCTTCAATCTAGTTTTTAAATTTCTTTTTGTTTTCCTATATAGATTTTGTCGCAATCTTGACATTTGATCTGATATATTCTGATTTATATTCTTGTCCAATTTTTTCATTTTTGTTGGTTTTAATTATCTTGTTTAGGCTGTATTCATTCTTTGGGGCCAATCGAATGTTAAACTTATTGAAAATTTTCTGGAACTTGTGGTGTTTTACAGGATGGTAAGTGAATTTTTTGAATCTTATGTTCTCTTCGTTTGTTTTTTAAGTGTGCTTTCATTAATTAGTTTTTGCCTTTTGAACTTATTTATTTTCTTGTGTACCATGTTCTCTTCATAACCATTTTCTATTGCTACTTTAATTATGTATTCTTTTTCTTTTTCATATTTTTCACGGTTCAGGGGTACATTCACCAATCTGTGTGTTAGGCTATTGAATACAGCTTCTTTGTGAGCGAAATGGTTGAATCCTGATGCCTTAATGTAGTTGTCTTTATGTGTGTTCTTTCTGTATATTCCAAATTCTATTTTGTTTTTTTCGTTTCTAGTTAGGGTTAGATCCAAAAATGAAATTTGTCTTTCAGTTTCAGTTTCCATTGTGAATTTTACAGTTTTTGCTTTGAAGGTTCAGGAGTTTTAAGGCATCTTCTATTTGTTTATGGTTTATAATGGCTATTATATCGTCAACATATCTGCGCCAAAATTTGAAAGTTATGGGTGTCCCCTTGTGATTTTCTGTTCGAAACTACCCATGAATAAATTGGCCAGAAAGGGAGATAGTGGGTTTCCCATGGAAAGTCCAAAATTTTGTTTGTAGTATTTCCCATTGTGTGTAAAGAACATTTGTTCGATGCACAATTTTGTCAAATGATGTATTCTTCTATCTTTTTCTTTTCCAAATTATTGTTCGTTAACCATTTTTTCCAGAATATCAATGGTGGTTTCTCTTGGGACACTGGGAAACAATGAAACTACATCAAAAGAAACTAACCTGTCAGTTGGTTCTAATTCTCTGTGCTTGAAATCCTCTATCAATTCCAATGAATTGTCGATTGAAAGGTTCTCAAACCCTCCCATATTCTTGTATTCGCTACATAACCATCTAGCTATTTGGTATGTAGGTGACCCTATACAGTTGATAATGGGTCTCATTTTGTTTCCTGCCTTATGTGTTTTCGGGAGGCCGTGCATATTAGGGTTTTTAGGGTTGGGAACCTTTAGGTAAAACTTCTTTTGTTTGGTTAGGAGATTGTTTACTTTCTTTAGGGTGTTGTCCACCTCTTTGATGCATTTCGGAAGTGGGTTAGATTTAATTTCCGTGTATTCAGTTGATTCCAAAAGGTTGTACATTCTATTTTTATAATCAACAATGTCCATGATTACTATTTGATTTGCTTTGTCAGCTTTTGTGACTAATCAAACAAACAGATAAACTAAAGGAACTCACAGTCTGGGAAAAAATCCACATCCAAAAAAACAAAAAAGAAAAACTCATGAATTTTGAAACTCCCGCAAATTTTGACCTAATCCAGAGGTTCATCGGTCCACCGACAGAAGTAAGAAGGAAACCGCCAAGAAACGACATAACACCGGTCGACCAGAGGCTACTGACGATGGAGATAAGCTCCGAAACTGCAGTATAGAAGAAAAAGGATATGAGGTGAGGTAATAAAAACATTAATTTAATTATTAAATTAAACCTCATAGTGTTCTTTCCCTGTGAAAGTTAAATAAAAAAGTTTATTCACATACCCTGTTTAATTTTTTGTTCGTAAAATAAAACTTTGAATACATACTTATCGGAATATTAAACCTTGTTTTAGAAATATACATACTTACTCACTGGCACTATCGAACCTGTAGTTTCATGGCCGCGCGGACATAAGCTCTCCATACATCCCTATCCTAACTAATGCTTTTTAATCATTCCCTGTATAATCTACTTCCCTTAAATCATAGTTAATGTTATTCTCCCACTCATTCTTGGGCGTTTTCCCTCTGCCTTTCCTACAATAAGCTTCTTGCATGTCTTTCATTCCCAATACGCGCAACATGTCCTGCCCATCGTAGTCTACGAGACTTAACTGTTCTTATTATATCTGGCTTCCTATAAAGATCATGCAGTTCTTTGTTATGTAGTCTTCTGCATTCACCTCTCTATTCATCTCTCTTTGCTCCAAAAATGTTCCTAAGTACTTTATTCTCAAATACTTGTAATCTCCTTCCCTTCCTTAAAGTAAGAGTCCATGTTTTGCATCCATATAATATAACTGGTAGAATAATAGTTTTATATATTTTCAGTTTAACGTTTTTTGAAAGGAGTTGGTACATCAAAAGTTTCTGCAGTGCATAATAGCACGCATTTCCAGAATTGAGCCTATGTTTAATTTCTTTGTGCTTAGAAACATACATATTAGGAGTAAAAAAAAAAAAGACTATTTATTTACTTAGAAATGCTTGCCCTTGTCATAATATTGAACAGAGAAGGATCAAGGAACACTTGATGTTGTACTTGGAGAAAGGCTTAAGCAAGGCTGTTGACCCTTATTGAAATAACTGAGTAAGAAGCCTTGTCCCAGTTCTTACCGGGTGAAATAATTAATACAAGTAGAAACATATTGTGTAGATATATAAAGCGTTATTCATAGGCAAATTGCGTCGTTACACTTGCTGTGCCCAACTTTTGTCATATCGCTTCTCCTAACAGTAATTACGGCTATTAATTCTGACATCCTATCTTCTTTTTAGTATGCAGATGCCATCACTGCCCTACTGCATCCCGGCTTATCTCACTCTTTAGGGTGTCGTTTATCGGGTCAGTATTTTTTAGGTTATTCAATACTACAGGACATGAATTCCAAAAATTCATAGTATAAATTTACCTTAAATAATTGGTCAACAAAAAATAAATAAGAAATAAGGCATTTTTTCAACTAGCATGCATGACTAATATTCGGATGTCTGGTATACAATCCTCGGTGTCGACCAAACTAATTTAGTTTTTTCCTAGTTTTCCTAGTCAGCAAGGCTTTCTCTCTCCCTCTGGTCCTTGAATTTCTTAAAAACGTCATTCTCAAATACTCGTAATATTTTCTGTTATATTAAGTAAGAAACGATATTTATATAGTATAACTGGAAGATTAGCTATTTTACACATTTTATTTCAATCAACTTTTTAGTGAAATTGGAATGACCTGGTTTCCATAAAAGCATGTTGAAAAATCAAATTAGTGCACTAAATTGTATCCAGTGTAAAACAAATTAGCGCATAATGTACACAAATTTCTTTTCACAACACTGTCGCCATTTAGAGATAAAGTAAAGTGATCCCACAGCAGACCCGGAGGCCCTTGGGGTAGTAGGAGGTTAAGGCTCCCACTTTTTCTAGACAATCGGCACTTTATGTCAGCCGGGTTGTCAGCCCTGCGTGACGGCCGCCTTTACCCCCAGAACAAGCATCTGGTACTCTTCCGTTAGAGGCTGAGTCGACCCCAGGGCCATAGTGCCGCCAGAGGGTTTGGGTCAGTTTAAAAATCCTGACCCCAACGGGACTTGAACCCTCGACCCTCCGGCTTGTAGCTCAGTGCCTTAACCACTACGCTACGGCGTGCCCCCCCATTTAGAGATAGAAATTAAATTTTGTTACATCGATTAATTTGTTCTAATTTACTTTTTTTTTCTCCTGTAACATTTTTGAAAATAGATTTAAGAGGTTTCCATTGCCCAGCGACAACATTGAGGTATTGCGATAGACAAAAACTCCTGGAAGGCCCTGGCTTTCCTCCTACTGTTTTAATTTATCTTCTCCAAGGATATTCTAAAAGCTGGAAGTGAGAAGTAGGCTATTAACGTGTTGAAGAGAGGGGTCTGAACGTGATATGAGGGGAGCAGAATAGAGTACGTGGTTTACTCCACGTGTTGAACCAGAAACTGGTGGCAATGCAGGTTTCTTGGAATCAGCCACTACGTGATTAGACTGAGTGACCCTAATCCAATTCTTCCACCTAATAACACATAACAGATATGGAAATAATTTCACTGATGCCAATGATTATCAGTAATTTTTAATACATGTTGGAACTGACGAACTTTCTTAGGATCAGGGATACAATATTGAAATTAATGTACTCTGGCAAACTTTTCGCATGCAATATTTAATAAAACTGGATTGCCTGATTAGCACAATTGCCAGCGCGTAAAATTGGGAGATTTTGGGTTCAAATCCTGTATCAGGTAATACATTTTTTCTTCAGGTGTTTTAAGAATTGCATGCGAAAAGCTTCCTGAGCGCATCAATTTCAGTATTGTATTCTTAATGGCTAACATGGCAGGGGAGAAAATCGCATTATAATATAATGTTAGTGGAAGCAACCCTGTTGTAATGAATAGTTCACTACCAGGGTGATGGGGATTTCAAATAGAGAAAGATTTGTGTCTACCCCTGAATTTCCTGATGAACACGATTGGTTAGTGCGCCAGCGCGTAAAGCTGGATATCTTGGATTCAAATCCCGGATCAGGCAGATGTTTTTTTTTAATTTGTATTGTTCAGAGATGTTAGCTGAATGTTTTGATATAAGAAACTCATGGTATCTGGTGACCAGTATTATGTTATTTATGTGTAAAATTGTATGCTTTCATGGCCGGTATCTCGATTCCTGTTTAATTTGTCTTCGGGCCAAATGGCAGTGATTCAGTTTTGTTAAAACTCGAAGTGTCGTCTATTACTGCGGTAGACATCCTCTGATGATTCTGCGCGCTCTCTGAGAACCATTCGACTGTAGGCTACCAGACAGTTGAGTTCACAAAGAGCGAGCAGAATCTCTGAGGATGTCTTACTGCAGTAGGAAACGAAACGCCGAGTTTTAACTGGACCACGGCCATTTAGCCGGGAAGACCAATTACACAGGAATATTATTGATGTGTTAGACAAGAACCTTCCCCTTTGAGCCATGACGATCTGTTATATATATATATATATATATATATATATATATATATATATATATATATATATATACCGCTGTGGTCACGAGGTAGCGTGCTGCCTTGTCACGCAGCGGGCCCGGGTTCGATCCCCGGTCGGGGCAGTTTTTCTGGGTGAGGTTTTTATCGGGGTTTTTCCTCACCTGTAAGACAAATGTCAGGAAAACTTTAGGGCCCAAACGGTCCCCGAAATCATATGGCCATCATCATCATCCTTATCATTATCATCATCCTTCACTGGTGCGGAAAGCAACGGGAAGCTACCACACCTACAATTCCCTAGTAAAGCTGCAAGCATAGCATGAAAGTGCTATGATTGCAGTGAAGGACCTGCCTTCGGGCAGAATTACTATGGATGGATATATATATATATATATATATATATATATCGCTCATGGGCTGCAATAGTGGCACAATTAAAAATTGCTATATTTGAGTTTGTGCACTTTTCATCATCTTAAAATATTCTTCTTCCCTTCAGCAATAGTGGCTTATCGATTAGTTCAACCGCCATATAGCAGGCGTATTAGTTGTATTAGCCTTTCAGTGTTAAGGAAAATTTCAACCTCATTTATTTCAGAACTTTCTTTTTTGAGTTGTGCCACTATTGCTGCCCAGGAGCGATATATTTTATATATATATATATATATATATATATATAATTAAATTTTTGACGTTGTTCAATGCAAGCTTAATGTGACATAAGAAAAATACATGCCTGGACGGGATTTGAACCCGAACCTCTGGGTTGGAATCTTAGCGTGCTATCCATTACACCACCGGACAAATCCAATACAAACGTTTATATTTCTTATTATATTCTCCATTATTACTACTAGATGTAGCGAGAACTCGGTATTCACTGGCATCTGGTAGCTAACTATAACAAGTAAGCAATATTCTCTTTAATTTGCTTACTTGTTATATTAGCTACCAGATGGCAGTGAAGACCGAGTTCTCGCTAGATCTAGTAATAATGAAGAATATATATATAAGATAAATGTGTGTATTGGATTTGCCCGGTGTGTAATGGATAGCACGCTGGGTTACCAATCCAGAGGTCCGGGCTCAAATCCCGTCCAGGCATTTATTTTTCTTATGTCATATATATAACTAATCATCATCTTACATAATATGCACTATGTATTACATGAGTAATGAAAGAATCGAAAATAAAACTCATACTGTATAGTATATTTTTGTTACTTCCGAGTACCCATCTTATCATCGGGGTAACGTAACTCCGCCTCTCAGGCTTCCCAACCTCAGAAGTAGATTACAATTTCGCAACTGACTGGAGAGAATGGCAGGAATATCGTAAGATATGCTGATGACATTGGACAAAATAACCATGTAGCTGAATCAGGTTGGCAAAAACAGCTATAACGACTAGGGGACCGATATACTGATCGCATTACACCTCTATATCTGCTGGATTGTACATATCTATGATTCGCATGTGAAGCAAGCAGCCAGTTGGTAGGCCAAAGGTCCTTCTAGGCTTGTCTCGCCATGGAGTAAAAAAAGGTTAATGCTAACTCGTTATAAATTGTCCTAACCTTATTGGGTAGAAGTATTCAATTCTAACAATTTTGAACCGCATATTTGTTTTGGAATTCAAGAATACATTATACCCATCCATCCATAGTAATTCTGCCCGAAGGCAGGTCCTTCACTGCAATTATAGCATTTTCATGCTATGCTTGCAGCTTTACTAGGGAATTGTGTAGGTGTGGTAGCTTCCCGTTGCTTTCCACACCGGTGAAGGATGATGGTGTAAAGATGATGATAATGATAAGGGTGATGATGATGATGATGATGGCCATATGATTTCGGGGACCGTTTGGGCCTTAAAGTTTTCCTGACATTTGTCTTACAGGTGAGGAAAAACCCCGATATACAATACATTATACATTTTATAGTATTTATACATTTTATAGTTAATTTTAAAACAGGATTGATACACGTATATAATATGTTGGATTTCCCAATAATTTGCCAAGGTTCTACGTTAATGTTTATCGCTTAGTCACCATTTCAAAACTTCTTCCTTGAATGTTGTATTGTTGTCACGTACGTCTGCTCAATGGATTTTACTACTTCCACTGTGAATACTATGTTCTATTCTGTATAGGATTACAATGACTTATGCATCCACATTGTCTGTCGTCTTTTAACTGACGTTTCGCTAATAATAATATATTCTGTATTCAGATCGAATTCAAAAAGAAAAATGTAAATCAGTGTAACTAATCTTGATATTTTACCATTTCCGCATTAAGAAAATGGATAAGGGGCCGGGTGGGAGATGACAAGCGTTTTATTTACCCACTTTAAGAGAACCTAATTGCAAGAAATATTAATAAAACATTATATTAAACGTAGTCCACCGCTGTGGTCTCGAGGTAGCGTGCTGCCTTGTCACGCAGCGGGCCCGGGTTCGATCCCCGATCGGGGCAGTTTTTCTGGGTGAGGTTTTTATCGGGGTGTTTCCTCGCCTGTAAGACAAATGTTAGGAAAACTTTAAGGCCCAAACGGTCCCCGAAATCATATGGCCATCATCTAATCCTTCACCTGTATGGAAAGCTACCATGAAAAGGCCGCTAATCAAAATTTACCGAATTTTCCCGTCCTAGTACTACCTTGGTTTCCTAGATGTCAGTATAAGGCGGAACGCTGACCACGGACCACTCAAATTACATGTATACGAAAACAAGTGTAACTAAATTAGTATGGTTCAAATTCTTCCCTGTAGAGGGAGAGCGCCTAAATCTCTGTTAAGGGAAACATGGGCTTACAAGACACAAGAAGATAAAATGTTGTTTGTACATGGAATTACCAAGGAAACATTTAATATATTTTTAATTCTTTATAATTAGTATAGTGCATATATAATCTATATTGTCAAATATGTACCCTTGTCATTTTTGCTGATTGAGTGGAAGAGAAAGCCTTATGGCCTTAACTCTGCCAGAATAAATAAAACATTATTATTATTATTATTATTATTATTATTATTGAGTTGAATTTTACGAAATTTTATTAATCGTTCTATCACGTGTACTTTGAAGATACTTATCTTAATTTATTTTATAAAAAAACTTTTTTTTTTTTCATTTGAGATTTTTATTTCAATGGGATAGCTTAATCATCATCATCATCATCACTCCAGGGATTAGGCAATTTCCCGTTCCGACATCATAATGCATCAGTCCAACGTCTTCTAGGTCTTCCAACATCATGTCTTCCTCTTGCTTGATAATTTCTTGCTAACAATGGATATCTCTCCTTACTCATTCCATCCATGTGATCAATCCATTTCTGTCTATAATTCGTGACTTTATCCAATAAAGGCTGTACTTTCAATTCTTCTCTTATATCCTCATTTCTTATTCTATTAAGTCTTGTACATCCTTTTACTTGTCTTAGGAACCTCATCTCCGCTGTCTGTATTCTATCCTTCTGTTTTTTCACTGGAGCCCAAGTTTTACATCCATACAATATTGTGGGAACCGCCATAACATTATACATTTTTATCTTGGTTTCTTTTCTAATTTTATTTTTGAATGTTATCTGTATTGTTCCACACACCATCTGAAATTTACTTATTTTGGAGTCAATATCTCTTTCCACATTGTAGCCAACATCACAGCCCAAATATTTGAAACTAGACACCTGTTCTATACTTTGATTTTCTAAAATAATTTTGGATCTCACTGGATCTCTTCCTCTAAAAGCCATGGTCTTCGTTTTCCTTACATAAATCTTTAGATCGTATAATTTACATATTTCATTTAATGCATGCATTGATTTCTGTAAGTCGTCTTCATTTTTCTGTATTATGATTACATTTTAAAAATCTGGAATCCAGAATATACTATTGTCAAAGTTTTCTGTAAAGAGTAGAGATATTCAGTTAACAAGAAGTGCAGTGAGTGATAATTGGCTTGTTTCCTACTCGTTTATTCTTGTGTGCTATGTTTTTATTGGTGCTTATTTAGTTGATGTATAAGGGCACGCTCCCGCTTGGCAGATTACCAGTGGCCGATCTTGTCAACTGCTGATTTGCTCTCTTCACGTGACGTACATCTGTTACATAACAGGCCTCCATGGCTTTTAATAACACGAAAATGTGCTATTGGCATTGTCTGAACACTCTTGCTTACGTACACGGAAAAAACTGCTAGATTTTTGTAAATAGGCTTCTGTTGACGTAGGGTTCAAAGATCTCGTCAATTTGGCGAACTGTTGATATACGTTTTACGTATTTATATTTCCAATTGTATTTGGGCTACTTGGAAAGAAAGTGAGGTTTATCTATATTCCTTCTTTAGTTTCATTGTATTGTATTGTAAGCCCATGTTTTCCCTTTACAGATATTTCGCTCTTCCCCTATAGGGAAGCATTTGAACCATACTAATTTAGTTACACTTGTTTTCGTATATATATTTGTCATTTGAGTGGCCCGTGGTCAGCGTTCCGCCTCATACTGACAACTAGGAAACCAAGGTAGTACTAGGACGGGAAAATTCGGTAAATTTTGCTTAGAGGCCTTTTCATTCAGGCTTAAGGATTTTTTACGAGCCTGAAAATCTTCAGACTCGGGACCCACGGCTTAAAGTCCTTCCCGGAGGACTTGCTCCTTGGATTTTTCCGTCCTAAAAAATCCATCGACCCCGGCCGGGTTTGAACCCGAGACCCTCGGGACCAGAGGCAAGGAGCATAACCACTAGTCCACCGCGGCCGATCTTTAGTTTAATAATAATAATAATAATAATAATAATAATAATAATAATAATAATAATAATAATAATACTTGTACCAGTTATATTATATGGATGCGAAACATGGACTCTTACTTTAAGGGAGGAAAGGAGATTACGAGTATTTGAGAATAAAGTTCTTACGAAAATTTTTGGACCAAAGAGAGATGAAGAGACAGGTGAATGGAGAAGACTGCAATGGTCTTTATAGGAAGCCAGATATAACAAGAACAGTTAAGTCTCGTCGACTGCGATGGGCAGGACATGTGGCACGAATGGGGAATGAAAGACGTGCATGGAAGCTTATTGTAGGAAAACCAGAGAGAAAACGCCCAGTTGGTAGATCAAGAATGAGGTGGGAGAATAAAATTTACTATGATTTGAGGGAAGTAGATTATTCTGGGAATTATTGGAAAACATTAGTTCAGGATAGAGATGTATAGAGATTTTATGTCCGCGCGGCCATGAACCTACGGGTTCGATAGTGCCAGTGAGTTAGTTAATACTTTATTTTAGGTGGCAGAGTTAAGGATATAAGGCCTTCTTCTGCACTCAACCAGCGAGGTTCGCGGGTTCAAACCCACCCAGGGTCAATGTATTTTTAAGATAAAAAATCCAAGGACAATTACTCCGGATGGATCTTTAAGCCCCGGATCCCGAGTCTGAAGATTTTCGGGCTATTTAAAGAATCTCAAGCCTAAATTAGTGCCTCTGAGCAAAATTGAATCGACCTTTCCCATCCAAGAAATACCTTAGTTGCCTACTAGATGTTTCTTTGAGTCGATGCATTAACCACGTCACTCGCTGACGTCTGTAAGGAAATAATGGTAACTAAATTAGCTCGGTTAAGTAACTTCCGCAAGTGAGTACCCTTGCTCCATAGGGGATGTAGGGCTCGAACAAAACAAGCTTTTAGTCTCTATCTCTGAGGCAGCCAGGTAAATTTTAGTCTTTATGTTTAAGCCCGTAATTCTTGGGAAGTGAATCAATGCTAACAATAATCTGGTTACAGATACCGTCATAATGAATTTTTTTAAACAAAATTTTATTTGGAATGTTTTCTGACAAGAAATTAAACTACTCTTACTTACTTACTCACTGGCACTATCGAACCCGAAGGTTCATGGCCGCGCGGACATAAGCTCTCCATACATCCCTATCCTGAGCTAATGCTTTCCAATCATTCCCTGTATAATCCACTTCCCTCAAATCATAGTTAATGTTGTTCTCCCACCTCATTCTTGGCCTACCAACTGGGCGTTTTCCCTCTGGCTTTCCTACAAGAAGCTTCCATGCACGTCTTTCATTCCCCATACGTGCAACATGTCCTGCCCATCGCAGTCTACGAGACTTAACTGTTCTTATTATATCTGGCTTCCTATAAAGACCATGTAGTTCATTGTTATGTAGTCTTCTCCATTCACCTGTCTGTTCATCTCTCTTTGGTCCAAAAATTTTCCTAAGAACTTTATTCTCAAATACTTGTAATCTCCTTTCCTCCCTTAAAGTAAGAGTCCATGTTTCGCACCCATATAATATAACTGGTAGAATAATAGTTTTATATATTTTCAGCTTAACGTTTTTTGAAAGGAGTTGGGACATCAAAAGTCTCTGCAATGCATAATAGCAAGCATTTCCAGAATTGAGCCTATGTTTAATTTCTTTGTGCATCTCATTCCTATTTGTGATTATTGTTCCTAGGTATTTGAATTCAGCCACTTCCTCAAAATTTCCCTCATTTGTCATTAGATGTCCATTTCCATTATATACTGAATTTCTACGTGTGACCATATATTTAGTTTTAGTGATATTTACTTCCAGTCCTAATTTCTTAGTGTTACTCAATAGTGTGTGCGTGTTGGCCTTTAGTATCTCCTCGCTATCGGCCAGTAGTACTACATCATCAGCATAAACTAACAGCTTATTAATACCATCAGTTGTAAGCCTTCCTCATTCTCTAAAGATTTAATGGCATGCTCTAGTATAAAATTAAATAGTAGAGGAGATAGTGCATCTCCTTGCTTCAACCCATTCTGGATTTCAAAAGTGTCTGAAAACTGTTTGCCTACACGCACCCTACTCTTTGAGCCATTTAGACACATTCGTATAAGTCTAACCAACTTTTTTAGGAATTCCGAACTCCAGCAGGATACTATATAACTTCTCCCTCTTAATTGAATCATATGCTTTTTTGAAGTCTACATATAGTTGATGTACAGTACCATTATATTCCCATTTCTTCTCTAAAATCTGTCTTATACTGAAAATCTGATCTGTTGTAGACCTGTTTCTTCTAAATGCACATTGATGATCTCCTAGAATGTCATCAATATAGGGAGTAAGTCTGCTTACTAATATATTTGTTAGAATTTTGTACGAAGTTGAAAGTAATGAGATGCCCCTGTAGTTGTTGCAATCAGTTTTATCTCCTTTCTTATAAATTGGTACGATAATTGATTCCTTCCATTCATCTGGAAGAGCTTCTTTTTCCCAAATCATACTAAGCAACCAGCGTATCTTGTCCATCAATTTTTCTCCCCCTGATTTTATCAGTTCTGCTGGGATCTCATCTGAACCTGATGCTTTATACATCTTCAATTTTTCAATCGCCATTTCAACCTCTAATGCACTTGGCTCTGCGACTAGCATTTCTGCCGTCTGTAACTTATCCTCCTCAATGTCCTGTTCTGTATGTACATTTAATAGCTGATTAAAGTAACCTTTCCATCTATTTAATATACTCCTAGAATCTGCAATCATATCCCCATTTTCATTCCGAATTATGTTTGTTCTAGCCTGAAACCCTTCTTCTCTATACTAAATTCCCTGATATAATTCTCTAATGTTCCTATTTTTTGCATTCATTTCAAGATCATTAATCTTCTCTCTCAAATATTCCCTCTTTTTACTCTTTAGTAACTTAGTGGTTTCACGTCTAACACTACCCAATTGCTCTAAATTTACCTCATTTGGCTTGTGTAACCATTTCATTTTTGCTAGCTTTCTTTTCTTTACAATGTCGGCACATTCCTCATCAAACCATTTCTTGTTTTGCCTCTTTTTTAAACAACCAATGCTTTCTGATGCTGACAATTTAATAGTATCTCTTATAGCCTCCCATTCTTTATTTATATCAGTTTCTTCTTCGTTTGCCACATTGTCATCTGAAGATTCCAGTACTTCAAATCTATTAGCTATTTTGATTTGGTATTCTTGCTGCATTTCATCATTTTTTCAAGTTTTTTAATTCATATTTTACAGAATCATCTTTAGCGTTCGTTCCTCTCATAAGCGATAGCCGTTGTCTGATTTTCACTCTGACCAGATGATGATCCGAATTGCAGTCTGTCCCTCTAACTGATCTAACATCAATGATGCTACTGTGCCAGCGTTTATCCACTAATACATGATCTATTCTGGTTCCGAGTTTCTCCATCTGGGGACGTCCAGGTGTATTTATGAATATCCTTATGCTGAAATGTTGTGCTCTTAAGAATGAGATTCTTTGATGTGGCAAATGTGACTAATCTAACCCCGTTGTCGTTACTATCTTCATGAAGACTGAATTTGCCTATTGTTGGTTTGAATATATCTTCCCGCCCCACTTTTGCATTAAAATCTCCTAAGACAATTTTCATATGATATCGTGAAAGGCTATCAAATAAGCATTCTAATTCTTCATAGAACTCATCCTTGATCTTGTCATCTTTATCTTCTGTGGGGGCATGTACATTTACAATTATAAAATCATGTCGTTTACCCTTTAGAATTATGTATGATATCCTATCACTAACAAATTTAATATCTCGGATAGCGGATAGGATCCTCCTTCTGACTAAAAAACCCGTTCCAAATGCAGGTCTTTCTGCACCCCCATAGTATAATGCAAAGCTTCCTGATTCCTGACTACCTTCTCCTGGCCACCTAACTTCCTGTAAAGCGACTATATCCAAGGGCGATTTATCCAATTCCCGCGTTAATATCTCTAGTGCCCCGCTATTGTATAAGTCCTAACATTCCATGTTCCTAGGAACATGTCCCTGTGTTTGAGCCTTTGGCATGGGTTCCCTGAAGTAGTCCCCGCCCGGAGAACCGAATGGGGGACTATTTGACCTCCGGAAAATTTTACCCCAGATGAACCCATGTCCGCATTTCTTGACGGTTGTATTTTTACGGTGAAAGATCGTCACTCTTTCGCCCAAGGTACTTTTTTCGTCTGGCTTATCACCTTCGACCAGTCCGGCATGGGTAACCCTATCGGCAGCAATGCTACCGCCGGCATAGCTCTCAGGATCATTTAAGCACGCAAGCCACTCCACCACGACAAGGTAAAGATACCATGGAGGGAATTAAACTACTCTTTCAAAGTAAATTCTATTGTCTTGAGCCATCTTCCAGCACCGCAGTATAACATAACTGTTCTTATTATATCGGATTCCCCATAGAGATCATGCGCCTCACTGCTATTATATTTAATTTTCTTCTTTCACAATGTGTCATTTCGTCTTTCTTTGGAATAAAAATTTTCCTAAACACTTCATTCTCGAATAACACTAATCGACAAAAATAATTTTTTTTCTTTCACAAGAATAAAAATATGAGATTTTAGGTTCAATGATTTTAGCTGGAATTCTTTTAAAGTTAGGAGGATACGGGCTTCTTCGGGTATATAATTTATTGATAAAAATTGGTTGTAAAATAAATTTTGTTTGGGTTTCTATTTTTCATCCTGAATTTAAATATAATTTCAGTTTTTTCTATCAGGCAAGAATTTTCTGTGATATTCATTTACATTTTTTATAATTTTTAATAAAATTCATCTAACTCTAACTCATTCTGACTCACCTAGAAAGAGGTAGATAGTGATTTTCGGGCATATTTTGCATCTGGAACATCTTCCTTCTTGGCCCAACAGTAGCCAGCCAGCATATTAGAACTCCACTTGCCTTGGTACCTCTTTTCCATTGTGGAAAATTGCTGATGAAAACGCTCACCGTGCTCATCAGAGACAACCCTTAAATACAGCTTGAATAAAATCGCTACATATAAGGTAAAGGTTCCTATTACAGGTCAAAGAGAATGCTAAAATCAATTTTAAAAAAGTAGCTGTCACAAAAAAACTGTGCCTGATGGAGAAATTCTGACTACATATCTGAATTCAGTATGAAAAAAATGCACTAGAATCACTAATCAGATTTCTTGTGAAGAAAACTTTGTCGACCAGTGTTAATCGTAGTTTTCCCTTGTCTTAAAATAGTAGTAGGACTTTATTAGACTAAAAGTAAAGTTACTTCTTCTTCTTCTTCTTCCGAATGCAGTATTGGGTGATGATGCCAGTTCTGCGACTACAAAAACTGATCTTTCCATCGGTTGAAGGGTCCGAGGTCTCTTTTGCCTTTAGGGTTGAGGTGGTAAATCGTCTTTGGTAAACGGGAATTTGACATTCTCTGGACGTGTTGGAACCATTTAATCTGACTATTTAACTCATGCCCCAAATGGGAGTCAATGACCAATCACGTTTCAATGATTTCTGTTTTACAACCAATCAGAGTCGTGTTTCACCAAATATTTATCAGTGTTATAATTACCATATTAAAGAAAGCTCCTCCTTACAATATTGCGTTCCTTTGGCAATAAATAGTATGATCTGGTTGCAGTGATAAACAAATGAAGCAGTAGAAGCGTACCTATCGTTTCTCATTTGTTTTCAAACATCGCCGTTTACATTAAATATATAAATATTTTAAAATAAATATAGTTAAATAATGATTTGTGAGTAAACAGCTTAATTTTATTCATTAAATAGTCCTAACAAATGCCACTCTTGATTTCCAAATTCTCTAGATAAATTCACTCCTCACTTCGTGAGTCGTGCGTGAATCGATAATTTGGAAATCACTCGTGGCATTACTTATGATAATTTTGTATATGTTCAACAATTTCCCTACTATTCCACTGCATCCTTATCTCATCACTTTTCATTCTATCCCTTAATGTTACTCCAGTTAGTGATCGGAAGAATCTCATTTGTGAACTATTAATGCGGGATTTATCTTTTGCTCGAAGTGTCCAGCATTCACTTCCGTATAGTAGAGCAGGTTTGGCTATGGAATTATGAAATCTCAATTGAATTTCTTTCCTCATTTGTTTTCCAAAATTTCTCCTAATTATACCATTCAATCTGTTATATTTTTCTAAATTTGTTTCCACATCGTTTTGATTATGAAACTGAAGTAAAGTTACATACAATATTATTTACAAATATATGTCGCAAGGGCAGCAAGCCGTACGTGCTGTTGACAGTCCATACCAATAAAATAATATCTACTTTTAATATAAAACATGTAGAAAAATAAAATAACACAATAGATAACAATGTAATTACATTATACATTAATTAGGTCACGTAAAATGATTAAATATTAACGATATTTCATTTTGCTTACATGTTTGTCACATCTATGTACCGAACTGTAGAATCGCCGTTTTATATATTTTCAGTTACTTTTTAGACAAGTCGGGAAGACAACAGTCCTATCCAACCATAGTAATTCTGCCCGAGGGCTGGTCTGTCACTGCAATCATTTTCATGCTACGCTTTGCAGCTTTACTAGGGAATTATAGGTGTGGTAGCTTCCTGTTGCTTTCCACACCGGTGAAGGATGATGATGATGTTGGCCGGATGATTTTCGGGGACCGTTGGGCCCTAAGCTTCCTGACATTTGTCTTACAGGTGAGGAAATACTCCGAAAAAATCCTCACCCAGGAGCCTGTCCCAACCGGGAATCGAACCCGGGCCCACTGCATGACAAGGCAGCACGCTACCTCGAGACCACAGCGGTGGACACAGTCCATATAATAATATGCATCTCCAGATATGAGCTATGTTCAATTTCTTTTTGGACCTCATTCTGTTTTGTAATTATTTTATTACTGGATGCCACTATTTCGTTGTCATTTCGACATTCTGGTATTTCCTCCTGACGTGGCGTTATTGTAACCCACTTTTGAGGTTGGGGCGCCTGGAAGGCGGAGTTACTCTCCCCGATTATGTATAATAGGTGATAATGTGGTAATGATGCTCAAGGAGAGGCCTTGATTCTAAACTTAATATGTTAATGATGATAATGACAGGTAGATGATGTTCTGGGACCGTTTAGGCCTTAAAGTTTCCTGATATTTGTCTTAAAGGTGAGGAAAAAAACCTCCAAGCGCGACAGACCTAGAAGGCCCTTGGCCTACTATCCGGCTGCTGGCCTCACGTCCACATGTATTAATCACAGAGGTAGACGATCATAAGCCAGTGTAGGGGTAACGTGATCAACATGTTGGGTCCCCCAGCGGTTATAGCTGGTCTTCTCAACCTGGAGTCGCTACTTATTGTAGCTACCCAAATGCCTCACGATGCTGGGTGGGCACCGGTCCCATACACAAAATTTCATTAGAACATTTCTTCCCGCGTGGGGACTCGAACCAGCTCAAGTCCCGTAGCTCTTCCCCAAGGCATATTGCCTTAACCACTCGACTACGGCGCGGGACGGTGCGGAAAAAACCCAAAAAAGAAAATCCAGGAAACTTTCCCGACTAGGAATCAAACCCGGGCCCACTGCGTGACATGGCAGCACGCTACTTCTAGAGCACAGCGGTGAACACTGTGTTGTAATTATTGATCCTAGGTATGTGAATTCCGCCATTTAAAAAAAAAAAAACTATTTTTGTTAAGTATGCATTAAAATATTATCTTACTTTTTTATAAAATGAATTGTGAATAGAGAATCCAAATATCTGACAATCCGCGAGATTTCTTATATAAATGTTATGAATAACGTAATTCGGGCTGTGAAAACATTAGAGTGCCAACTCTTTAGTTTTTACATTCAAATGAATCACTGACTTGTTGCGTCTACAAAAAACCATGACCTGCTACGAAGCGAACAAATGGTAGTAGCACTTTCCCTATGTACACCTTTACGCACGTGACTTAAGCCACGTGGGGTTTCCTTTATGTATTGTCGGATCTGGCCGGTTATTCGGGTGTGTGCGGCAATAAGTGGAGGGGAAGCCGGCAGAGGAACGCCTCAGCTGTACTTCAGTTACGACAGAGCGCCGGTTACGCTCGGTTCTCTACACTAGTTCGGTTAGTAAACGATTATATTCTTGTCTTACTGGAGGTAGTCCGCCGAATTACAATTAATTCGCATTACATTCATCGAAATCTACTTCAAGAATACTGCGATTAAATTTTGATATTTTTTAAATCGTAATTCGTCTTTTCTTTGCGGTCAGAAGGAATTTGTGAAGAATAACAGTGGATCAAGAAAGAAGAATAAATATTATTAAAACCTAAGACAGTGAAATTATTTCAAGATTAATTAGTGAATTTTAGTGCATATCTGACAGATTGCTAAGAAGAAACTTGCTTGGCAAACTACGTCCTTTCATGTCGGCATCTTGCAAAGATCAAGAAATTTATTGAAAGCGAAAAATATTAGTGAAAAGTGTCTTAATTTTCTTCTTTAGTTCGAAGTTGCAATTTTGTGATATATCCAGGGGGTAGGACTTTTTTATTCGCTCTTTACAGGCGAAGAATGAAATTGAAGAAATATGATGTGTTATAAATATTAAAATAAAGTGAAATATTACGTTTTATCTCGAATATAACTTGCCACACTGTAATTTATTACTTTGCTAAGATATTAAGCTTTGCCTTCGAAGATAATAGATTTTCTTTATTTGTATCGTCAGAATTTAAATTCTCCTCATAATTATCTCGTGTGCGGGCGAAATATATCTAAATATTTTGAGTTATTGAAAATAACGTGAAATTTGTGTGTTTAAAAATAAAACGATATTACAATAATTGAGGTATGTAAGCGGCGTATACAGTAATGTATAAAACAAAAATATTTTCAGGTTGAGTCTTTTAGCACGAAAGTGATACGATGAGAGAGAAAGAGAGAAAAAGTGATGTTCGTTTAGTTTCAGAACGAGTGGAATAATGTTATCACTTTAAAGATCATATACCGGTATACGTTTCTGTCGTTGAAATATACTCTACACAGGTGAATTTTTAATAAATTGTTATCGTTACTTTGGCAAATAAAGGGAATTTAATACATATTGAGTAGAAAGAATATACTATTACTCAACATAATAATAATAATAATAAAATAATAATAATAATAATAATAATAATAATAATAATAGCTTTATTTTACCTGGCAGAGTTAAGGCCTTGTCTACCACCCAACCAGGTTTAAAAAAAATACAAAAGAAAAGTCTTAAATCTAAATTACAATATATATATAAACGATTACAAGTTATGAATACAATACAATTAATATTTATAATGTATTTTGATTTACTCTAAATTTAACGAATTAAATATATAATATGTACAAGATATATAAAAAAAACGAGGAAAAGATTAATGACATAGTATAAAATTAAATAAATAGAGAAAAATTAATTATTAGACAACAGGTAACTGTATAAGCGTGACTTAAAGGTGCCAAGTGTGCGGCAACCCCTGATATCTTGAGGAAGGAGATTCCAGGAGCGGGCGGAGGCTACTGTGGTTCGATTTAAATAAAGTTTTACGAAAAATGTAGGAGAAAGCTCAGTAAATCGCACCATTTCTAATTCAAATCACGTTACAGTAATAGTGTTGTTATAAACTAACTTGACATTTCCGCTATAACAGTTACTTTGTCACTTGCGTCTCAAGTCAGTGAAATTTGTTTCCAGCATTTTATTTTTGTTATTTTTACTAAGTTTATGTTGTGTTTGTGTTAATTTCCATTTTTTATTATGAAACTCAATTCATAGATTTTTAAACTCACGAATTCTAAGTCTTATTATGGATTTCCCTAAAAATGTATAAGGTATGGTGTTCCTACCAGAAGGCTCATGGGTTAATGAGAAGTTAAGGCTACCACCTTTGCAGACAATAGGGACAAAATGTCAATAGAGTTTTGCCAACTCTGCGTGACAGCCTCCTTTATCCCCAGAACATGCATCTGGTGATACTCATTTCTGTTAGAAGCTGAAACGACCCCAGGGCGATGGTGTAAAATGTATAATAATTGATAAATCCACAACCGTGTATTCAAAACATTCCAAGTATTCAATTATTTTAGGACTATTTAACTCATTTCCCAAATGGCAGTCAGTGCTCTTCACAAAGAGTTTAAAACATTAATTGGCTATAAAAACATTAATAAAGGAAGAACATTTATTTTCATGACCAATCATCACATTTAAAATAATTTTGATTCACAACCAATCACAGTCCTTTTTCACCTCGATTTTATCACTTTCATTTTATTGATTTCATTTCATCAAGTGGCTCCCAGGTTGTATATAGTGCACGAATGTAGCCTAACCATATTCAGCCTGCGAGATATAATAGAAAAACATTCGCATCAATTGATTATACCATAAAGAAAACCACTGTTTGCACTTTCTTAAATTATTATTTCCCAGAAATTAACGTTGCAGAAATATATAATTGACATATTTATATCATGGGACATCAGAAATTAATTAATAACCTGTACTGATGTGTTCCATTTTTTCTCCACTAGGGTGCATTCTTACAATATTGCGATTCTATGTGGCAATAATTATGATCTGGTTGCAGTGATGAACAAATGAAACATAACGTCTCTCATTTGTTTTCAAACATCACCGTTTACATTAAAATATATAAATATTTTAAAATAACTATATTTACTAATGATTTGTGAGTAAACAGCCTAATTTTATTCGTTAAAATTTCCTAACAAATGTCACTCTTGATTTCCAAATTCTCTAGATAAATTCACTCTTCACTTCGCGAGTCGCGAATTTATCGATAATTTGAAATCACTAGCGGCATTACTTATGATAAATATTTTATGCCTCGTATAAATAAATAAATATGTATAACCTTAGAAGCTTCCGGATTCAAATCATGAGTCTGCGATTTTTTTCCTCCTGGTTTTCTTTAGTCGTCAAGACAAATACTGAATTGCAATTTAATTATCAGTGTTCATTTCATACTGGGTTACTACTGTTTCAAACTCCATGACCTACATGCCTGCCGGCTACTGGGCTCATATCCATGTGTGCCATTTACTGAGGGGACAATCATCCAGCCAGTACAAGGGCAATATGTGGTCAGCATGCCAAGTCCCAGCCATTATAGCTAGTTTTTTTTCAACCTGGAGCCGCTAATTATTGTAGCAATCCAAACTCCTCACGATTCTGGTGGGCACCAATCCCATACTGACTGAAATTCCACGAGACAAAAATTTCCTCCATGTAGACTCGAACCTGCGCATGTCCCGTAGCTCTACTACGCCTAGACATATTACCTTTAACCATTATTTCAGATAATATTATTGTTCTTGTTGTTTTTCATAATATAATTATATTAAGTTAATACTTTAAAACCTTAGTTAATACGTCATAAGTAAGAATCATTTAAAAATTGTAAATCGTAAATAATTTATCCTAAAAAAACTTATTCCCCCAGCCTCGACGTGTTCTAAAGATAAATTATGAATATGTGGCACATAATTGTGAAATGGCCAAGAACTTAATTCTTAGTAATATGAGCTAATTTATTGTGTTAATTTATTCTCTTATCTATCGCATAACCTCTCACCTTTTAGTTCGTTTCATGCCCCACGCCACACAATCCTTACAGTGCATGAATTGTCGGGAGAAGAATTTTAAACTTTGATTATACATAGGGTACTTTTTTGTCCACACACGGACCTGGACGGTCTCCCCGAATGAGTGATCAGCTCAATCTAGAGCCTCCTCCGAGACAACACAATCATTTAAGACGAAATGCACCAATCACTCACACATTCATATGAAACATGGTGAATATGATGCTTATTAATGACCAGAAAATGTTCGAAGCCCGTTTGGCCCTTTAGTTTACCCGACGTTTGTCTTATAGGTGAGGGGGAAAACAGGAAAAAAATCACCCAGGAAACTTGTCCCGGCCGAAGATCGAATCCGGGTCCGCTGCGTGTGAAACAGCGACGCTTCTCCGAGACTATACCGATAGTCTTGTGTTAATTTTAAGTGGTTTTAATAAAATTTTAACAGCAAATACAGTTTACTGAAATACAGGGTTATTCAAAAAGAAGGAACAGACTTCAAACAATTATTTTTACCAAACTACAAGAAATGTAAGCATAATTCCAAAGTTCCTGGAAAGAGAAAAGTTCAAATTTAATTATTTTATGCATTCAATATGAGCACCATGTGTTACACGACATGTATCAAAACGGTGGCTCATTTCTTGCCACACACGAATCAGCTAGTCTTAGTTATCGAATTCACAGCTTCAACAATTCGATGTCGCATATTTTCAAGAGTGTCAGGCATAGGAGGGATAAAAACACGGTCTTTTACATAACCCCACAGATGAAAATCACACGAGATTTGGTCGGGTGACCTGGGAGGCCACCGATAATGAAGTTGATCTTGTGCTCCTCCTCATCAAATCCAACGTCTTGTGTCGCCATTTTAATACAAACAATCAACATGACAAGCAACAGCGCCAATGCGACCGTGATCAGAACTTCAAACTTTTCTCTTTCCAAGATCGTTGCAATTGTGTTTCTATTTTTTGTAGTTTGGAAGAAATAAGTGTTTGAAGTCTGTTCCTTTTTTTCTGAATAGCCCTATATAATAAACCTATTAGTGAATTAAAACTCGAAAATATAACTGTTTTAATGGAATTCGACTTTTATTCAAAGAATTGGGATTAATTTTAATTAGGCATGAACGTTGATGATTGAATCTAATAAGCTGTGATCTGAAATCAACGCGTTACTATATTAATTCAGTTTGTTGACAGTTAGCAAAGGTCGCAAATCCATTTTAATCAAGAGCTTGATTGGGATCAAGTATGCTGTGATATAAAATACGTTACCTATAGTAACGTAACGAGAATTGGCTGCAGTTGCATAAGGACGCAAATAAATATTTAATGAGGCCGAAACATTCCTGATGGATTCTACAATGACGTGATCTAAAATACGTAACCTATTATCTGTAATGGTATTTGGCAGTCAGTTAAGCGATTGCGCGTAAATGCGTTGTAACTAAGCGTAAACATACTCGATCGATTCCAAATTACATTTAATTTAACCATAATAATTACATGAATATCAATGCCATATTAGACACTTTACATTATAAAAATACCTATCCTATACGGATGAAATGCAAAAGTAATTAGTTTAAATTTTGTCACCAGAAGAAATATTAACTATAGGATTTCAAATATAGTACGAGTATACTCAATTCTTTATTAATTCGCAGTTTTCTGTCCAATGTCTAGTCTTCACTGCAGACTTGGTATTTTCCAACCTTCTCTCTATTCTGCTTAATCCTTTATTAATATACGTAGCCTATTCTAAAATAATCTTAATGGGATATGTCAAAGTAAATAGGCTATTCTGTAAAAAATACTTTTTAGAGAAACATTATTTTGTTTCTGATTAATATTGTAAAGAGACATTAATTTGGTAGGCTTAAAACAATAAATCATGTCCAATTAATAAAACGTTAATTTTGATTCAGTTGATTCTTTTCTAAAGTGCACTTTCTATTAATTTTAAATATCTTTCTTTATTTTCTTTTTTGACTTCACCTTTTTATTTAAAAAATGAATTAACTATTTTAAATTTTCATATTATATACATTCATTTATAATGCAGAGTAAGTTGTTTAAGAAATGCGGCTAAACTGGAACTGACGAACCTTATATTTATGCCTAAATTAATAAATATTTGATATATTGAATAAAATTGTTTACCAAAGTAAAACATGTAAAATGTTTACATAAGTAAAACGATATAATAATTTAAATTGTAAATAAATTACTTAATTCAAATTTTAATTCGAAATTTTATGTTATGTTAATTATA
Source organism: Diploptera punctata (assembly GCA_030220185.1). Classification (NCBI taxonomy): domain Eukaryota; kingdom Metazoa; phylum Arthropoda; class Insecta; order Blattodea; family Blaberidae; genus Diploptera; species Diploptera punctata. Next base: position 152,739 of record JASPKZ010000825.1, on the reverse strand, counting down.
TTTAACTAAGCACATTTTAACTTAAACTGTAAAAAAATGAAATTAGAATAATAATAATAATAATAATAATAATAATAATAATAAATAATTTACGATTTAATTCAAAATGCTATTATTTTAATAAAATGTAACTTGGCGTAACGTAGATTGAAAATTTTAAATTAAATTAGTAAAAGTAAATTTAAAATGCCAACTAGGAATGTTGTTCATTTTAATGTATCATATTGCCACGACAGTCATTGTGCGGCCTTGGATTTCCCTAGAAGCTTACACCATTCATCTCTATCCATCGCCTGAATTGTCTTGTTTCTCTCTCTAACGGTTTAGGGTGATGATATTCTTTATAACCTTTATCCTCTTGAAAGCTAACTATTCTTTAGTATTATTTACATCAATAGAATGACAATATGTTTTTAAATTAAATTTTTACGTTCTTAATATCTTACATTCATTCCAAATAATTTGAAAGTATCCATTTAACCATGTGGAAAAATGTATTGCAGAAGTAGTTACTGGTTTTCGATTTCAACGATTGCAAATGAAGTTTATTTTGTGCATAATGATAATAATAATAATAATAATATTTTATTATTATTATGTTTTATATAAGCTGGCAGAGTTTAGGCTATAAGGCATTTTCTACCACTCGACCAGCGAATGAAAAATGATTCAAAATTTCATATATTTAATATAATTTATAGTATTATTAAAACAGAGCATAAACAAATCACAATATTATTATATACTAATATTATTACTAAAAACAAAGAGTAAAATGCAGAAAAGCTATTAAAAGAAATTAAGATTTTTTTTGCAAATGCCCCAGGCTGTCTTTCGACATTCCTGGTGTTCTCTCCTGGCATGGCGTACTTGTAACCCACTTCTGAGGTTGGAGCGCCTAGAAGGCGAGGTTACGTTGCCCCGATGATATGATGGGTAATGATGATAGTGGTGCGCCAGGAGAGTCCCTATCCTAAGCTTAATCTAAGATGAATATGAATGATGATGGTTGCTATGGCCATTTGATTCCGGGGACCATTTGGGCCTTAAAGTTATTCTGACATTTGTGTTACAGGCGAGGGAAATCCCCAATAAAAAACCTCATCCAGAAAAACTGTCCCGACCGGGGATCGAACCCGGGCCCGCTACCTCGAGACTACAGTAGTGGACAAATTAAGAAATATAAGTTGTAATATTTACACCCTTATTGGGTAACACTGGGAAACTGGAGGTAAACGTTAATGAAACTTAAATATATGGTGACACATAGAAATAATTATATAATGGAAATGTACAGTAGATGACAAATGAGTTAAGTTTTGAGGAAGCGACTGAATTCAAATATCTAGGAACAATAATTACAAACAAGAATGATGTGTACAAAGAAATTAAACATAGGATCAATTATGGAAATGCGTGCTATTATGCATTTCAAGGATTCTTGTCTCAACGTCTTCAAAAAACTTTAAAGTGAAAACATCAAACTATTATTCTCCCACTTGTATTACATGGAATCTTACTTTAAGGGAAAAGAAAATATTACGAGCATTTGAGAATAACGTTTAATTTACATCCTTGAATATTTTTTGTATGTACGTGTACAAACTGCTGAATATAGTTGTTATGCAAGTACGGTTTTCATAATGTAATCCTTAAAAATCAGTCAATTTAGATTTAAATAAATAATAGTTTTAAAAAACTAAAAAAAACACGCTTTATTAGAAAACCGAACTAAAAAATTGAAAAATTATTTTATTTCCAACACGTTTGGGATAAATAATTTTACCATCAAAAGCGTGGGGTGCTGTTTACCAATTAATATATTTGATAATAAACAGATATTGGTAAAAGTAAAGTCTCTAAGAAGAAAATGCGAAAATCATAAAAAGCACCCCACGCTTTTGATGGTAAAATTATTTATCCCAAACGTGTTGGAAATTAAAATAATTTTTCAATTTTTTAGTTCGGTTTTCTAATAAAGCGTGCTTTTTTTTTAGTTTTTTAAAACTATTATTTATTTTTTATTTTTTAGTTTTAATATTTTACAGAATAAGATAAAAATGTAAATATCTTTAAATTCGATAAGCTACTATTGTAGTATGAGCTAAAAGTAATAATCTTCTAAAAAAAAAACCTCCCAGCCGAATTTGAACCAGCGACCTATGGATTACTGAAATTATATACCATTAGAGTTCACTGCTCCACCATCTGAGCTGTTACAACGATTGACTAAAAAGTCGACAAGTCCACAACCTATTATACCAGTTTTCATTTTTTTGATTTTCTGATGATTCTGGCCAGGATTTTAGAAACAAAATATGAAATTATTGTATTGTCACGGATTCTCTACAAGTACACAAAGTTTCAAGTCGATCCAATGTTTCTAAGTGGGTGAAAATCGTGTTCAAAAATTCCGTTACATAGATACAAAGACACTTTTTTTGATTTTCTGATGATTATGGCCAGGATTTTAGAAAATAAATATAAATTTATTGTATTGTCACGGGTCCTTTACACGTATACAAAGTTTCAAGCCGATCCAATGTTTCTAAATGCGTGAAAATCGTGTTCAAAAATTCCATTACATAGCTACAAAGGCACTTTTTTTGATTTTCCGATGATTCTGGGCATGATTTTAGAAACAAAATCTGAAATTATTCTATTGTCACGGGTCTTTTACAAGTATACAAAGTTTCAAGTCGATCCAATGATTTTAAGTGGGCGAAAATCGCGTTAAAATATTCAGTTATATAGATAGATACAGGTCAAGTTAATATAAAGCGTGTAAAAATGATAGTAATCGATAGTCCCTGACATGACTAGGAAGTGATTTCCATGCTCTAGCTATAAAAATCGTGAAAGATTCAGAGTAAAAAAAAAAAATGTTTTTGCTACGTTATCGAAAGTAATGAAGTCTCTTGGGTCTTAAATTAGGCCAGTTTATACAAATACAAAAGCTGCAATTATCTTTAATATTACGAGGTCAATTAATTTGGTCTTCGTGACCACGTGCTAATATTACTATCACATTATTCGTGCTCGTTTTATACTTTATAAGTTACTAGCGTACCCGGCAGACGTCCTGCCCGAACGTTCAATTCTTATGTCATGGGCGGACGATAAAAATATGTTACTTTTTTACCATAAAATTCAGAAATTAGGACATAATTAGATATTATTAAATAAGTTCGCAAGAAAACCTCTTACAGCCTTCTGTTGTGGCTCAAGAAGTGTGAATGATGACGTCACATAGTCATTAACATTAGAATTGTAGCCTCCTTTGCAGATAAGCTACGAACCGTCATATTATAACAATTATATTAGAGTGAAAAAAAAAAAAAGAAGATAAATTGATGAGAGTGAGTCAAAACAGTTTTCTTTTTTTTCCCCCAGCTAGATTTCATTTCTGACCTATACTGGCCGACATTCAATAAGAAAATTTTGTAGTACTGCGCCAAGACTTCTTGCCTTAACCATTCGGCTACGGCGCGAGACTCTTGGTATCAATGAAAGACAAAAATGGTTTTTGTGATTTATCCGTAAGAGATAAACATATGCTGTCGCGGACTTTTTTGTAGAGCTTTTTGAGATATTCAATTCTGTGTACATTAATTTTGTGTATTTCTTATGGTTTAGACAGCGTAAGCCATTTAAGCGTCCAAAGAGCTACCTTAAGATGTAAATTCAACATAAAATTATTAAAAAATAAGTTAATATAGTAAAAATTATTTAAATTTTTTTTTCAAAAAAATACCCTATCCTCTTTAAGACCAACCCACTATTGAATAATGCACTATGCTTTATATAAGTTAGTGGTATCTAATGGGCCTTGGATTTTTGCGGTACGTGGGAGTTAAGGCAGGTTGACATTCCTGACGTATAAAAAGGAAATCAATTAGTTGAACTTGAATTATTCTCAACAAAGTTCCGTTGTAGTTCCCATTATTAACAATTCAATGACATGTTTCTTCTTCCAGTTATGTAATAGCGTTAAATGTGTGCTATTTTTATATGCTCTTTCTGCTGTTGTGACATGCGCAGATACTTTTGAGAATTTCTAATTGTGAATAAATAGGACTAGACTAACAGATGAAAATATGTATCTTGTTATATGAATAAAATCATAGCGTACGAAAATTACAAGTAATTTATATAATGTAGAATAAATATAGAAATGCGCAACGTTTAATATTTATACGAGTAGTCCTAATTGTTTATTTGTTTTACTTGCATATTGTAGTTATTTGCATAATAATAACAATAATAATAATAATAATAATAATAATAATAATAATAATAATAATAATAATAATAATAAATCCAATTGTATCCTCTTATTCACAAGATTTTCTACAAACCCTAAATGTCTAAAAATTCAATTTGTAATTCACGGGAGTGAATTAATAGACCTAATAATAATAAAAAAATATTATTATTATTTATAATATATAATAATCTTCTTGTATCTTGTAAACCCATGTTTACCTTAACAGATTTAGGCGCTCTTCCCCTATAGGGAAGAATTTTAACCATACTAATTTAGTTACACTTGTTTTCGTATATATATGTCATTTGAGTGGTCCGTGGTCGGCGTTCCGCCTCATACTGACATCTAGGAAACCAAGGTAGTACTAGGACTGGAAAATTCGGTAAATTTTGCTTAGAGACCTTACATTCAAGCTTAAGAATCTTTTACGAGCCTGAAAATCTTCAGACACGGGACCCACGGCTTAAAGTCTCTCCTGGAGTACTTGCTCGTTGGATTTTTCCATCCTATAAAAATCCATCGACCCCGGCCGGGTTTGAACTCGCGACCCTCGGGTCTAGAGGCAAGATGATAATAATAATAATAAATCCATCTGGAGTTGGTTTAAGAATATTATTATTATTATTATTATTATTATTATTATTATTATTATAAATTATCTGGAGTTGGTTTAAGAATGTAAAAAATCTTCGGTACCCAATGTTCTATTTGTTAAATATTTGATTTAAACTTCTTCTCCACTCTTCCCTATTACTCCATTGCCCTTCCCCTTTTCTTCTTTTTCTCGTTGTTTTTATACTCTGATCTCCGTCTCTTCAACCTCTCCAGAGGCAGCATACCAACACTTTCTACGATAATTGTTGATTGTCATTCTTTTCACATGACCGTACCATTGCAGTTGTTTTTGGTGTACATAATCCAATATAGAAATTTACTCCCATTTTAGATTTCATTACGTTGTTTATAATCTTATTAATTTTTTCGAAAAGTCCATTCCTACGGATAATAATTTTGAAACTGTTATTATTAATATTATTATTGCTGCTATTATTACTACTAAAATTATTACTGCTATTATTATTATTACTACTACTACTACTACTATTAACGATAATAATAATAATTTATGAGGGATATTCCACAATACAGTGTTTCCCCTTCAACCCAAAGTGATTTGTCGCCAGAGGTTCCTGTCTAAAGCATCTTCTTCCCTCAAATCTTTAGCTTCCATACTTCTCACTCCATGTATCCAATGTTCTACAGATATGCCTCTTCCACTTCTTCGATCAGCTTTCCAATCAAGGATATTCTTTGGTATTCTATCTCCTTCCATTCTTATGAGGCGTTCATTCAATTTCAAACGTTTTTATTCTATGTTCTCTACTTTTTTAACTTGTATAATTCTCCTTACCGTGCTGTTTATGACTTTATCCCTTCTTCATATTCTTGTCGATCGCCTACAAAAATCCATTTTTACGGCTAACAGCTTATTGGCTTATTTTCTACTTACTGTCCAGGTTTCGGACCCATATAATATAATGCTTTATAACAGAACTTGAAGTATATTTTTCTTCGTTCTGTATTAGTAATAATAATAACGATAATGTTTAATATTAATATTCATTATAACAATATAATGAAAGACGTACATGGAAGCTTCTTGTAGGAAAACCAGGGGGGAAAACGCCCAGTTGGTAGAACCAAGAATGAGGTGGGAGAATAACATTTACTATGATTTGAGGGAAGTAGATTATACAGGGATGATTGGAAAACATTGGCTCAGGATAGGATGTATGGAGAGCTTATGTCCGCGCGGCCATGAATCTACGGGTTCGATAGTGCCAGTGAGTTAGTTAGTTAATAATATAATAATACTACTACTTTTACTACTACTACTACTATTACTTCAACTACTTCTCCTATTTCTACTAGGCCTACTACTACTACTACTACTATTACTACTACTACTACTACTACTACTACTACCAATTGAAACTAGGTCACAAGATAACAGTGTGCTAACAATTCCTCTTCATAGCACTTCCTCCTATTCTACTTCCTTCACAGTAGCCTCTGCCCGCTCCTGGAATCTCCTTCCTCAAGATATCAGGGGTTGCCGCACACTTGGTACCTTTAAGTCACGCTTATACAGTTACCTGTTGTCTAATAATTAATTTTTCTCTATTTATTTAATTTTATACTATGTCATTAATCTTTTCCTCGTTTTTTTATGTCTTGTACATATTATATATTTAATTCGTTAAATTTAGAGTAAATCAAAAAAGATTATAAATGTTAATTGTATTGTATTCATAACTTGTAATCGTTTATATATATATATATATATATATATATATATATATATATATTGTAATTTAGATTTAAGACTATTTTTTTGTTTGTATTTTTTTAAAACCTGGTTGAGTGGTAGACAAGGCCTTAAGGCCTTAACTCTGCCAGGTAAAATAAAGCTATTATTATTATTATTATTATTATTATTATTATTATTATTATTATTATTATTATTATTATTATTATGTTATTATTAATTACACTTTATTCTAAGTATTTTAATGGTCGTCATATGAACGAACAACCTAGTGACCTAGTATAAATCAAATAATTAGAGATTAAAAAAAAACATTAATTTATTGGCAGAAAGTATTGTGTCAAGGAATTCAACATATAAATGCCGATGGCTTCTTAGCACTATACTGAACGTGGAAAATAATTTTGTTGAACTATAAGTTGTTTACAAGTACAAAGTTATGCGCATGGAACGAAACTCATCTACTATCGGTTGATTACTTCATCAATTATGTAATAGCACTGTGCGTTAGAATGTGTTCACGTTTTTCTCGTGTTCATTCGTGCTGCCTTATCGATTTTCTCCAGACATATCTGACTCTCTGATAATGTTAACGTTTACTACAGGTAGATTAATAATTTTTATGCAGCCTGATATTGTCAAATTACAGAGACTATTTAACTCATGCCCCAAATGGGAATCAATGACCAATCACGTTTCAATGATTTTTTATTTACAACCAATCACAGTCGTGTGTCGCCTAGAGTTTACCAACTAAAGTTTATCATAACTAATGCCACGAGTGATTTCCAAATTATCGATATGGAAATCAAGAGTGGCATTTGTTAGGACTATTTAACGAATAAAATTAAGCTGTTTACTCACAAATCATTATTTAACTATAGTTATTTTAAAATATTTATATATTTAATGTAAACGGCGATGTTTGAAAACAAATGAGAAACGATAGGTACGCTTCATCTGCTTCTTTTGTTTATCACTGCAACCAGATCATACTATTTATTGCCAAAGGAACGCAATATTGTAAGCATGCTCTCTAGTGGAGAAAAAATGAAACACATCAAACTGTATATTAATTCATTTCTGATGTCGTCTGATGTAAATATGACAATTATATTTTTCTGGATTATTACCTGGGAAAAAATACATTTAAGAAAGTGCAATCAGTGTTTTTTTTTTTTGGTGGTATAATAAATTGCTACAAATGTTTTTATATTAACTCCTACAAGCTCCTCAGTCACTGCAAAATAATGGTCAGACCTGTTCAGAATATTAAACGGGAAGAGCTTTCTTTAATATGGTAAATTTAACACTGATAAATATTTCGTGAAAAACGACTCTGATTGGTTGTAAAACAGAAATCATTGAAACGTGATTGGTCGTTGACTCCCATTTGGGGCATGAGTATTATAAAGAAATCACCTCTTTTTTAATATTCTGAATAGGTCATAGCATTATTTTGCAGTGACGGACTCTCTAAGAAATACGGCTACCAGATTGTATATATAGTGCATGAATGTCAACACATAGCGCATGCGGGAGTTAATATAAAAAAAAAACATTTGTAGCAATTGATTATACCACCATAAAAAGAAACCACTGTTTGCACTTTCTTAAATGTATTTATTTCCCAGGTAATAACATTCCAGAAAATATAATTGTCATATTTACATCACAGGACATCAGAAATTAATTAATATACAGTTTGATGTGTTTCATTTTTTCTCCACTAGAGTGCTTTCTTACAATATTGCGTTCCTTTGGCAATAAATAATATGATCTGGTTGCAGTGATAAACAAAATAAGCAAATGAAGCGTACCAATCACTTCTCATTTGTTTTCAAACATTTGTAATGTCGCCCATTCGAGCTCTATGGTCTTTCCCTCTTTTAGACTTAATAATCCTAATTGTTTTAGGTCTATGATAACGGTATAAAGTATGGTGTTGTTCGTTGTGATGCTTTCTCGATTCTATAAATTTAGATAAACACTTGAATTATTTATCTAGCAAATTACATAGAAATAATATTTAAAACGCTTATGAATAAAAAGGATAGTAGTAACAAAAACATGTATAAACAGTTAACATGGGTACATGCCCCACATGAATACAATTGGGGCATGAACCGATTTTAAATATCAAAAATAATTATTATTGCTATTATTAACAAATCTGTTTATATGCTATTTTTGTTTCGATAAATAAATTCTTACGTCACGTCGGAAATCTAAGAGACAGCATTTATCAATTAAATCGTATATTAATCTTAAAAATTTAACATTTATAGCCTATAAAGCCTTCTGAAATGTTAATTTTTACTTGAAATATACAACTCTCTTATTTATGACTTCGAACTAATTTAAAGATTTCAGATTACTTATTTTCTCCATAATTTACCATGAATCATCATTAATTATGTTTTATTGATACAATTAATAACATTTTATAATGTATTTTCACTTAGCCTATCTACTTTTTTTTGTTATAAATGTCACACCAAAATATCATTATAGTGTATATGCTTTTATAAAGGAACATGCGTTGTTCTCTACAATGAATATACACCGGCAAATCAATGGATCCGTGATCATCAGGGATTGTCTTGTTCCAAATGGAGAGAAGCGATTAAAATGCAAGCCAATGTATCGGCGGTGCGTTCTTTGCCGGGCAGGTCTAGGGACGATACCCTCTGTAGACGTCGCAGAGAGCACGAAACCCTTGCATACGTCCTTGGGGTCTGTCCGTTTGGAGAATAACTGAGAAACATTCGGCACCACACTATTCGAAATATGATGGCACCACACTATTCGAAATATGATGGCAGAAGCCTTGCGAGATTTTGGATACACAGTTTATGAGGAAGTTCATGGTGTGGCCACTAATGGGAGTAAGGACGAATATATATTATTGCATTTAGACCATCTTCTAAAATTGATATGATATTAGATCCCACAATTCGTTTTGAGACTCATAGTGGCCAACCTGAGGAAGTTGACTCTGAAAAGAAAGCCATATACGAGCCAACAATTGACTATTACAAAGATAAATACCAATTAGATAGTATAACTGTCACAGGATTGATGATCGGGGCAAGAGGTACTATACCAGGATTCCTAGCCAAATTTTGGAATTCCTTAGATTTGGGCAGGGTGTATCTTTCTAAAACTGCCATCGCTGCCATTAGAGGATCAATTTCAATTTTAAGAAACCATTTTTACAAAATTTCTACTTTGTAGTATGTATACTTCAATTAGGCCTACAATTTGAATTTATTTAATGTATTTACAAAATGTATTTCATAAATTCAAAAAAAATAATTGTCTGTATCACTTTGTCCTTGAGGCAATCCTCTAATGAGGAAAATTAAATTTTTTAGTTGATTATCTACCGTCTGTCCATCGCTGTGGTCTCGAGGTAGCGTGCTGCCTTGTCACGCAGCGGGCCCGGGTTCGATTCCCGGTCGGGGCAGTTTTTCTGGGTGAGGTTTTTATCGGGGTTTTTCCTCACCTGTAAGACAAATGTCAGGAAAACTTTAAGGCCCAAACGGTCCCCGAAATCATATGGCCATCATCCTTATCATTATCATCATCATCCTTCACCGGTGTGGAAAGCAACGGGAAGCTATCACACCTACACAATTCCCTAGTAAAGCTGCAAACATAGCATGAAAATGCTATGACTGCAGTGAAGGACCTGCCTTCGGGCAGAATTACTATGGATGGATCTACCGTCTATGGATCTCAACTAACATACAGTGCCCCCTGTTTATGATCATTAGGATTCGTGTTCCTTTTTACAATTGGAGGTTTAACAGGGGTTGTTCTCGCTAATTCAAGTTGTATATAATAAAAACATAAAATATACCGTGATATTTAAATTTTCACATTGATAATTATTTTAAAATCTAAAAATATATCAATTTTAAATATCATTCTATAAAGATGTACACAAGACATAGCTTATCTTTTATTTTCATGAAGAGCAATTACGATTTGCAACATTCATTACCTAGTATATTTCCCAACACATAATTTTGTGTCTTGCGATGAAGTTAAAAATACGTTGCATAAGTTACTTTCTTCCAGACGACTTATTAAGGACATAGAGAAATTAAAAGCAGAATACACATAAAATGTAGATAGTCATTATTATAAGTTCATTCATTTATTCAAAAAATGTAATTATATTTTAGATCGCTAGACTGTCACAAGAACACTAACGTAGCTATTTACAAGAATTAACATTTTAAAATATTAAAACGATACAACTAATGACACAATTTCAAAGCACGAGTAAGACTGTTTAATACTTATCTTCTTGTCCATTATAGTTTAATATTTTTCCTTATAGGGACTTTTACCTGTCCCACGCAGGACCTTACAGTGGCACTAACCTCTCGGGAGAGGGATTTTAAATTTTGGATCACACACAAACACACCACTCAAGGACATGGCGGAGCTCCACGAATGAGTGATCACCTCAATACAGGGCCTCCTCCGAGACAACACGAACACTTAAGACGGGACACACCATTCACTCATGTATCCATACTAAGCATGGCGAAAAAATGATGATTATGATGGCCAATTGATGTTCGGAGACCATTTAGGGCTTGAAGTTTCCTGACATTTGTTTTTACAGGTGAGGAAAAGACCCGAAAAAATCGCCTGGGAAACTTGTTCCGGCCGGAGATCGAACCCGGTTCCACTGTGTAGGAGGCAGCGACGCTATCTCGAGACTACACCGATGGACGAGTAGTTAATATGCGAATTTAATTTGCGGTAACTGATGATGATGATAATAAATTTAATAATAATAATAATAATAATAATAATAATAATAATAATAATAATAATAATAATAATAATAATAATTAATAATGCCTTCTCTTCAGCTCAACCAGTACAAATATACATTGCTCAGATTTACAGTGTAAAAGTTACATATATAGCATATATATATATATATATATATAATCATCCGTCACGAATTAGGTCTTTGTAGACCTGTTTCGGCCCCATCTATAGGCCTATATATATATATATATATAAACACGAACTTCTGGTTCCAAGATTCACGGGTTTAAACCCGGCCAGAATCGATGGATTTTTCAGGGCGTAAGATCTTGAGTATTGATTCCTTCGGAGAGGAACTAAACTAAACCCATGATCCCATGTCACAGATTTACGATTCTAAATGAGCCTCAAGCTGGAAAAAAAAAAAAAATCTGAGCAAAATTTGTCAGCTCTTTCGTGATTATATTCGAATTGCTATGCTAATGTAGTCTCGAGGTAGCGTGCTGCCTTGTCACGCAGCTGGCCCGGGTTCGATCCCCGGTCGGGGCAGTATTTTCTGGGTGAGTTTTTTATCGGGGTTTTTCCTCACGTGTAAGACAAATGTTGGGAAAACTTTAAGGCCCAAACGGTCCCCTAAATCATATGGCCATCATCATCATCGTCCTTATCATTATCATCATCATCCTTCACCGGTGTGGAAAGCAACAATTCCCTAGTGAAGCTGCAAAGCATAGCATGAAGATGCTATGATTGCAGTGAATGACCTGCCCTAGGGCAGAATTACTACGGATGGATGCTAATGAACTTAGCTGTTAAAAGGCGTCGTTAAAAAGAATAGCAAATAACACTATGAATTAAGTGTTTTATTCATATAATAATTTAAAAAATTCCCTTCAATATACACCACGATACATTGAGATTTTATGTCCATCATTCTTACTTAAAAACAAATATTTCAAATTTCGTTTTTGAATTATCAGAAATTAATTTAAAGGAATTATGTTTAGAGGCGGTTTATTTTTTTCTAACTTTTACGATTCACACAAAAGTTGGCTTTAAATAATCGTCAATTTTTTAGACTTTCATTTCGCATTCTCGCAATTAATTACTTAAAAAAAACCCACCCATCGAAATTAAATGCATTATGAATAGAACTTGAATATGTATAAACTAAATATTTAAATGACTTTTTATCGGTTCATTAGCCTTATCACACGTGTTTCCAGTATGGCATTTGACTCCCATTTATAAATAATTCATCTATCAGATACATTATTATCATTTAGATTAGGTTATATATGTCATCTGGATGGATACTTGAATATAACAGATTCAAAGCCTGATTACTGTAGCTATATGTAATTTTTTTTTCAAATGCCCCACGTTTGTCTTTCGACATTCCTGGTTTCTCTCCTGACATGGCGTACTTGTAACCCACTTCTGAGGTTGGGGCGCCTGGAAGGCGGGGTTACGTTCCCCGATGATATGATGGGTGAAGATAATGGTGCGCCAGGAGAGTCCCTAAACCTAAGCTTAACCTAAGATAAATATGAATGATGATGATTGCGATGACCATATGATGGCCGATATAAACCTCGCCCAGGAAATCTGTCCCGACCGGGGATCGAACCCGGGCCCGCTGCGTGACAAGGCAGCACGCTACCCCGAGACCACAGCGGTGGACGATGATCGAATATATCTTCTTCTTAAACATGTGTAGGATTTTCGTCCTGTTTATTTCCAAAATCACTCCTCGGAGGAAAATGTATTGGACGTGCATTCACTGTCTATCCATCTCTTGGTTCGTCTTCCTCTTGTTCTTCTCCCGTCCATTGGTCTATCTTCTTTAGCTCTTTTTGCAAGTCGGTTTTCTTCCATTCTTTCTATATGACCATTCCAATATTTTCATTGCTCGCAGTCCCAAGGATCAAGCCTCGGATCAAAGACGAAAACTAAAACTTTACATTGTTAAATAATTTATTTTTTATTCAATTCTCATTTGTAGACGCTTTAACTGTTAAAATCATAGCATCTCTAGAATCTTTATGTATAACCAGTAAATTATGTTTTTTTTCTCTGTTTGCCAAATGTCTTATGTGGTTGAAGTTGTTCTGATTAATCTTTGTTTATTTAAAAGGATATTCTATATAAGCCTATTTCACTTCTGTGTGTGTGTGTATATATATAATCTCCATATCCATCCACCCATAGTAATTCTGCCCGAAGGCAGGTCCTTCACTGCAATAATAGCATTTTCATGCTATGCTTGCAGCTTTACTAAGGAATTGTAGGTGTGGTGGCTTCCCGATGCTTTCCACACCGATGAAGGATGATGATGGTGATGATGATGACAAGGACGATGATGGCCATATGATTTCGGGGACCGTTTGGGCCTTAAAGTTTTCCTGACATTTGTCTTACAGGTGAGGAAAAACCCCGATATAAACCTCGCCCAGGAAATCTGTCCCGACCGGGGATCGAACCCGGGCCCGCTGCGTGACAAGGCAGCATGCTACCTCGAAACCACAGCGGTGGAATATATATATACTTATTCAGTTATAAATAATAAAAATAGTTTATTTAGGCGTGTACATTGCACGCCGAATGTTGGCTAATATTATAAGTAAAAATGAAATTATAGGTTAATTAAATTGTATGGTATACATTGCGTCGGATTTTAAGTCCGGTCAACTTCCAGTTCAAATGGTCGGATATCGCAATACCTACGTCGCGTCGGCATATTTTATTAGCATATAAGCCTATTGATTTTTGTTTTGAATTATTGACAATTACGACCGCCAGAGCGATTTTTAAATTTTCGTTTCAGATGAACTCCTATGCCTTATAGTGTTAGAACATAACAAATTGCGGCTAAACACTCGCTGTAACTGAAAACTGTATATACAGGGTAATTCATAATTATTCCTATTAGAAACTTCTAGGGGTTGTAGAGGGGCCTTAGCAGATAAAGTTTTGATAAGGAACCCATGTCCGAAAACGTACCATTTCGATATAAAATAATTTTGAAGATCGAAACATAATGGGCTAATATCCTGTGCCTCGTGTTTCAGAATAAGTATTGCAGACTTCTAGGGGTTGTACTACAAGTGTGGTTCCATATGGCGACCCTATTGTTCGTTGCACAAAGTGTATCTGCGACGCATGTTTTCTTACACACACCCCATAAGACCTAGTGTGTGCTCGATAATTTCTATTGTCGCCAGAATTCGTGCACGATAATCTTCCTCCGACTCGACAGGTGTAGTACAGCCCCTAGAAGTCTAAGTAAAGTAAAGTAAAGTATTCCCACTACAGGCCTCAGGAGGCCCTTGGGGTAGTGGGAGGTTAAGGCTCCCACTTTTTTCTGGACAATCGGCACTTGATGTCAGCCGGGTTGTCAGCCCTGCGTGACGGCCGCCTTTACCCCAGAACAAGCGTCTGGTACTCATTTCAGTTAGAGGCTGAGTCGACCCCAGGGCCATAGTGCCGCCAGAAGGTTTTGGTCAGTTTAAAAACTGTAATACTTAATTTGAAACACAAGACACACGACATCAGCCCAATGTATTTCGATCTTCAAACTCATTTTACATCGAAATGGTACGTTTCCGGACATGGGTTCTTTATCAAAACTTTATCTACTAAGTCCCCTCTACAACTCCCAGAAGTTTGTAATAGGAATTATGAATCACCCTGTCAAGCTGTGTGTGTGTGTGTGTGTGTGTGTGTGTGTGTATATATATATATATATATATATATTGATATTTATTTAACATCTTAGTACTACATAGTGCTTGTAGATTTGACCAGTATAGAAACATAGTCGAACACTGTTCTTGAGATAAAAAA
>JASPKZ010000825.1:0-135000 GCA_030220185.1 Diploptera punctata | reverse complement strand
GAAATGTATATGAAGGACATTTTTAAAGATGCCAGATGCATAAGTAAGATTAAATGAAAACACAGCAGAATTTATATGTTTCTTTCATATATATATCATATTCTAGAAGAATATATTAAAATACAACTTTTTACAGAGACTTGCGCAATCATTCATATTTGTGATTTAACTGTGAACATTTACTATAAGTAGCTGGTGCTATAAATTTTGCAGCGATTTATAAATTATTTGATCGATCTCAAAATGATTGGTGTGCACTTATAGATTTATATTTAAAATTATTTGTAATGCTACTTCGAGTCTGTGATAACTCAAAGTAAACATTTTGAAACAAAATTAAGATCCATAAATTGGTTATTATGGATCTAGAATCTCTAGATATGTACCTGTAATCTGTATAATGGCTGCTGGTGTTTATATTCACGTGTCTTGCAAAAATCCAAGTCATTTTATTTGAATGGATTATGGAACGATTATTAATGGCGAAATGAGTCCCAGTAATGAAATTGCAATTCATATTTTGCTTTGACAACATTGAGGAAGAAAATAGGAAAACTCCCAATAACTTTAGTCGACTCTAGAATTTATTGGAGTAATGAAAATAATCGATTATCATACCTATCTATATACTGCATTATATAAATAATCATCTAAGAAACTACTTACTTTATTTTATATAATTTTAATTTTAATATATTCCATGTTTTTGTTAGTATTAGCTAGTATTAGATCACATCATCATTGTATTTTGTTTAGTCTGTATTTTAATAATATCTTAAAATTGTAATAAGTATGCCATTTTTTTATAATTCTACTAATCGCTGGTTGAGCGGAAGAGAATGCCTTATTGCCTTAACTCTGCCAGCTAAAATAAAGCATTATTATTATTATCATTATTATTATTATTATTATTATCTATTTGATAAAACTGATTACAATATCTTCAGGGGCAACTCATTACTTTCAACTTCGTACAAAATTCTAACAAATATATTAGTATCGAGACTTACACCCTGTACTGACGATGTAATAAAATATCATCAATGTGGATTTAGAATAAATAGGTCTACAACAGATCAGATTTTCAGTATAAGACAGATTTTAGAATATAAATGGGAATATTCTGGTACTGTACATTAACTATATATATAGATTTAAAAATATATATTATTCAATTAAGAGGGAGTAGTTGTATAGTATCCTGCTGATCTTCGTAATTCCTAAAATAATAGTTAGACTTATTCGAATTGTCTAAATGACACAAAGAGTAAGGAAATGCACTATCTCCTCTTTTATTAATTTTGTACTAGAGCATGCCATCAAATCTTTAGGGGATAAAGGACTGCAAGTCAATGGTATTAAGCTATTATTATATGTTGACAATGTAATATACCTATTGTGGCGATGGCGA
Source organism: Diploptera punctata (assembly GCA_030220185.1). Classification (NCBI taxonomy): domain Eukaryota; kingdom Metazoa; phylum Arthropoda; class Insecta; order Blattodea; family Blaberidae; genus Diploptera; species Diploptera punctata. The sequence continues at coordinate 133,589 of JASPKZ010000825.1, read as the reverse complement.
GCAGATACTGAGGGACAACACACACATTCTATTGAGTAACACTAAGAAATTGGGGCTAGTAGTAAACATCAGTGAAAGTAAATGTATGTCCATATATAAAAATTCATTATATAATGGAAATGGACAGTTGATGACAAATGAGGGAAATTTTGAAGAAGTAGGGGAATTCCAATACTTAGGAACAATAAACAGGAATGTGGTTCAGAAATAAATTAAGCATATACTAGTTAGGAAATGCGTGTTATTTCGCAATACATTGACTTTTGGCATCCTACGATTTTCTCAAAAATCGTTGAAGTGAATATATAAAGTCATGATTTGAGGGAGGTAAATTTATGCAGAGGATGATCGGAAAACGTTGACTCAGAATAGGATGTATGGAGAGCTTATGTCCGCGCAGCAATGACTTACGGGTTGGATAGGCAGTTGAGATAGTTTATGATAAAATAAATTGAATATTACTTCTCATAAAATTACTGTAATTAACAATCGTACCATATCTACTATTATATTATTATTTTCTCTCCCATTTAATAAACGTTGTTAAATTAAAATCATTACATTGAATAATAAATAGGAACAATGCCGTAGCGTAATTGTTAAAGTAGCGCTGCAAGCCGGAAGGTCGTGGGTTCGAGTCCCGGTGGGGTCAGGGTTTTTAAGCTGACCCGAAGCTTCTGGCGTCACCATGGTCCTGGGGTCGACTCAGCCTCTAACGGAAATGAGTACCAGGCGCTTGTTCTGGGGTAAAGGAGGCCGTCACACAGGGCTGACAACCCGGCTGACATCAAGTGCCGATTGTTAAGAAAAAGTGGGAGCTTTAACCTCCTACTACCCCAAGGATCTCCTGAGGCCTGTAGTGGGATCACTTTACACTTTTACAATAATTATAAACCTGAATGAGGTGCAGAAAGAAATCAAACATATGCTCTTCTCGGCAAACTCATGCTATTATGCATTACAGGGGCTCTTTTCATACCAACTTCTCTATGGTGTAAATATATTAAATAATTAAAGGGCCTAATTTTAATTTGAATATCTTAGAATTTGTGAGAGAAGGTGCCAATGAGAAGTATTTCACATGTCTACCACAGTATTATGAAGATAATTTGAAATCATATTTCGTTCAGGTGATGTGTTAAGGAAACATTTGTCGTCCTTGTTTGCGAGCACATTGTAATCGTTTTATCACCTGTTTCTCGAGGAAATGCATATTTCTCGGAATTTTTTGTATACGACATCCATCATTGGTTGTTTAAAACATGACAACCATTTTTTTCAATAAATTATAGAAACGTGTTACAAATTTATGAAGTAAACGTTTTTATTATTTTTATCCATCGTAAATTTATTTCACGAAGATTTTAAAGAAAGTGATTTGTTTATATAAATTTGCTTTGTCATATAATAATAATAATAATAATAATAAAATATAGGTCACACGTAGAAATACATTATATAATGGAAATGGACAGCTAATGACAAATGAGGGAAATTTTGAGGAATTGGCTGAATTCAAATACCTAGGAACAATAATCACAAATAGGAATGAGATGCACAAAGAACATAGGCTCAATTCTGGAAATGCGTGCTATTATGCATTGCAGAGACTTTTGATGTCCCAACTCCTTTCAAAAAACGTTAAACTGAAAATATATAAAACTATTATTCTACCAGTTATATTATATAGGTGCGAAACATGGACTCTTACTTTAAGGGAGGAAAGGAGATTACGAGTATTTGAGAATAAAGTTCTTAGGAAAATTTTTGGACCAAAGAGAGATGAACAGACAGGTGAATGGAGAAGACTACATAACAATGAACTACGTGGTCTTTATAGGAAGCCAGATATAATAAGAACAGTTAAGTCCCGTAGGCTGCGATGGGCAGGACATGTTGCGCGTATGGGGAATGAAAAGACGTGCATGGAAACTTCTTGTAGGAAAGCCAGAAGGAAAACGCCCAGTTGGTAGACCAAGAATGAGGTGGGAGAACAACATTAACTATGATTTGAGGGAAGTAGATTATACAGGGAATGATTGGAAAGCATTAGCTCAGGATAGGGATGTATGGAGAGCTTATGTCCGTGCGGCCATGAACCTACGGGTTCGATAGTGCCAGTGAATAATAATAATAATAATAAATAATAATAATAATAATAATAAAAACACATTAATTCTGTCAGAGTTATGGCCATAAGCGCTTCTCTTCCACTCCTCCAACACAAGCTACAAATACATATTTACAGTATAGATTATGTGTCTATCTATTCTATAATGTCGTCGCCCATTATTGAGCCATATCCCTTCCTTTGTAAATAGTTACTAGACTAAATTAAATTTTAGTTACCATATTTGCTCATAAATGTCATGAATGGCATGTGGTCAACACACCGACTCAGTAAAGACATCTAACGGGCAACTAAGGTATTACTAGGACATTGAGATCGGCAAATGTTGCTTAGAGGCCTTTTTATTCAGGATAGATTATATTATATACACTATATTAATTGTAGTCCACCGCTGTGGTCTCGAGGTAGCGTGCTGCCTTGTCACGCAGCGGGCCCGGGTTCGATTCCCGGTCGGGACAGGCTCCTGGGTGAGGTTTTTATAGGGGTTTTTCCTCACCTGTTAGACATGTCAGGAAGTTTAGGGCCCAACGGTTCCCGAAAATCGTACGGCCATCATCATAATCATCCTTATCATTATCATCATCCTCCTTCACCGGTGTGAAAAGCAACGGGAAGCTACCACACCTATAATTCCCTAGTAGAGCTGCAAATCATAGCATGAAAGTGCTATAATTGCAGTGAAGGACCTGCCCTCGGGCAGAATTACTATGGATGGTTGGATATTAATTATAAAGAGTTAAGAAGATATTAAAAGTTGGAATGTAAATTTCATATACAATCAACATTTTATACGATAAATAGAATAATAATAATAATAATAATAATAATAGTATAAATATGATAAATTTAACGAGAAACACCAGTTAATACATGTCTATTACACGGGATAATGATATATGCTAATAAAAAAGCTTCGTTGTGCAGGAACGGTAAACTAAGCTATTTTCTCAGGAACTCAAATTTATGTTTCGATTTCCGTGATTTAAGGAAATTTCGTTTGATAAATAAATCGTTATTACCAGTTCCGTCGCGAGAAAATAAAACATGGCCACCACTAGAGCGATTTTTAAATTTTAGCTTTCAAGTAAACTCTCACATCTAATAGTCGGATTTTACTGATTTTTGGAGAATATATTTTCCGTTTTATTTCAGTGGGATGTACTGACTTTCGTTGGGGGGGGGGTGCAGCCGTTATAGAGCGATATTTAAATTCTCCCTTCAGGTGAACCCCATTCCTATTGATTCGATTTTGCTGGTTGACGAACTCGACTGTACTCTTCAAACTTACAAATAACAACAAAAATAGGGTATCATAACTCGAACTGAAGCTGCCATGTGATTCCTAAATTAACAGTGAAGTGTTAAAGAGACTATGTAAGTAAATTAGAAAAGCACGTTTCATGTTGTAACCAATTTATGGGCCAAATAATTTAAGACGAGATGAACGGTACGTTAGAAGTTCATTGACCTGAGCTATGTGTATTTAACTTCACATAGTTGCAACATTATATAATATCATAAAACATTACAATGGTTGTTATGAAACGATTGAAGTATTGATAGCAGTGTCTAACCCATATCCTGAAACAACTTCATTTCGTAATGTGTACACGTGTATACATTATGCAAACCTTCAAATGCCTCAAATTTTATATACGATCTTTCAATAATTTGTACACTTGTGGAGTGTTTCTCTTACTTGGAAGTAGATTTTTTCTGTAAATCACTACAATTGAATATCCGCCGAAAACAAGGTGTTATCATTTTTAAAATTGATTTTTACTTTGAAAAAGTTTCCACGTGCCATTAACATCCTTTTTCCATGCAAAATCCAATTTCGGAAATTATTTTGGGTTACAAACCTAGTTCTCGACGACTGTCCAATTGTCAAATTAATTTGAGGATTGCAGTTCAGAAACTCACTTTAACCACATGGACATTTTTTTGCGAAATTAAAAAAAAATCAGTTTGAGATACTCGTATTTGTGGAAATTATCAGCAAATTTGTATTATTATTATTATTATTATTATTATTATTATTATTATTATTATTGTTTTTTCAAATGTCCCAGGTTTGTCTTTCGACATTCCTGGTTTCTCTTCTGGCATGGCATACTTGTAACCCACTTCTGAGGTTGGGGTGCCTGGAAGGCGGGGTTACGTTGCCCCGATGAAATGATGGGTGAAGATGATGATATTGGTGCACCAGGAGAGTCCCTAATCCTAAGCTTAACCTAAAATGAATATGAATGATGATGATTGCGATGGCCATATGATTTCGGGGACCGTTTGGGCCTTAAAGTTTTCCTGACATTTGTATTACAGGTGAGCAAAAACCCCGATAAAAACCTCACCCAGAAAAACTGTTCCGACCGGGGATCGAACCCGGACCCGCTGTGTGACAAGGCAGCACGCTACCCCGAGACCACGGCGGTGAACCAAATTTGTATTATGATATTATAAAAAATCCCCAAATTGTGAATTTAAACACTCAGAAATGTATCTGTAATGAATTTAAATATACCTTAATCTTAAATATGCCCTTTTCAAAAGACGCTCTTTAACAAGCCGTTATTAGCCGTTGGGAATTATGACATGTTCGTGAAAGGGTCGATCATTTTTTACTCAGGAGTCTCTTGTTTCTAGCTTGATGTTCTTTTATGTCCCATAAATCTACGACACTGGGCCTTCCCTTCTGAAGGAAGCTGTACTAAGGTTTATATGGTCAAAAAGCCATCGACTTCGGCAGGTCGGCACCGGGGGTTGAAAAAGGATCTACCAAATTCGATTCTCAAACGGTACAGGCGCAGTGGCTAGATCCATGATTCAGGACAATTTTCTGCGATGATGTTCTTCGATTTTTTTGTCTATAAGACAAATGTTAGAAAACATAAGGCACAAATAGTCCCGAACGCCATTTGGTCATCATAATTGCCCCATTATATTCCCCTTGTTTAAAAACGCATTACACATAGACGATATAGTATAAACACATGAATAATAACTGTACCTAATGATCCTAAGACGAGATATGATCTTGAAGTTAAAGCGTTTATAAATAATGTGAAATAAAAAGTCTGTTATATAAGAAATGCGTAAACTAAGCGAAATCCTTAGCAAGTTTTATTTAATTGTCCGACTTTGCTGTTTACGGAATACATTTTTCTTTTATTAATTGAATCATATTTATACAATTTCGTTTTAGAAAGCAAACATGGTATCTGCTAGAGCGATTTTTAAAATCCGACTTTCAGATGAACCTCGACTCCTAACGGCAGGAGATTTTTTGAGAATACCTTCTCGCTTTGTTTGAATGACATGTATCGAGTTTCGTTGCGAAAAATCGAAAATTTCGGAAGCTAGAGCGATTATTAAATGCCTCTCTAATTGTTCGATATTGCTTGTTAATGAATTCGACCTTAGTTTTTTCTGAATTTATTGCTACATTCCGAGTTTGGTTCCAAAAAAAAAAGATTACTGGCGCTGGAGCGTTAACAGATACACACACACACACACACACACATACATACACACACAGGCAAACACACGCACATACATACTGACACACACACAGACATATATATATATTTATGGGGCACGCCGAAGCCGTAGCATAGTTAAAACAGTACGCTGCATGCCGCATAGTGGGGGGTTGGAGTCCCGGTGGATGAATATTTTTAAACTGGCCTCAACCTTCTGGTGGCACCATGGCTGTGGAGTCGACTCAGTCTCTAACGGAAATGAGTACCAGACTCTTGTTCTAGGGATATATGTGGTCTCATGCAGGAGTGACAACCCGGCTGACATCTCGTACCAATTATCTGGATAGATGGGGCCCTCAATTTTCTATATGCCGAAGGTTTTCTAAAGGCCTGCAATGGAGTCATTTATCTTCATATATATTGTTTTGGTCCACCGCTATGGTCTCGAGGTAGCGTGCTGCCTTGTCACGCAGCGGGCCCGTGTTCGATTCCCGGTCGGGGTAGTTTTCTTGGGTGAGGTTTTTATCAGGGTTTTTCCTCACCTGTAAAACAAATGTCAGGAAAATTTTAAGGCCCAAACGGTCCCCGAAATCAAATGGCCATCATCATCCTTATCATTATCATCATCATCCTTCACCGGTGTGGAAAGCAACGGGAAGCTACCACACCTACAATTCACTAATAAAGCTGCAAACATAGCATGGAAATGCTATTATTGCGGTGAAGAGCCTGCCTTCGGGCAGAATTACTATGGATGGATATTGTCTTGGTCATTTTCGGTGTCTACCAAGTAGGTTCGATGAAGATTTGTAAGATTTTCCAAAAATGTTTTCATGAGAACATTATCAATAGATACATTCCTTTGAAATTCGCTAAAGATGGCTGCACTTTTTTTTTATTTTTTCCTGTTAGCCCTCTAGCCGGGAAATTCTCATATAAGACTTCATCATCATCATCATGAACAAATTCGTTTTAGGCCATGTGGCCTGTACGGTAAACCTAAAATTTTCTATAGGATCGTAACAGGCCTTGGCCTAATACTTAGAAGGAAGAAGAAGAAGAAGCCCTCTAGCCGCACTTTAATACAATATAACTTGCCATAATGTTTCCTCTAGTAATTATAAGAAGGTACTTTTTTACGTATAATGTAAGTTGAAAGAGGGAAATAAACTTTATCTTTGTTTTATAAGTTATCAATTCTGTAAATGTCATTTTGATGATCAAATATTGCATTTAAACATTACCTAGATATTGCTTATCAAGTTAGTGTTTGTTTGTTCGTGTACAGTGTGTTGAAATAGTATTACTGTAACGTTACACTGTTATATCTAATATTACAATATAATTTCTCTTCAAGCTTTGTCTCATTGCTTCTCTACGTACAAGCTGGTGTGAGGGGAAATGAGTAGTTATGCACACAGGATATACGTCGTAAATTTCCATTCTGAATCAATGGATGATTGTTTTCATGTACCTCATGTCTCGCTGTTTGTGGTTATGGTGTCTTAAACACACCACCATGTCGTAATATTAATAAAAACTTAGAAGGATTCAACAAGATAAGGAGATAATTCGTATTCCTAAGAAAGTTGAGATTTTACGTTTCATTATTGTATAACCTTTACAGTAACTTACATTAATATTTGATATTTTAATTATTAACATTTTTTACACTGTTTTGTAATGTCGGATCGAAGTAAAAAAAAGTAATTTAATTTCAATATAATATAATTAATAAGTCCACCGCTGTGGTGTCCAGGTAGCGTGCTGCCTTTGTCACGCAGCGGGCCCGGGTTCGATTCCCGGTCGGGACAGGCTTCTGGATGAGTTTTTCCTCACCTGTAAGACAAATGTCAGGAAGCTTAGGGCCCAACGGTCCCCGAAAATCATCCGACCATCAACATCATCCTTATCATTATCATCACCATCCTTCACCGGTGTGGAAAGCAACGGGAAGCTACCACACCTATAATTCCCTAGTAAAGCTGCAAAGCGTAGCATGAAAATGCTATGAATGTAGTGAAAGACCTGTCCTTGGGCAGAATTACTATGGATGGATAGTTAATAATTTAACCTTGAAAAAACAAAGCAAAAATGGGAAGACTCTTGAAGCCAGATTTTTTACTTTAATACGTCAAACTTTTCTTCATGTGCATGTTAAGCATGGCATCCTCTACAAATATCCACGCGGGAAATATAAAACGTTTTAGTGTGAATGGAGCTGTTTGCGAGAACTCCTAAAGTTTGCCTAAAAACGCTTAATCTCTGAAATCTTCCTATTCTTTAATCTTAATGTGTACAGTGAAAAGAAAATAATTCTCTAAATTGTATATATATATAAATAAGGAAATACGTAAGTAATCTATCGAATACTATCTTAATGTCATAAATATTAAAATAAAAATACATGTTTTCTGTAATACTAATGTAAAAATATATTGTTTATTTTTAAAAAAATAATTTTTGGCGGGGGTAGAAATAAATGTAAGAAATAAGAATACCATCCACTTTTAAGGTGAAACAGGATAATAGCAGGGAGAACTGTGACAAAACGAATAATTTTGCGTGATTATAGAGAGGTGAAAGACGAACAGTTTGAGGTAGGGAATCAACGGTTTGAGACAAAACATATCTTAGTTATCAGTGGTTAAATTTGTTTACATGTGATGCTCATAATTCAGTATTGAATTGAAATGAGAGTATGAAATGGTATATGATGGCGTCGAGTTTGATCATCATCATCCAGGGATTAAGCCTGGTGGCTCGTTCCGGTTTCATGAAAGCTAGAATTGTTAATACTGTTCAGACCATCTTCTGTGTGGGCGTCCAACATTTCTCCTTCTGTGCGGTTTATAATTTAGTAATAATTTTGGAAATCTTTCTTCTGGCATTCTATCAATATGTTCTTTCCAGGCGTTCCTATATTTAATTATTCGGTCTGTAAGTTTGAAAATGTAACCCAATTAATAAGAACTTCTTCTGTTCTTCGGAGTTCTACCTCTCACCTTATAGGTATTTTACGTGCCCTATGCTACACGGGCTACTGTTCCACAACTTTTTGGGAGAGGAATTGTAAACTTTGGATCACACACATACTTTTTGACTACACAAGTACATGGAAGGCCTCCTCGTATGAGTGATCAGCTGAATTCAGGGCCTCCTCCGAGACAACACGAACATTTAGACAAAACACACCATTCACACTCTCATATTAAACACGGCTAATCACAACTTGAGAGAGAGAGAGAGAGAGAGAGAGAGAGAGAGAGAGAGAGAGAGAGTGAATGTGAGAGAGTGAGTATGAAAATGAGTGAGTGAGAGATTGTATGAGAGAGTGAGTGAATTGAATGAATGAGTGAGAGTGTGTGTGCGAGTGAGACCTAACCTGAAGCATTGATCATGTTAACACAACGAATTGGTTATGATTAAAAAAGTCATGTTAATTAAATGACAACTTACCATTAGCTTTGACGACGGCAAAAAATGAGGAAAAACCGGGGTGTGGCTGGGTCGTGGATACGGCCGTGTTTTTTTACGTGAATACGTGTACGTAACAGGCAATATTTTGATTTTACTTTTTGACGAGTATAGGCCGACATTGCATTATTTATTTATTTTTTTTTACTTTAACACCATATACATTCACTATTAATATTTCACACTAATGTTTCATATACGCAATAGATAGATTTTGACGACAGCTGACGATTGAAACTCAAACGAACGTCGTAACTTCTCCGAGTCAAAATTTATCCTGAACGAAAATTATGTGACGTAGCGAAACGACCTCAAAATGGCGGTGTTCCCCCCTGCGCCGTGCGCGCTGGGTCTCAGTCAACACACACCGTAACGAATTCTATCCTTTACCTATCGAGTGGTGTAATTAAATTTTGGATATGGATGATAGATACGTAGCTGCAACACGATTTTGTTATCAGTTTTCTGAATTGCCTCCCGCTATGGACGCAAATTTAAAGACGAATTCACGCCAGAAAGTCAGTCAGTGGTCGTTACTGGCGCTTTAACTCGGGACCTACCGAATAACGAATCTGGAATATTATCGCCTGAAACTACTCGCTCGATTTTGATGTCTTGCAAGCGTACATTTTAAGTTCTAGTGCATGGTCAGTAAGAAACAGGTTAGTCCAATATTGTGTTGTAACATCGGTAAAAAGAGAGAGTTAAAGAAAATCTTATTATATTGGCGATAAAGTTGGTTACATGGCTTGCGGTTACGTAGACCGGTCGCGACCACAAAAAAGGAACTGGAGCGGTGACGCGTTCACGTAAATGCGATACTTGTTTCATACAAAACTGCAGTTTTCGTGATACTGGACCCGGATTCGTGTCTATCCAGCAAGATTGGAAACATGCACGAAAATAATGAAGTAGCTCTTTTTATGTTCTGTGTGAATATAACATCTGACGTTTCATTACTTACTATTTTTTTTACATTTGAAAGTTGAAAACGGGAAAGAATATAAAACTAATTTACTCCCGTTAATATTATAACCTTTGGTTCTTAACCCATTCGCTTATGAAGATGAGTTCTGACCATTTCTATTTTATGGTCAATTCCACATTGACAAAGCTGGATAAGTCTAAATATATTTTTACAGTATTTTGTATATCCCTTTAGTTGACATTCTTTACTTAACATGTCGGTCCTAGTACCATGCTTGCTGTGATTCCGATTTTCGCGGACTTCAATCCGCCGGAGGTAACGGACTTTCAAGGGCACAAAATCCTGAGTATGGCTTCCTTCGGAAAGAAAGTTAAGTTGTGGATCCCGTATCATACATTTACGGAACGTTTTGGAGTTCAGGCCTGAAATAACATACTTCTTAGTAAAATACAGTATGTCTGCCCTTTCAATCCATGATTTTAATTGGGACCTTATTGATATTAACTGTCAAAGAATGTCGTTAAATAAAATACTAACTTCATTTAGTAAAAAAAATGGTTTGCTTTTTATCTTTTTGTTCAAGCTTAGTATTTTTAAAATAAAGAGAATCTTAACTTTTTCGGTTTCAAAGTGTAGATTATCGAACAATAAAATATGAAATTTTATACTATTTTTTTTTAAATGTTGGATTAAAAGAAAAAGGTACCCATTAATTTCAATAAACTGAAACAAATATTTCTGTCTAAACTGTATTAATAATTCAAAAGAAAATTATCCAAAGTACTAATGAAAAATGTAAATTATATTGAACAATAATCAATTTAGTTTGATTAAAAATGATAATAAGAAATAATCAATTGAGTTGTTGTTTACTTGATGAAAATCCATATTTATTAATTAAATAAAAATAAAACGTAGTTTTATTTTTATTTAATTGATAATTAGAAAGATTATTTTAAAAAAAACTACATAGACCCCATTATAAATATAATAATTTTATACGTATATTATTAAGGTTAAATTGATTATTAATAAGATAAATTGTATACGATATTTTATTGGTACATATTAATCATATTAACATAATATGCTATACATTTTGTATGTTCATTACTTTGTCCTTTCCAAGTGAAATTATTTAAGTATATTCTATCTTTCTATTCAATAATTAATTTTCAAAAAGTTTTTAATTTTTATTCCATCCCTTATTATTTACATGTAAGCTTATATCTCTTCTAGAATCTTTAGTTGTATCCAATAGGTTGCGTATTTCTATTTCTCGGTTTGTCATGCGTCTTCTGCAGAAGTTTATTGGTTCAATTTTAACGATATTAGATGGTAATTATATTGGAATGGGTCCTAAGTAATGCAGTTCTAACTCAGTATTTGTCTTAAAGATTGAGGATGCAAGAAAAAAGGCTATTCTAGCGCAAATGACAGTTTTTGATTCCCGGAATAACATTTAACATATAGGCCTACTTTGAAAATTTGACAAATAGCCATCCAAGTTCTAACCACATTCAATATTACTTAACTTTGATAACAAAAACTAGTGTTCTCAAAATATTTGTAAATCTACGCTAATCGATCATTTTAAAGAACATAAAAAACGCTAATAGCTAAAAGTAAATACTGTACAAATATAAACAACTTTTTAATTAACTTTATATATATTGTTTTCATTTAAAAGTTATTTCACTGTGTATTCTGCAACAAATTGCAGTTTGAAACTACGATTTCATTAAGCTTTTTTTTTTATTTGCCTCGTTGATTAGACCTATACATAACTATAAATGCAAAAATAATAAAAATAGAGAATGCAGTAAAATTACACATAATCAAACTTCGCCTGACAAAAACCTGAGTTAATTGAAATGCCGCAAAAATAAATCATCATCGTAGCCCATTCACGAATTTAGGGCATTTGTTGACCTGTTTCGTCCTCAAGTTTTTTGAGTAGATGTCCTGGTCTTCTTTTATCTGCAGGTTGATAGCTTAACATCTGGTTGGGTACCGTGCAATCTTCTATTCGAAGAACATGCCACATCCATCTTGACTTACAATCTCAAATAAATAAATCACTGGTACTATCGAACCCAAAGATGCATGTCTGCGCGAACGTAAGCCTGACATACATATTGTTTTCCAACCATTTCCAGTTTAATATATATATTCATAATTTAATGCTTAATTTCCTGCTGTGTACAACGTACAGATGCAAAGTTCCGTTTGATTACATTTGACAGCAGGGCTAGGAATGGGATGTCTGTCCTTTTTCCTGCATAAATGTGAATGACCCTTTAAGAATCCATTAAATATGCTTTCAATGAAAATGATCACTGTATATAAGATATATACAAGCACTGTGGTCTATATTATCTTCTTCTTCTTCACTTCACGGGCCAAGCAAATTGCCTGTTCCGCCTCACAAATGTTCTGTGCTTCTTTTCACTGGCCTTCCTACATTCCTTGAACCTCTTGGCTTGTAGTTAAATGCTGTTTTTGGTAATCTCGTTACATGAACACTGTGAGAGAGATGAGTTTGGACATTTTTTACATGGTCGGGTTACCAGCCCAGACGCACAACCACATCCCCTAGCGGATCGGGGATTTATTTCGGAGTTTCCTTCCCCTAGATGGGTTGCTAACCAAAGCTTTGGAGTCCCATCTACCCCTTGCCTAGCAGGTTTCTCTTCCGCTGTCTTTACCGTTGAGAACAAGTTTCTTCTTCCGCTTCTGAAGCCGTCGAGGTTCCCGCGTTGGAGCTAGTTCCCTTCCCTTCTCCTCTTACTAGATAGCAAGCTAGTTAAAAATCAGACTTCCCTATCTAGTCGTCTGGGTCATTAGGTACTGAGCCCCTCCACCACGACAAGATCTAGCCCGTGGGGGTGGTCTATATTGTAATAAAGTTTAAATTACTTTTTATGACAAATTAATAATAACGCTTCTAATTTCATAAACCAAAATAGATCCCATGTATTACCCGAAAATACTAGTTGCTTCATCCCCTTTATTTCGGTAAAAGGAGTTCTGCTGTAAATAGATTAGAACGGTTTATAATGATTCCTGTGTTTTTTATTATTGTTAGTGCATAATTGATCATAGCGTTAATTTGTTACATTTGAGCCTTTTGATATTAGGGATTAAAAATGTTTTTAGATATTTTACAACCTTTCAATTTTTTTTGACATTATCATTGTTTATCGCTGTCTTCAACATTCATATCAGAAGGCTCAAGTTCAATTTCTGTCGGGGTAGGGGAAGTTATATCCTCCTATTTTCGGGTGGGTGCCCCTTGTCTTACGATGTCCTGTGCTGCCTCGGCGGTGGCCTGTCGTGCTAACTACATATCACGGTTACTCGATAATAAGTCCTTGTTAAACAAAGATTTGTTATCAAGTAGGCCGTGTACAGATTCGCCATTGTATACCCATATATTGTGAAGTAGGCTATAAAGCCTTGTTTATAAATATCTTATTTACGAGAATTTGTTTTACAAAATGAGGAAGAATATGAAATAAAAATAAATGATTTCTTCTACATTGCTTCATGACTTTTATTTATGATTTTGTTTATTTGTATGTCAAGGTCACTGGTTGATATTGAATGTTGCTTGCGGTCTGGAATTAACTTCAGATGAGATATAGGACATAATAGCGTTCAGGATCATTACAAAACTACGTTGTTATTCTCAAGCTGTTTAATGATGAAATCTGGTTTGGTCATTTGTGTTCTGTTTATCAGCCTGGATATTAATTGATTCCATAAATCTAAATGTATTATATAAGACTTTCATAATACTTACTCACTGGCACTATCGAACCCGTAGGTTCATGGCCGCGCGGACATAAGCTCTCCATACATCCCAATCCTGAGCTAATGCTTTCCAATCATTCCCTGTATAATCTACTTCCCTCAAATCATAGTTAATGTTGTTCTCCCACCTCATTCTTGGTCTACCAACTGGGCGTTTTCCCTCTGGCTTTCCTACAAGAAGCTTCCATGCACGTCTTTCATACCCCATACGTGCAACATGTCCTGCCCATCGCACTCTACGAGACTTAACTGTTCTTATTATATCTGGCTTATTATAAAGACCATGTAGTTCATTGTTATGAAGTCTTCTCCATTCACCTGTCTGTTCATCTCTCTTTGGTCCAAAAATCTTCCTAAGAACTTTATTCTCAAATACTTGTGATCTCCTTTCCTCCCTTAAAGTAAGAGTCCATGTTTCGCACCCATATAATATAACTGGTAGAATAATAGTTTTATATATTTTCAGCTTAACGTTTTTTGAAAGGAGTTGGGACATCAAAAGTCTCTGCAATGCATAATAGCATGCATTTCCAGAATTGAGCCTATGTTTAATTTCTTTGTGCATCTCATTCCTATCCTGTAATTAATCTATAGGAATATATTCTCATGTTTAAACAGTATAATGCCTCTTCGCCCTATACCGGTTGCCCGGGTTCAAATAACATTAACCCTGATTTAATGGAAGTGTGTTATACAGGGGATGATTGGAAAACATTATCTCAGAATAGGGACGTATGGAGAGCTTATGTCCGCGCGGCCATGAACCTACGGGTTCGATAATGCCAGTGAGTCATTGAAGATCCTCAAATGTATAAAGCATATCATCAGCAAAATTCGCAGATGTAGAAGTTGCGATCCTGACGTCGTATTTAGTCTTTAGCGGACATAGCGTTAAATTCACTAAACAGATGTGTCTGTTTCAATTTAAAAAATCGATCAAAAGTCTTCTCCATGCTCCATTTCGCTACTGGCCAGAAGTCCCTTTGCCTATCAGTCGGCTGCTGGCCTCACATCCATTTGTATTAATGACAGAGGTGACGATCATATACCCGATATAGGGGTGACACGTGGTCAGCATGTCGTGTCCCCCAGTTTTTATAGCTTGTTTACACAACTTGGAGCCACTGCTTGTTGTAACTACCTAAAATCCTCACGATGCTGGGTGGGTACCGGTCCTACATTGGCCAAAATCCATGACAAAATTTCTTCCCCAAGGGGACTGGAACCAGTGCAAGACCCTTAGCCCAGCATCAAGGGATCATGCCTTAAACCCTCGGCTACAGTGTGGAATCAAAATATCTTCTATAGGATAAAAAAAAGTCCCCAGGCAGCAGAGCCATGAAAATATATTTCTTCGCACTTTGATTTCGAGACTGAGTCTGGGTTCTACTTAATCTCCTATAAAATAAGTAGTACCTAGCAGGAATTTTCCTTAGGTGAAGGCAGTCAGAGCATAGGGCTACCCACTCTACCTCCTCCTTGCTTCTTTGTACTATTGGATGACATATTGATTTCCAGACTGACACTGGGTTCTACTTAATCTCCTATAAAAAAGTAGTACTTAGCAGGAATTTTTCTTAGGCGAAGACAGTCAGAGCATGGGCTACCCACTCTACCTCCTCCTTGTTTCTTTGTACTATTGGATGAGAATATGTGAATCCTTAAGCCCTGTTCTCTGTGGTCAGGAAACCTTTAACTGTGTAGGTAGATAGTACTTAATAAATAAGGTGTTCTATTTGAACACAGCTTTTCGGAAAAGCTGATGATGGTATACATTGTATACTGAAACATATTCAAATAGAACACAAGTAAGATGACTCTGGATATACCTTATTTATTAAGAAAAACCTCAATGTTTCTCCCTCTTCTAATTTAAGTATTTTATATAATGAAGTTTCTTAACATCTATATCATTATAAGCTGTTAATATATGGGTCTAACAACTTTACTTCTTTTCCAAAGGAAGACTTACTCTGAATTTTTATACCCTGAGAAAATCCATCAGTCCTGGCTTGATTTAAATCTGCAAATCTCAAAACCAGAAGCAAGTATTGTTATCTGTAGTCTACTGGGACTAGTTTTATATTTAAAAATATCTCATCATCCTCTTACCGTGTACTCCTTTCGGAAGGTTGATTCCAAATATGCCTCCTGCCATCTCTATTTCCCCATGCTTTCCTTCTTTTTTAGTTCTTTCTAGTCATATCCTCTTTCTTGTAAACTTTTCTTCACCTGGTTAATCTACCTTTCTCATGGTCATTTTCCTTGTATCTTGAGATTTAATAGTCTTCGTGGTAGTCTTTCCTTTTCCATTCTTTTTAAATGTCCAAACCACTTTAGTCTATTTTTTCTGTAGTATCTGTTATTAATTATTCTACATTTAATGTCTCCCTGATTTTGTCATTCTTTATTCTATCTCTCCTTGTTTTATGTACCATTCCTCATAAGAATTTAATTTCTGTAGTTTGGATTCTGCTCAATTCCTTCTTTGTATATGGCCAAGTCTCAACTGCATATGTTAGAACTGGTTTGAAATAAGTTTTATACACTGCCATTTTACTCTTGATGGGTACATTTCCATTCCAGATTAATTGTTTAGTTTTATATTTTAAAGTATCTATATTTGCAAATTAAAGTATTTAAAAAAATAATTTTTTATGTGTGCGATTACAAAAATATTTGATTAAATTGAATTACATCAAGGTTTTTATAGTCTCCTTTGATAAAAACCAAATATACAAGAAAGACACTTTCTGATAAAGCAGAAGTAATAATTACTGCATGAGTATTTATGATTGTCAAGCAATAAAATAAAAAGTATGTTACAGTAATATTTATTGTAAGTGTAATGCATTTAACAGTTAAAAATACATTCCGTTATGTCTCGCTCATAACAGCTAAAAATATCAGTTGCTAAATTTACTGTCATGGCACACCTCATCTTGAAAAGAATGGAATAATTCCTGGTCCTTCTGATACTGAGGCACCATCATTTGTCACATGAAGAACTTACTTCATTAAAATATTGATGGTATTTCTGTTAACTATCTCTTACCAGGAACATTTTATGTACTTTATTGTTTAAACTGAGTTTTTATTATTTACAATTAGCTAATAAAATTTCAGAAATATACACGTATATGTTAGGTTTCCTGTTTTCATTGTAATAGAATGTAGGGGGGAAAAAAGTCTCGTAAATTTCATTTATAATAAAATGTAATTTAGAAAAATCATTCTTATTAAATACTGCATCTGATATTAAAGTCATTAACAGATAGTAATAAATATAAATACAATGACTAAAAGTAATTTCTATCACTGAGTAGAAGAAGTCACGTATTAGCATAACACTGTCCTTCAGTCTGTAATAATAAAAATAATAAATTATAAAGTTAGAATTTAACTCCTCACTTCATAATTGTAGATTTTTCGAAGATACTTATATGTAGTTACTTATGTGTACATCTTCAGCTAACTGTTATATAGTCTTATATCTAAATTATAATAAACATAAATAATTACATGGTATGTTAATATTATTCGTTTTTAAACATCTTAATGATGGACAAATTATATTTGAAAAGAAAAATATATGGCTAGACTGGGGTTTGAACCCAGGACCTTTGACTCTATCTACAGTACATTTATTATCTACAATATATGTTGATAAACTCTAGATTTAATAAATAAAATATAATAGAATAAATTTATGTTTATATGAACATGGCCTCTTACTTTAAGGGAGAAAAAAATATTAATATATTTGAGAATAAAGTTCTTAGGAAAATTTTTGGATCAAAAGGAGGTGAACAGACTGGTGAATGAAGACTTTTTGACCAGTAATCTACACGATCTTTGTAGAAAACCAGATGTAATAAAACAAAAAGTAGAGGGAAAACACCCAGTAGATAGGCCAAGAATAAGGTGTAAGAATAATATTAAAATTAAATGAATACCGGTAATATTAACCATAATTTTGAGGGAGGTAAATTATGCAGGGAATGATTGGAAAACATTAGCTCAGGATTTGGATGTACTCTATGGAGAACATATGTCCATGTGGTTATGATCCTCTGAGTTTAATAGTGCTTCGATGTTAATAATAATTTGAACAAGAATATAAATGTGTCTTCTTTATATATCTACCAAACACTAACTAAATATATGGTTATGGAACCCATAGTTTCTGTATTGCATAAAGCCCTCCAATTTACTAAGATCCATCGTGAATATTGAGATTTTTGTATACTCTTGGTCCCGCGCCGTAGCCGAGCGGTTAAGGTAGGAAGCCTTGGCGCAGAGCTACGGGACTTGCGCTGGTTCGAGTCCCCATGGGGGAAGAAATTTTCTCATGGTATTTCGGCCAGTATGGGACCGGTGCCCACCCAGCATCGTGAGGCAATTGGATAGCTACAATAAGTAGCGGCTCCAGGTTGAGAAATCAGCTATAACGGCTGGGGGACTCGACATGCTAACCACATGTCACCCCTACACTGGCTGTTGATCATCTACCTCTGTGATTGACACATGTGGATGTGAAGGGCCAGCAGCCGGCTGGTAAAAGGGCAACCGCTGAAAAGTGGAAAGACCCTCAATCGGAAATCGCTATACTCTTGGATGAACAATGTGTATTTCTTTATCCTTGAAGAGTAACAATCATTGTGTAGAATCCAATTTTATAAAGATATTTACTCAAGTAATCGTGACCTGAGATAAGTCTAATCAGAACAATATTTGCTTTTCTGGGCAAATCTGGGATTGACTTGAATTTCATCTGGAAATCCTTCCAGTTAAAACATACAAAAGATAATTTTATTTTGAATATATTTATAATTCATCTAGGCTGATTCATATGAAATATTATGCTTTATTGTTTGCATAATTTTGTAACATTTTTTTTACTTGAGATAGTATCTAAAAAATTAATAGGCTGAAAAAAGAAAAATAAATTAAAGAAGTAAATAAAAATTGAACACCAAAAGCTAGTTGAATTTTAATTTTATTTAAAGAAAATAATCAGATTTGCCTTTTAACAAATGAAAAAATGGAAATGAAACTGTTAGAATTTCATGCATTATAATAATATTAGGATGACTATGTATAATTCTTTTGTTTTTGTTTGCTATTGTATTGGATAATGAATTTTTAACCAGTTGGTTCTTCTTCTGTCATGTGTATCTAATTCCCAGATGTTGCTCATCATTATCATATTACTTTCAAGAATGATATAGTCTAATTTCAATTTTATATTATTTATTTTTTCATATAAATTCTTAATTAAATACAAAAGGCACGCTACTCAGTGCTTAAGAAATAATATAATTTTATTCCAAGGTTATATAACACCAACATAAAAATTAAACCAGAGCTTAATAATCAGAATATTGGCAAATTCAGAACTGAAATTGTAAGATATACTGTACATCCAACAAGCATTAAAAACATTACTATTAATGTTTTATTTTAAAGTAATATTTTGAGGTTCTTTTAATTAAATTATTTGGAGTCTGTTCATCTTATCTCAATATTAATGTTGATTTGTTCTTGAACATGTTTCATTGATTATAATATAATCAAAACATGTTCAACATTAATAACGAGGTAAGATGAACAGATGATTACGATATAATTGAAACATGTTCAAGAACAAATCAACATTAATATTGAGGTAAGATGAACAGACTCCAAATAATTTAATTTACATTAATTTTATTTAATATTTAAAGGAAGTGACACTATGAGGTTTATTTTAATTAAAGTCAGTTAGAATATTCATGACTCACCTCATATTTGTATATAAATATTGTAAATATAATCACAATTGTAAGTGTAAACAAATATGAGGAGAGTCATAAATATTTTAACTCATTTTAAAATTACTATTAATTTGCCAGTTGATGTGTAAAATGTTAAAAACGAATTCATCTAATCATTTTTGTATTAACTGCAAATACACGTGAATAATTTGCTAAGTTTACCTTGATACCTGTCTCTCTCTCTTTAAATGTGCTGACATAATTTACATATTACTGCTGACATGTTTGTCACGTGATAATACATCCTTTGTAATGTTAGCTTCTTAGGAATGAAGGAAGTATAGTTGATTCCTGTAATCTTATCTAATCTTTCATTGTGTTATGTAAAGTTGTATTTACAAAGTATAATCTAAAGTATAAAGCAGTGGGATTATATTTTTTTTTCTAGTTCCACATAATAAAATTCCGTTGAGATGAATAGTCATAAAGTAAAATATTAAAATAAATGTATACCTTGCCAGATGTTGTCGTCCTCAACTAGGTAAAAATTTCACTTTTTTAAAACTGTAGGCCTTTCAGAAACGAGTATCCATCTTCAGCAGAAGAGTGTGCACTACTGACTGCTGTTTTGCATAATTTCATATAGAGGATTGCATTAACTGTGTGTGTTCTCATTTAAAATCAGTTTGTTGTACATTTCCTTTAAAATTTCCAGTTTTTCTAGGATGTTTATCTTTGCAACCTCAGGGGTCCTCATCTAGGGGATATGTGGATGGCGACCACAAGGTGCCCAAGCTGAGCAAAACATTTCTTCCACTTACTTGTGTTTTGCACTCTTTTAACTTTACTATTCAACCCCTCTTGGTTAACTCTTGTTTTTTTCGACCCCAACGCTATTAGGGCATCCGAGGGCTAGGGAGTCTTTTCTTTCTTCCATTTCTTCTTTCCTTTATTTTTCTTTTCTTCTCCAGAAAAGCCTGACCAGAGGCTATAAGATGACAGCTGCATCACTGGTCTTGCCTTCCTTTGGCCAGCAACCAATTGAAGGGACTATTATTATGCTTTCAAACTACGTGCCAGTATACCTCAGAATCAATATGGCTTCACCCCGGGTAGATCTACACTGCATGCTGTCCAAGAACTCATACAAGAAATAATAACGACCTTAGCTCAACCTGCTACACCATTGTATGTGATATACATAGATTATTCCAAGGCATTCGACAGTATTGACAGGAAAATCCTCATCCAGAAGCTAGAGAACATACTAGGCAGCTCAAGCAACGAATTAGGAACAATTAAATCAATCCTTACCACAAACTACCTGACAATCAGTGATGGTATATCGATGTCGAGAAGTGTTACTCAAACAAGGGGGGTCCTACAAGGAGACCCGATGAGTCCCGTACTCTTTAATGTAATGACGTCAGACATCGGAGAGACTATAGACACAAGAAATGTTAAGCTACTCATGTACGCAAACGACATGATCATCCTCTCTAGGAATCAAGGAGCTCTCAAACAGCCATGGAGAACATTAGGATATGGGCACTTGAAAACTCGATGGAAAAAAACAGCGCCAAGACAAAGGCAATGAAATTCAGGAAAGGAGGAAGGCTGGCTAATAAGGACCATCTTATATGCGGAAGTGAAAACCCTAGAATTCGTATCAAGCTACAAATACTTGGGGGTCACCTTACAAACAACTGGAACCGCTTTCTCACTTCATATACAGGATCGAGCAACAGCTGCAACGAAAGCCATGTACGATATCCCAAAACTCCAAAGACTATCCCTCTCAACTGCAATGAAACTCTTCAACCTTAAAGTAATGCCGGCCGCAACATACGGAATCCAGCTTATATGGAATTACTTGACAGTGAAAATCTTAAGAAACTGGAGAACGTTAAATCAAGGTTCTCAAAAGAGCACTGTCAATTTCAAAATATACAAGAAATAGTTATGCCTATACAATAGCCCAGGAATCCTTCTTCATCGAAGATATCAGACACTGTTTCAGACTACCGGAAACGCAAGCATACAGAATCGTCATCGAGGAGAGACAGAACAAAGCCGCCCAGATACCGACAGAAATTATGGAAACAGACGCAATGAAAACAGAAACCTGGAAGCAACCGAATTTCGAACTTCGACACCTGTACACACGTTTTGCAGCCCATGGATTTCATGGGAATATATGCCTGAACAACATGTACCATGAACCCAAGGAGGACTGCATCTGTAAATTATGCAACTATCCATGTCCAAAATATCATCTAGCAAAGTGTAAAAACAGGACTCTGCCTCTAAACAATTTAATTAAAGACTGGTAAAAAGCAAAATTTAATTTGATGTACACATTGTGTTTAATAAATATATATATTATTATGCTTTCAAGTCTTATACGAAAATTTCCCGGAAGGATCGGAAAATTTTCTATAGGATCGTAACAGGCCTTGGCCTAATACTTGGAAGGAAGAAGAAGAAGAAGAAGAAGAAGTTTATCTTTGCCAGATTTCTTTATTTGTGAATTATAGTAAGGGTGTTTTGTATTGTATCCTTTTGCTGGCTGGCATTAATGACATGTTAGGCATAGCTAGATTTAGAAGAAAACAATATATTAAACAATAAAGGAGTACAGTATATAAGTTAACCATCTGTGGATTGCAATAAATTCTACATAGGCAGAACCAGCAGAAGTTTTAATACAATATCTAAAGAATATTTTAAAGATTTCATGTATGCAGAAAGAAAATCTAGCTATGTTGAACATGTCATCAATGCTGGTCACCATATGGAAATAATAGAGAGCACCCTTATTATAATTCACAAATAAAGAAATCTGGCAAAGATAAACATCCTAGAATAACTGGAAATTTTTAAGGAAATAAAAGATAAACTGATTTTAAATGAGAACACACCCAGTTCATACAATCCTCTATATGAAATTACACAAAACTACAGTAAGGAGCGCACACCCTTCTGCTGAAGATTGAAGCCAGTTTCTGAAAGGTCTGCAATTTTAAGAAAGGACATTTTAAGCTAGTTGAGGACGACTGCACCTGCCAAGGTATTTTAATATTTTACTTTATTCCACATAATGTTTAAAATTCTCATTCTGAGGCAATAATACTTGGACAGATGTGTAAAGAGAGGCATCTTCTCCCAAAATATCTCTCTACATAACCAAATTGAAAGTTACCGTGAAATACACTATAAAATATACTCATTAGTCACCACCTTTGACAATATAAGATATCTCTCCACATATCTTTTTTATTTTCCTATCTTTCATGACGCAGAAATAATCCATTTCTAGTTAGATATCTTGTTTTTAACAATTTTGAGGATATCACTCTCTTTCTGCACCCACCCGAGAATTTTATCAAATTCAATCTCACTGGCACTATTATTCAAGGAGTTCATTGCCATACAGACATATAGCTCTCAATACATTTCTATTCTGTGTTATATTTTCCAATCATTCCCTGTATAATTCACCTCCTTTGAATCTTAGTTAAGATTATTCTCTCACCTCATTCTTGACTTTTCCATTGAGCACTTTCTTCATGTTTTCCTACAAGAAGTTTCTGCGTCTCTCTTTCATTTTCCATTTGTGTTACATGCCTAACATAGTTTCTGAAACTTAACTATCCAAAATACTTTGCAACATGTGACAAGAACATTTTTAACCCTTAAATTGTCAGTACAATATTTTCTCGTGCCAGTTATTTAAACGTTCCGGACCACAAGGAAAATAAATTCATGTTAAACTGAGTTATTATTATACATTCTTGCGTAATTTGACATAAATTTAAGTAATTTTTACTCGTTTGTTTTTCTATGGATCTAAAACCAATATTAAATAAATGAAATCAATGTATCCAATAAGATACATTTTTAATTTAAGGGTTAACCATACACCATGATATGAAGCGGTTTACACCATGGAATCTTGGGATGCAGCCAACATATACATGATAATTGAACTCGTGTTGCCAAAGAACCTAAAAGCTAACCTAACTTAGTTTAAGTACTTAAACTGCTGAAAGACCAACCTAAAAGCTGACCTAATGCAATTTAAGTCTCTGAACTGTAGAATAATGCACACTGATTTTATTTAGTGTAAGTTAATTAGAACAGACTCTGTGTTGGCTGCACTGGAACACAGAATATTCGTTAAAATCAATATGGCTGCCACATCTTCATGTAGTTCAATATCGTGAAAAAATTAATTCAAATAATCTTTAGAAAAGAGGTAAAATTCATTGTAAAATGGTGAAAAATAATTTGAAAAAATGAAACCCCAAGAATAAAATTTGACAGGAGTTGATGAAGTAATTTAAAAAAGTCATATCACTTGTAAAGTTTAGCCTAACTCTCTTGTAACTTTGTAGGGTTTCATGACCAGTGTTTTAATTCTTAAAATAGTCTTCTGAACTGAATGGTGATGGTTCAGTGTTGACAAGACTTGATGTTTCATCTACTGCTGCAATAGACATCCTCAGGTGACAGTGTTTACCCTCTGTGAACTCCTCAACTGACGACAATAGTATTGTTAGCCTAGGATCAAAGAGGGCACGCATAATTGTAGCAGTGTACCACAACAGAAGACAAAACATCAATTTTTATCAATGCTGGAGCATGGTCATTTAACGTTATTATTACATCTGGGGAACTCAGTGTTATGTAATTTCCTCCTTTCACCTGTCTCTTCATCTCTCTTTGATCCAAAAATTGTATCAAATATAATCCTATAATTATTTCTTAAACATTAAGGGTCGTATGTTAGAACAATTACTCTCTACTCAAATTACTTCCAATCACTAGTGAGCTGATTCACCGTGAGCAATTGCTGAGAACGAATTAACGGCCGACTTATCGGTCATGCACGAGAGTCGACGTTTTCGTAATATTGGCAACGAATTACCCAGAATTCTCAGCGATAAAACCACTTCCGTTATTTTCGTCTGCTATAGAGGAATGCATTTATGCTTGCATCCCGCAAATAATACCGTATACAAACACGTCTGCGACACGCAATATTACGCCGATTCTCCTGTTCTTCCAGTTGAATTCTTTGGTAGACTCTATCAAATTCCTCTTCTCCGTGTATACCGATAACATGATCGAAGTCTTCAAGGTCCGACATCTTGGATAAATGTTGGATAAAGCAGCAAAGTACATCGGTTCCCGTCGGTTCCCTTCGGGATTTTAATTTGAGTTGCTCATGTAAGGTACCTCCGCAGGTAGCTTACAAATTTAACCAATTATTATCGCATGAACAGATTTCTGAGTAAGCAAAATCGTATTAGCATACAACTTGCTCAGCAGAGAAGGCATTTTACTGTCTAATGCGTCCAAACATGCGACCCTAAATCTTAATATCTTTTCTGAATCTTTATTATGAAGTATGAACAAAAAATAAACTTTCTCTGTTGCACTTTGAAATGTTCTTTTCTCCAATTACATTTTAATATTAGGGACCACTTTGCCAATTAACTAATTGTATGGGAAATTGAATATGTACAAATATTGTAGATTCAATACTGCATTTACTAAGGCCCTCCAATGATCTCTATCTTCAGCCAATTCTATATGTTCATTGTTCATATATCCAATGTCTAGTTTCCTAAGATCTATCCTTCTTCCTTCAACTAGGTCTTTCTAATGGTCTTTTCCCTTCCAGTAAACATTTGTATTTTTAAAATATATATGTAGTCAATATGCCCATTTCACCAATTAATGTTTTAAAATGGTCAACAAGTTTCTACAGCC
Source organism: Diploptera punctata (assembly GCA_030220185.1). Classification (NCBI taxonomy): domain Eukaryota; kingdom Metazoa; phylum Arthropoda; class Insecta; order Blattodea; family Blaberidae; genus Diploptera; species Diploptera punctata. The sequence goes on along the minus strand of JASPKZ010000825.1, from coordinate 108,221 downwards.
AAGCTGTCATTCTCAAGACCAGATATTGTATTTTTACTCATTTGAGGTATATGATCTGCACTTCATTAATAATAATAATAATAATAATAATAATAATAATAATAATAATAATAATAATACTTTATTTATTCTGGCAGAGTTAAGGCCATAAGGCCCTCTCTTCCACTCAACCAGCACAAATACAAATAAATATTCGACAAATATAGATATACACTATACTAATTATAAACAGTTAAAGATACAATAAAGGTAGCAATGTAAATGTCATGTACAAACAACATTTTATAGGGTAATAACAATAATGATACAATAATAATAATAATAATAATAATATAAATATGATACATTATACGGGAAACACCAATTAATATATATATCTTACACTGGATAATAATGAAGTCGAGTTTAGAGCAAATATAAATTTAGATTTCTTTTAAAAGATGCCAATGCCCGGCAGTCCCTTATTTCTTGTGGTAGGGATTTCCAGTTGCGAGAAGTGGAGATGGTATATGACATGGAGTGATGTGATGTCCTATGTTGCGGTATATTAAGCAAGAGACTATGTTGTGATCTTGTGTTTAAGTTATGGTTTGAGGATAGATACTGGAAACGGGATGATAAATAATTAGGAATCGAGGTATGTAGGATCTTAAATAGGAGATTTAGACAGTGCGATTTTCTTCTCTCTTTTAGATGTAGCCATGACAATTCATTCTTTTATACTAAATAATCCTGACAATATTAATTGTATTAACTGTTACTTGTTTTAGGAATTCACATCGTGAGGTATATTCATTTAGGTAGAATTTTTTATTACTCACCTCATATGAGGCGCTTATAATAGCAAGGGCATATCAACAAAAATCACTTTTTTTTATTATTGCAATATACATTTTCAACTTTATTCTTTCATCCGAATTGTAAACCATTACAGAACACAATATTTAACTTCTTTGCATTGACGGATACACTACATCACGTGATATAAAGAAAAATAATTGTGAAACTTTAAATGTGTGTCTCAAAACTATTTTTTTGCATATACACTCTTGTTATTCTAAGCGCCTCATATGAGGTGATAAAAAAATTCTACCTAAATGTATTAACTATTGTTTAAGTATATTCATTTCAATATATTTTTTATTCATTGAGAATTTTCCTCATCATTAAGATTTTCCTCCAACCAATCTTAATAATAAAATTCACCATACATGAGCCCTTGTGACTATAACCTATTCTCAAAGATCAAAGAACCTTTATGAAGCATTCAATTTCAATCAAGAGTTGATATCCAGAAAGCTCTAGATTGTTCAGATGAAAGAGGTATCCAGAAATGGTGCTGCAGATGGAGTGCTCCATCTTCCAAGGATTTGGCAGTGTATAGTTGACTTGACAAGAGACTATAAATGCTGCTCGTAATGTCAAAAGTAACCTAAAAATATTTGTGATGTTATAGCAGTGTTGCCATTATTTATCGAATATCCTAGTAGATTTATAGTTTATCCAGTTGTATATTTGATTGAATAGAAATTAATAAAGTTAAAGGTATCCATTAATAAGGATATGAAGATGCAATTTTTAAGAAATATAGCAGGATATACTCTGCTGGATAAGAAAAGAAATGAAGATATAAGAAAGGAACTAAATATTTTCAAACTTACAGACCAAATAATTAAATATAGGAACAACTGGAAAGAACATATTGATAGAATGCCAGAAGGAAGATTTCCAAAATTATTGCTAAATTATAAACCGCACGGAAGGAGAAATGTTGGTCACCCACACAAAAGATGTCTGAACAATTTTAACAATTCTAGCTTTCATGAAACTGGAACGAGCCAACAGGCTTAATCCCTGGATGATGATGATGAAGATTCATGGGGGCGTATAAGGATACATAATAATTTTTAGCCAATTACAGAAGAAGGAAATTGTGTGGCTATATCTATAACTAACTTACTGGCACTATCGGACCCGCAGGTTCATGGCCGCGCGGACATAAGCTCTCCATACATCCCTATCCTGAGCTAATGTTTTCCAATCATCCCCTGTATCAGCCTTCCTTTGTATCCGCATACAAACAATTTATTTTAATATTGTCAATCATATGATGTCTTTTTCTGCCTCTAACCTTCTTTCCGTTGACCTTTCCTTCTAGTGCATCAGTCAGCAGGCAGTTTCTTCTTAGCCAGTGACCAATCCAATTTCTTTTCCTCTTCTTTATGAGTTCCAGCAGTGTTCTTCCTTCACCTACTCTGTCTAGCACATCATTACTTTTTATAATTACTTTCACTCACTAGCACTATCGACCCCGTAGGTTCATGGCCGCGCAGACATAAGCTCTCCATACATCCCTATCCTGAGCTAATCCTGTAGCTAATTCTTTCCAATCATTCCCTGGATAATCTACTTCCCTCAAATCATAGTTAATGTTATTCTCCCACCTCATTCTTGGTCTACCAATTGGACATTTTCCCTATGGTTTTTCTACAAGAAGCTTCAATGCACGTCTTTCATTCCCCATATGTGCCACATGTCCTACCCATCGCAGTCTATGAGATTTAACTGTTCTTATTATATGTGGGTCCACCGCTGTGGTCTCGAGGTAGCGTGCTGCCTTGTCACGCAGCGGGCCCGGGTTTGATCCCTGGTCGGGGCAGTTTTTCTGGGTGATGTTTTTATCGGGGTTTTTCCTCACCTGTAAGACAAATGTCAGGAAAACTTTAAGGCCCAAACGATCCCTGAAATCATATGGCCATCATCATTATCATCATCATCATTCACCGGTGTGCAAAGCAACGGGAGGCTACCATATCTACAATTCCCTAGCAAAGCTGCAAGCATAGCATGAAAATGCTATGATTGCAGTGAAGGACCTGCCTTTGGGCAGAATTACTATGGATGGATTATTTGTGGCTTCATATAAAGATCATGTAGTTCATTGTTATGTAATCTTCTCCATTCACCTGTCTGTTCATCTCTCTTTGGTCCAAAAATTTTCCTAAGATCCTTAGTTAATTTTTTTATTAGGCTGAGTCTGGATGAAAATGAGTGAAGAGAAATCCCTACCTTCTTCTGCCAGTAATCATATACCTTGCCAGTGACTTATCTGGCCATCTAGAGTAGAAAATAGAGTTTTGAAATGTGTTTTTCTTTTACAGTGGAATTGAACACAAAGATGAAATATACTCCTGCAATCAGCTGACATCAACAGATCAACCAGTGGAAGTTGATGTGAAACCAGTGATACCACCAGTAAATGAAATTATCGTTCCTGTACCAGCTCCCATTCCAACAGTAGTGCCACGCCCACAAGTGGTCACTAACAAAGTGTTTGCACCAGCAGGAGCACCTAAACCTGTCCAGGCTCCTCTACCATCTCCTCCTAAATCCAATACCTCTTCTTCTATCCCAGAACTTCCAGTTTTCTCCTCAAATGTAAGACCACAAGCCGTGACAAGCAAATTCTTCTCATCGGCTACACCACCAACACCAACACCAGCTCCTCGTATTGCTGTGACCAAAGTGGTGACAAATTCAAGTAACACTGCACCTCCTCCTCTGGCATCATTCATTCCAGCATTCTCACGTCCACAAGCTGCCACCTCAAAGATATTTGCTCCAAGAACTGAGGAGATGAACAAAGGTTTCCTCATGTTTTCTGAAGAGGAGCCTGGCTTGACAAGTAAGTACATTTTATTATATTTTATTCATTTATTTATAAAACCAAAATAAAAAAAGAAAGGAAAAAATTATCAGGTGTATATAAATTGAAGTGTGGCACATGTGACAATGTCTATATAGGACAAACTGGTAGACCTTTTATCTCTCGGATACAGGAACACATGAGAGCATATAACAGAAATTTAGAATATTCAAAATATGCTAACCACCTATTCCAATTTAATCATTGTTTCGATCAAAATTTTGAAATTTTAAATGTTTGTGATAAGGGTAAGAAGTTGGACCTTTTTGGAGGCTATAGAAATAAATAAACTGAAAAGTAGTAATACTTTTTTATAATTTCTCTTTCAAGAACATGGAATTCCCTTCCACCCTATGTCAGAGACTGCCAAACTTTACCATCTTTCATAAACAAATTGAAAATAAAATTACTAACAGAAACAACTCACTAATATTACTTTTTAAAAATTAATAATTTGTTTTTTCATTATTTAATAAAAATAGTTTTAAGATTTGTTAATACAGGGTGGACCGCTCGAATGGACCTAATTTCAATTGCTTGTTACTGGCAAACGGTTGAAGATAGAAACTTAAAACAACGTTCATATTACAGAAAAACTCACCAAGTTTTGATATCCAGATCACCACATCTCTATATGAGCCCCAGCAGTCACTGTGACGATATCAAAGCGATGAACAATTTCTTGCCAAGTACGTTGGAGTATGTCTTCTGGAATGTTCTCAATAGCCTCTATGATGCGCTCACGAATATCACGAAGGTCTTTGACTGGGGTGGTGTAAACTTTATCTTTGACATAGCCCCAGAGAAAGAAATCCAGTGGTGTTAAATCGGGAGATCTCGGGGGCCACGCGATTGGTCCTCCCCTACCAATCCAACGGCCAGGGAAAATGTTGTCCAAAGTCGTACGAACTTCATTGGACCAGTGGGGAGGGGCACCATCTTGCTGGAAAACGATGTTAGGCTGCAGTTGTTCAATTTGTGGAAAGAAGAACTGCTCCAGCATGTCAAGATATGTGGTACCACGAACAGTTTTCTCGGCGAAGAAAAAAACGGTCCAATGACCTTATTATGTGACAAACTGCACCAAACATTCATCTTCGGACTATCACGAACATGCTCTTGAATAGCGTGAGGATTCTCCGATCCCCAGATCCGCACATTATGCCGGTTTACCTTGCCTGACAAATGGAAAGTGGCTTCGTCCGAGAAGAAAATCTTGGTCATGAAGTCAGGATCAGCGCCGAGACGGTCCAGCATCGTATTGGCGAATTCCACTCGTTTCGGCATGTCATTCGGCTCCAGACGTTGCACTAACTGCACTTTATATGCGTGCAGTTTGAGGCGTTTGTGGACAATCCGTTGTAATGTCGATTTTGGTATTTGAAGTTCCCGCGAAGCTCTTCTTAATGACTTCCGGGGGCTTCGCTCAAATGCGGCTTGAACATTTGCTACCATTTCATCGGATGCTCTGCGACCACCACCATGCTTCTTCAACACAGATCCTGTAGCTAATAATGTATCACGCCACTTCTTTATGCTTCTAGCAGTTGGAGCATCACGGTTAAACACACGCCGGAACTCCCTTTGAACTCTAATGATTGATTTAAACTCCGCATACCACAAAACAGCTTGCGCTTTCATCTGCGGAGTCGCCATTTTCACAAACAATTAAATCTAAGAACGAGAAACGTATCTTTGTGCCATCTACCGACAGGATTCGAAACTTGGTGAGTTTTTCTGTACTATGAACGTTGTTTTAAGTTTCTATCTTCAACCGTTTGCCAGTAACAAGCAATTGAAATTAGGTCCATTCGAGCGGTCCACCCAATGCCTTGTATAATAAGTGATAGAGTAATTCATTATAGTTTATTACTTTCTTTGTATTTTTCTTTGTTTTCTTTTTATGTTATTCCTTTCTGTATTCATTCTTTCATTAAATTAATTTTAATTGTATTTAATTTTATTGTATTATTAGACATTATTTTCATTATTATAAATTTTGACAGATAATTAATTGCTTTGTATGACTATTATTGAAATTTTTGTATTTATATGTAACATATGTTTATCCTGGTGAGTGGAAGAGAAAGCCACATGGCCTTAACTCCACCGGGCTAAATAAATCTATTCTATTCTATCCTGAGAAAACATAAATAAATGTCATAATGTCATACATAGGCCCACTTTCAAATAAAATATCTAAACACTTTAAAAAGTTGAACATTAATGTGCCATTTAAAACTAATAAAACTTTACAAAATATAATAAAAAACAATAAAACCAAAATAAAAAAATAAAAATTATCAGGTGTATATAAATTGAAGTGTGGCACATGTGACAATGTCTATATAGGACAAACTGGTAGACCTTTTATCTCTCGGATAAAGGAACACATGAGAGCATATAACAGAAATTTAGAATATTCAAAATGTGCTAACCACCTATTCCAATTTAATCATTGTTTCAATCCAAATTTTGTAATTTTACTTGCTTGTGATAAGGGTAAGAAGTTAGATCTTTTGGAGACTGTAGAAATAAATAAATTGAAAAGTAGTAATAAAGTAAAGTAAAAAGTAAAGTATTCCCACTACAGGCCTCAGGAGGCCTTTGGGGTAGTGGGAGGTTAAGGCTCCCACTATTTCTAGACAATCGGCACTTGATGTCAGCCGGGTTGTCAGCCCTGCGTGACGGCCGCCTTTACACCAGAACAAGCGTCTGGTACTCATTTCTGTTAGAGGCTGAGTCGACCCCAGGGCCATAGTGCCGCCAGAAGGTTTGGGTCAGTTTAAAAATCCTGACCCCACCGGGACTTGAACCCTCGACCTTCCGGCTTGTAGCGCAGTGCCTTAACCACTACGCTACGGCGTGAGTAATAAACTGTTAAATTCTCAACTTGATTTGAATGAATCCCCTTTATTAAATTAAAAAAAATTAAATAAATATTGTTGTATTGTTGCTTAGATTGGTATGTACTATAATAAAACAATTCATAATTTAACATATCTGAAGAAGGTACAGTGTACCGAAACAGCTATCACTGAATTATATCTTAATAAATATGAAAATCAAATAAAGCTGTAAGTTTTATTTTTATTTAATTAATACATTTTATTATTAATATTATATCACACCATAACCGAGCAGTCTAAGACAGTGATACTCAATTTCTTTCATGTATCCAATAGCGTAGTTGGTTAAAGCTACAAGCCAAAAGGTTGAAGGTTTGAATCTTAATGGGGTTAGAATTTTTATACTTTCTGTTGGCAGTATGACCTGAAATTGACTCATCCTCAAATGGAAATGAGTAGCAGACTATGTTCTGAAGTAAAGACAACCGTCATGCAGGGCTGATTACCTGGCTAACCTCTCATGCTAATTGTCTAGAAAGGCGGGAGACATTACCTCCTACTACCCCAAGGATCTTCTTAGTGGGACCACTTTACCTTTCACCCTTTATGATACTTATTCACTCAAGCACTTGTTTTTCATTAATTCAAATTATACACTATATTTTTTTTATTTTAGAAAGAAAAATTATGTTTGAACCAGGAGTCGAACCCTGGACCTCTGACTCCGTACGTCAGTGTGGTAACTGTTATGCCATTTTAACTTCTGATAGGAACGTCAAATTTCTTTCTACTTATACAATTGATTCTCCTTTCATCCGAAGGCCGATAGCCGTCGCTATCAACAATGTCATCTGACGACTTCTTTTCAAAGTACTTTTTATTGAGAATTTAAACATTAATTTTTAAGCGATTAATGCTTTAACCGCTTAAAAATTAATGTTTAAATTCTCAATAAAAATACTTTGAAAAGAAGTCGTCAGATAGCATTGTTGATAGCGATGGCTATCGGCCTTTGATTGAAAGAATTAATTGTATAAGTAGAAAGAAATTTGACGTTCCTATCGGAAGTTTGAATGCCGTAACGGTTACCGCACTGACGTACAGAGTCAGAGGTCTGGGGTTCGACTTCCGGTTTGAACGTAATTTTTCTTTCTAAAATGAAAAACTATATTCAGTTATGGAACATGTTAATTTAAAAATGTAACATCAAAATTATACACTATATACCTAATTCTTTTTGGGGGGCACGCCGTAGCGTAGTGGTTAAGGCACTGAGCTACAAGCCGGAGGGTCGAGGGTTCAAGTCCCGTTGGGGTCAGGATTTTTAAACTGACCCAAACCCTCTGGCGGCAGCCTCTAACTGAAATGAGTACCAGACGCTTGTTCTGGGGTAAAGGCGGCCGTCACGCAGGGCTGACAACCCGGCTGACATAAAGTGCCAATTGTCCAGAAAAAGTGGGAGCCTTAACCTCCTACTACCCCAAGGGCCTCCTGAGGCCTGTTGTGGGATCACTTTACCTTTTACCTAACTCTTTGACAATATCAAATTCAGAGATTTATGGCCAGTGGACATAAACTCTAAATAAATACATTCATTTGTATTATTATCACAGCAACAGATGTAATGGTTAGCATGTCTGACTAGCATCCCAGGAGCCTCTTCTGTACTATAGAAAATTTTCTTTGAGTGTGAATCAAGTACAAATTCCACTCAACTCATGAGGACAAACTGAGTTGCTACTTGATCCGAGAAGTAGCAAAATCTGGTTAAGAATAATTAAATTAAGGTTAAGGGACTGAATCACACTAACTACATAATTCCTTGCATTGTGCTGAGATTTTTTATTTAATAGAGCTGGTAATGGAGAATGCAAGAATAGATGAAGAAAAGAAGATTAGATAGATCTTATACATGACCATACAAGAGAAAATACTCCTTAAGTTTAAAAAAACAATTTTTTTGTTCATAGTGTATTTTTAATTCAACCTAAATTATGCTCATTTAAAAAAAGTAATGAGATTTCTTAACTAAAAAAGTAATATTTTTATAAGCAATGGAAGGTCACCATTAGAAAGTTGGAAATTACAGGAAATTAGCTTTTAAAATTATAGGAAATTTACAGTTATAACACAATTAATTTTCAAGTGTTAGAATATGTAATATTTTAATCCATTCAAGCAAGTAGTTCAAGATTAATTCTAACAGATGGCATGAAAATCTCAAAAATAATTTTTTTCATTGACTTAACTTCTTTTTACTTCTCTACAAAAATGTGGTTTACGACTTAACTGGAAGTTTCCCTGGCCTGGTCACATATTTCTAAACATTGCTTTAATTTCTTTTTGTTGTAAATAATACATTCTTAATTATATTATTTTTAGTCTGATCATCTTACCTCAATATTAATGTTGATTTGTTCTTGGACATGTTTCAAAACAATTCTGTTTTATCGTCTGGACAAGCTGATGATAAAACAGAATTGTTTTGAAACATGTCCAAGAACAAATAAACATTAATATTGAGGTAAGATGATCAGACTAAAAATAATATAATTAAAATAACCTCAAAATATCACTTCCTAAAATTAAATACTAAAATTAAATATTAATACATTCTTAACTTGGCTAAACTTCTGCCACTATGCAGACCAGTGTTCTCCTCTGTTCCTTCTTTTTCACCAATCAGTATCAATACTCGCATCGCTTGAACTGAAGCTGATATCACAATCAAAACAATGTTATTAATAACCAATGGCAATCATGCTGATGTAATTGAACTCCTCCTAACGTTACAAGTGTAGCCGCATGGTTAAGGCAAGATGCTCCTCCTAAGGTTACAAGTGTAGCTGCATGGTTAAGGCAAGATGCTCCTCCTAAGGTTACAAGTGTAGCCGCATGGTTAAGGCAAGATGCTCCTCCTAAGGTTACAAGTGTAGCTGCATGGTTAAGGCAAGATGCTCCTCCTAAGGTTACAAGTGTAGCTGCATGGTTAAGGCAAGATGCTCCTCCTAAGGTTACAAGTGTAGCCACATGGTTAAGGCAAGATGCTCCTCCTAAGGTTACAAGTGTAGCTGCATGGTTAAGGCAAGATGCTCCTCCTAAGGTTACAAGTGTAGCCACATGGTTAAGGCAAGATGCTCCTCCTAAGGTTACAAGTGTAGCTGCATGGTTAAGGCAAGATGCTCCTCCTAAGGTTACAAGTGTAGCTGCATGGTTAAGGCAAGATGCTCCTCCTAAGGTTACAAGTGTAGCCGCATGGTTAAGGCAAGATGCCTTGACAGAGAGCTAAGGGACTTGCGCTGGTTCAAGTCTCCAAGGGGACAGAAATTTTCTCATTGAATTTAGGCTAGTCTGGGACCAGTCCTACCCAGCATTGTGAGGAATTTGGGTAGCTACAATAAGTAGCGGCTCCAGGTTGAGAAAACTAGCTATAACGACTGGGGACGTGACATCTTGACCACATGTCACCCCTATTCTAGCTGGATAATTGTATACCCTGTGATTAACACATGTGGATGTGACGCCAGCAGCTGGCTGGTAGATCAAGGTATTTCTAGGCCTGCCGTGTCATGAAGTTTGTTTTAATGTTGCAAGCAAATCACGTGATCACGGAAAAGGAACACCGATATCTTAAAAGAATTGAAGACTACACCAATTTTGGAATATATTAAACAGTACCAACTAAATTGGAAACACCATCTTGAAAGAATGAGTTCAAATCGGATCCCCAAAGCTATTTATAATTATATACCAAGAGGACGAAGATCACTGGGCCGTCCTATGAAACGCTGGAGGGAAAATTTTCTATAGGATCGTAACAGGCCTTGGCCTAATACTTGGAAGGAAGGAAGAAGAAGAAGAGCAAATCACGTGATCACATGTAATCCCAGCATAATATGACTGGAAGAGAAGAATTATGTCACAGCACTCTAGCATATATATATACACACAGGTCTTTCACTACAAACTCAGCATTCTCCATTCTTTCCTTAACTCAGCTTTCCTTTCTGTATCTGCATGCAAACCATTTATTTTAATATTGTCTATCATCTGATGTCTTTTTCTGCCTCTAACATTCTTTCCGCTGACCATTCCTTCTAGGGCATCCGTCAGCAGGCGGTTTCTTCTTAGCCAGTGGTCAGTCCAATTTCTTTTCCTCTTCTTTATGAGTTCTAGCATTGCTCTTCCTTCATCCACTCTGCCTAGCACATGTTCATTTTTTATTTTGTCTGTCCATTTTATACGTTCCATCCTTCTCCATATCCACATCTCAAAAGCTTCCAGTCACTTTTCCTCATTCCGTTGTAATGTCCAAGTCTCTGCACCATACAATGCTACACTCCACACAAGTACTTCACTAGCATCTTCCGTAATTCTTTTGCCAAAGATCTGCAGAAAAAGCATATAACTATTTTTTTCACTGTCAAGCTATAGAACTGTATTTGTGTTAACAATTGAACATGGTCTAATTCAATATTTACTTCATTTTTTTTGTTCGTTAGTTCTGAAGGATGAACCTGAAGACTTGACACATCTGGCTCCCACTGCTGGAGATGTGGATGTACCTTTGGAAACCAATTATTTGATGTCAGATGTGTTTGAGGATTTAATTTTCCAAGATACATACTGCACTCTTGATGATTTACAACACTTGAAAGATTCACAATCAAATCACTCAGATTCAACAAAGGGAGACAGTAATAGTACCAACAGTGATCCTTTCTTCTCGTATCGCGATGAGTCGTGTTCATCAGGAGGCTCACCAAATTCTCACCTACATTCACCTTCCCTCTCTAAGGTATTGTATTTATTTTCTATTTCTAGATTGCTCATTTCTGGAAACACATGCTATTATACATTTCAGGGACTCTTGTCTACCAAATGCAATAAAAAAGTTAAACTAAAATATATAAAATGGGTATTCTTAGTTATATGGTTTCAAATTTTTTTCTCTTAAAATATTAATTTGTCCTTTAATATAAGTGAAAAATATTAGTTAAAATATTGAAAATATGTGCTTTACTAATTAAAAAAGGTAGTGTTAAAAGAATAATAAAAACATTGAAAATGAAGCTATATAGCTGTAGGAGTAATGTTCAAATCCCAATAAATATTCTTCTTGAATAAGAAGCTGCTAGAATGTGTAGAACAAAGGTTCTCAACTTCAAGCTTAAGGGATTCTATAATTAGAGTAGTCGGTCGCGGTGGACTAGTGGTTATGCTCCTTGCCTCTGGTCCCGAGGGTCGCGGGTTCAAACCCGGCCAGTGTCGATAGATTTTTTAGGATGGAAAAATCTAAGGAGCAAGTCCTCCGGAAGGGACTTTAAGCCGTGGGTCCCGAGTCTGAAGATTTTTCAGGCTCGTAAAAAATCCTTAAGCCTGAATGAAAAGTCCTCTAAGCAAAATTTACTGAAATTTCCCGTCCTAGTACTACCTTGGTTTCCTAGATGTCAATATGAGGTGGAACACTGACCATGGACCACTCAAAATGACATCTATACGAAAACAAGTGTAACTAAATTAGTATGGTTCAAATTCTTCCATGTAGGGGGAGAACACCTAAATCTCTGTAAAGGGAAAACATGGGCGTATAAAAAAATTTGTCTAAATCGGGAGCCCAGGTAGCTAACTGATAATGGATAAAGCACTGAAACTGAGATCAGAAGGTACTGGATTCAAATCCTAGTTTTAATACAAATGACAAATTGAAATAAAAACATTGAAAAAAGTTTTAACTTGAAAGCCTCATACTATTATTTTCCATAATAAATTTATGAAAAAATATAATGGAGGTGTTCTGATGGTTTTACAGAGTCCAGGAGACTGCAGTGTGCCTTCCTTATGTAGTCCAGGAGATTCTGGAGAGGACAATAACATGTCTCCCTTCCTATCTTTACATCTAGACAATACAAGTATGTCAGATGGTGAAGATGATTTGAGTATGCGAGCACCTTACATACCAATGGGAGTAGGAGATGACTTTCCATTGATAATGTCTGACCTAATGTGGGGAGCTATTCCAGACAAATCTCCTTCTTGTAAAAGCAACAGTAGTTCCATTAAAAGTACTTGGTAAGTTAATAGGCATTATTTTAAATTTAAATTTATTTTGATTATATATCTTAATATATATAAATTTTGTGTCACGTTGTTTGTCCGTGATGGAATCCTAAATTAATGAACCGATTTTAATAAAATTTTGCCCACTGTGTGCAGTTTGATCCAACTTGAGACTTAGGGTAGTTTATAACTAAATTTATAGTCACATTATTTTTTTATTGCAAATTATTTGTTTATTATTTAACAAAGAGTTATAATTATCTGTGAGTTCCATACAATTCTAACAGATGGGAGTGTAAGGTAGTTATAATTATCTGTGAGTTCCATACGATTCTAACAGCTGGCGGTGTAAGGTAATTTGGTAAGGTAATTGGTTTATTATTTAACAAAGAGAGATCCAGATGGCTGTGCTTTTGTTGCAACCGCGAATTTCAATTGAATTACAAATATTGATTATTTCAAAATTTAAGTGTGTTCAGTGTTTATTTTATTTTCAATATTATTAATTTCGTGTGTAAGTATTAGTTTTAAGTAATCTGGCTGAAAGACAGCAACTTAATTTATATTTTTAACGTATACCTTAGCCACAGCAATGCGTGGCCGGGACTTCTAATATATATATATATGAGATGGATAGAAAATAATCATGGCTCCTTGGCACTATGTTTTGATGGAGATAGTATTATTGCAGAATGCCATGGGGTCAGTTTGTCATTTTGGCGTAAATAAACAACAGATGATCATGTAATACTCCACAATAACTTTCTTTAATTGTATAAACTCTTCCTGATATTTCACTAATAAATTGTTGTAATAATTAATCTTGTTTTAAAGTTTATATATCATATAATTATTTTACAATATTTGATGAGTTCACTTGCTGCAGTTTCTTTTGTTTCATAGCTCACTATTCACTGTCACTGCAATCTGACTATCTCTCGTCCCTGGCAGTAGTTTGTATAGGCCGGGGATGGAAACTTCTTGGTTCCTGATTGAAACCTTTCCAGTATGAAAATTTCTGGCATTTCGCGACAGAGGAAGTAGAGGCTTAGAGAAATCTCTGGAATGGGAGCCCAAACGTTTCGATAATCTATGCGGGTCTTTCGATTCACAAATCGACGACTCATGAATCTATTTCTACCAATGCGAGACCAATAATCTCACCATCAACCATGATAGTCAAACGCCACTGGTATGGTGCGTCACAGTATCTTGCACAAATGGAAAATGAAGAGGAGTATAACAGCTTCTTGTATAATAAACAGAGGGAAAGTTCCCAGTACGTAGAACATGAATGAGATGTGAGAATACCATCAACTACTCATATGATTTTATGGTGATGAATTGTACAGATAATCATAAGAAAAAAAAAATTTTTGTTCAATGCCCCAGGTTTTATTTCGACATTTCTGGTGTTCTCTCCTGGCATTGGCTTAATTGTAGTCCACTTCTGAAGTTGGGGCACCTGGAAGTTACGTTACCCCGATGATATGATGTGTGATAATGATAATGAAGTGCCAGAAGAGCTTTTAACCTAAACTTAACCTAAATTCCAGACCATGGGCAACCACAGGTATGATTCCCTTTAAGCAAAAATTCCTATAGTTTGACTGGGAATCGAACCTGGGACTTCTTGAACAGTAGTCAGAAATGCTGACCACTAGCCTGTGAGGCTGGTCATAGGAAAATATTAGCTCAGGATTTCAATGTATGAAGAGTTTATGTCTAGGTGCCCATGAAACACCAGATTTATTAGTGAAATTAGTTTATATCCTACAATGCATTTTTATTAAGTTATGTAGGTAGGAAATAACCATATGAGGTTTATTTTAATATTGTTTAGTTGTTTCTTGACTCACTTCATACTTCTTAACTCCCACACAGACTCGAGTTTCTTCACTTCATTTGTGAAATTCTCAATGCAGTATTACGTTCACAACTGATGTCCAACAGCCTCCTCTCCTGCAGACTGACCTCCGCGCCATCTCAGTCTGCAGGAGAGGAGGCCGTTGGACATCAGTTGTGAATGTAATACAGCATTGAGAATGTCACAAATGAAGTGAAGAAACTCGAGTCTGCGTGGGAGTTAAGAAGTATGAGGTGAGTCAAGAAACAACTAAACAATATTAATGCATTTTATTTATTGAAAAGTGTATTTACTGAGCATGAAAGTTATATAAATTTTTGTTTTAATTATAAAAATAACAAGATTTACTAATGAAGCACAATTTCTTTTATTTTAGGAGTACAAATTCAAATCCACCAATCACAAAGACAAATTTGGGCTCCAGTTTAGCACAGTTATTATGTGCGGATACAAATTCAGGGCAACGACCTAACCGGCTGGTACCGATAAAATGTAATGATCATGGGGGTGGCTTAGTGGATCCTAGTGAAGCGTTAGGACAAGTTCTTACAAAGGATCACAGTAAGTATTCTTTATTTATTCATTTTATCTTTTGGTATTCATATATGTACACTTTTTAAAACAAAATTATTATTCCATATAGTGTATGAATATATTTTTTTGTGAGCAATTCATTTTTTTGAGTTAAATATTTTTAATATTTAATTTTAGGAAGTTATATTTTGAGGTTATTTTAATTTTATTATTTTTAGTCTGGACATCTTACCTCAATATTAATGTTGATTTATTCTTGAACATGTTTCAAAACAATTCTGTTTTATCGTCATTTATGAGTCTGGGAAAGCTGACGATAAAACAGAATTGTTTTGAAACATGTTCAAGAACAAATCAACATTAATATTGAGGTAAGATGTCCAGACTAAAAATAATATAATTAAATATTTTTAAATTTAGCTATGTTTTTAACAGTTTAATAAACTATATTTTTATGTATTCAATTACATATTCATATATGTACTTTTATTGAATTTGCATTTATGATGAAAATTAATGATTTTTTTGGTGACACTTTTCATTTTAAATATAGTTTCAACTTAATTTTTATTCTTTTCTTTTGGAATATTGTCACCATGTTGCTTAGAACAAAATAATAACGAATTTGTAAATGTAGTGCATTTTTATTTGTATTTTTTGGACAAATACAGTTATATTTGTTATAAACTTATTAAAGTATATGAAATAAATTAAATTGAATGATTTATAGCAAAATGTTGAAATGGATATTACAAAGAATCTAGAATAATAATGATATTCATACACACTCTAACATGTTGTGGTGAGGTTGAATTTTCAATATATACAAATTAATTGTTCTTTATTTTTTTATATTTTTATTAGTGTAAAATTTCTGTTCACCTGTTTTTCAGAATTATATTGCATAGCCTATTTTAATATCTACATTTAATTAGGAATACTGTTTTCTATTTTGTACAAAATTCTAATAAATATACTAGTACCGGTATCTAAACTTTCTCCCTGTATTGACAACTTAATAAATAGATGGTCACCATGTGGATTTAGAAATAATAGATCAGATTTTTGGTATAACACAGATGTAAAAAAAAAAACATGGGAATATATCAGTACATCAACTATTATGTAGGCCTACACTTCAAAAAAAAGGCATAAGATTCAATTAATAGAGAGAGTTATGTAGTATCCTGCTGGAATTCAGAATTCCTAAAACATTAGACTTATTTGAATGTTTTATTTTAAGAAGTAATATTTGAAGGTTCTTTTAATTAAATTATTTTGAGTCTGTTATATCTTACCTCAATATTAATGTTGATTTGTTCTTGAACATGTTTCGATTAGTCTTTTAATCATCTTCAGCTTCTTGACCACAGGTGCTGAAGATGATCAGAAGACTAATCGAAACATATTCAAGAACAAATCAACGTTAATATTGAGGTAAGATGAACAGACCTAAAAATAATTTAAGTAAGATATTATTTGGATTGTGAGGACGATTAAATTGCTCACAGGTACTATTTAGGATTGAGGTTCTTTCACAAGCTGAAAAATCTTCAGACTCTGGAAACGTGGCTTAAATTCCCTCCAGATGACTTGTCCCTTGGATTTTACTATCCTAAAAATCCATCAACCTCAGTCAGGTTGTAAATACATGTGGGAGGGTAACATTCTTAGAGAAATGGATTCTGTTCACTGAGCATATGAACTGTAGATGAGGCCTTAGAATGAATGTTTCATAAGACACAAAGAGTTCATAGATATACTAACTATAGAGTTAAAAATACATTACAGGTAACATTGTGATTTTATCTATAGTTAATGCCATAAGACTAATGAATTGAACACAATGAATCTTATTAAATTGAATAAATATACTTCACCATTGTTCTATGTGCTGAATTTTTCATGTGAAAGATAACATCTTAAAATTTTCTGAAGAGAAGATAGGTTTGACTCCTATATATATTTAAATCATAAGGCATGCAATTTGTGTTAGTACTATGACATGCTATAGCATACACTATTGCAGCGTGACTTCTTAAAAATAATTTTAGGATTCTAGACTAATACTTAATCAGTTAAATCTTATTGTTATTATTCTAATCATCCATTGTCAAATTTGACTGTCATGTTTTGTAGTAAAATATCATATGATTATTTGTACTTTTGTGATCTTACAGTTTATTCTCTTTACTTCTCAATTATTTTGATTCACAGCCACGTAAGTATATAATTAATAGTTTATATTATTTTGTTTTAACAGTTACATTTACAAGATTTCAACCTCACCATTTTACATGTTTTGAATTTGTTGTGTATTTCCTTTTTTGTAAGTTCATAGAGCTGCCACTTTCAAAACATTCTCTGCTCAAAATTTTTTGTATTCCCAACCTTATTTTTTAAGAAGAGCTGTACCGTGATTACAATTTAAAAATAATTTAAAAAATTAGAATTTCTTCTATTTTTTATTCTTGTTTTTCATAGTTGCTCTAACTGTTTTTTATTATGTCACAACATTTAACCACTAGCAACTTAAGTATATATTTTGTACCCTGCACTTTTCAAATTTAAAATTTACCGACCTGGTCTGAGTATGAATTCATGATCTTTTGAATCCATTGAACATCACATTACCAATGAATTACCAATACCTGCTATGATGAAATTATTTTATATTACTAATATTTTTAGTGTATTAGTAATAGTTAAGTTTAGTATTTTGAGTAAAAACAAACTTTTAGGCTACTCTCTAATTAAGTCTGATGTTAATATTTCAATGAACTACTGGTTGAGTTCATACACCCATGACATTTTCCTCAAAAATTTTATTTTCACTATTTTAAAAATAATTTTGGATTAAAAAATTTGAAATTATGATGTGTAGTTCCCTCGGTCTAACTTGGTCCTTAGATTTTAAAAATGATTGAAACATTTTATTATCAACTACATCACATTAATATCAAATATTTTAATTATAATGTAAGATGATAATACACACTGTGTTGACAGGTATTATTACATAAGTTATGCAGGTAGGAAATAACACTATGAGGTTTATTTTAATATTGTTTAGTTGTTTCTTGTTGTTTCTTGTCTCTCCTCATACTTCTTAACTCCCACGCAGACTCGAGTTTCTTCACTTCATTTGTGACATTCTCAATGCTGTATTACGTTCACAACTGATATCCAACGGCCTCCTCTCCTGCAGACTGACCTCCGTGCCATCTGAGATGGTGCGTGCAGGCCGTTGGACATCAGTTGTGAACGTAATACAGCATTGAGGATGTCACAAATGAAGTGAAGAAACTCGAGTCTGCGTGGGAGTTAAGAAGTATGCAGTGAGTCAAAAAACAACTAAACAATATTATTACATAACTTTCCAATTAAATCGTATGTGCAATTTTATATTTAAATTTCTCCTCTGCTGGACTGAACACACACGTCCACAGGTGCTGGTTAAAGAATGTAGAATTCTTGTATATGCGCCATTAAAAACACAAATATTAAAGTGAGCAAATAATAATTATTATTTATTTAAATTAAACACTTGAAAACATATCTTCACTTGATGATGAACTGATATTGGTAAAAATCACTGATACACAATTGCACAATAACTTTGTGTTGCTATAATTCTTGTTTTATACAAGAAGCCATAACAGGACCTTCTCGGACCAGCTCTCAATGCTCAGTGACGCCAGTAGCCCATGCTCCCAAAACGTAGGGAAAATGAACATGTGGACATGGTTCCCATATTTATTCTTATTCAAATTATGCATGTCATAGACGTTGCCATATTAGCATTGCAAATTATTGTGCAATCTATTATAATAAATTATGAAAATTGAAACATTTCTAAAAATGATGAAAAATGTATAAAATATCCAAAAGAGGCACAAAATGAATGTAACACACTGAACATATAATATAGCTCAGCAAGATAAATCTTATTAAATACTAATAAAATAAATTATTGTATATAATGTCAGTGAATATATATAATTTTTAAAAGATAATGAAATTTATAAATCCTAGTTAGTGTTGAGAAAATGTATACTGTCTGATTGGTAGAGTCACTGACTTAAAATATACAAAAAGAATCCTTTTTAACATTTATATAAATAAATAAATTTTAAGGAATTAATGGTAAATAATAATTTGAGGTAAACATCAAGAAAATAAAAATATGAATATCTTACCTCATAAATTGAGATCCTCAATTTAGTTGAGAATGGGATGAAACTTGTATTTCATGAAGTGTAAAGTATCCACTTCATATTTTGACTTCATAAATAAATAAATAAGGTTTATTATTAAGAATTAAAATGATGGATCTTCTTGGTGATAAACATTATTCAGTTAAAAAACACTCTCCAATCACCAAAACAGTTAAATACAAGTCAATGCATTTTGGCTACATAGTTAAAAAAACATGCCATTCACGAAAACTACGTAGCCAAAACGCATTGACTTGTTGTTTTTAACTGTTTTGGTGAATGAAGTGTTTTTAATTGAAAAATAAGGTTTATGTTCTCCCTAAAATATTTAAAATATTGCTATAAAAATCATAATCATTTAGAAGTTAATTCAGTAATGTTTGAAATATTATTTTTGTTTCTTTTATCAGTAATGAATTCAACTAACAATTGCCAAATATAACACTAGGGAGCAGTTAGACCAATTGGATTACACATTATTTTCATGAAGAACATACAATGAAAACATACCGTAAGTTCACAGAATTTAAAAAATAACTGACGTATAACCTTAGTTAAGTTAATATAATTAAATAGTATACATATTAAAAGTTAAAAGCAGATTTAAAAGTTAAGAATAAAATTAGAGCTCCTAAGGATCAAGTTTGTATGAATTTATTCTTGCTATTCCTCATTTAACAAGTGGCCCTAACCTATGACATCATTATTAAAAACACAATATCATATTATGTTGCACAGCGTTAAATCATGTCTTGATTTTGGAGTGGCAGTTTCTATTAATGATTGTGTCCCCCTGTAAGGAACATCACCAACAGGTAGTATGGAGTGGACTGCCATTCCAGGACTGCCTCTGCAGCGAATGGTGCCCCAGAAGGGGACTACAACCTCCATCAAGAAGAGTCCTTCGAGAAATACAGGTTCCCCCGACCGACCCTCTAAACGCTCATGCACTTCGGCAACCGATGACCAATACAGCACAGGAAGTTCAAAACGGACTAAGAGCGAAATTAAACCTTCACAAAAAGTGTCATCCCAGCTGTTGCAACAGCTGATTCAGACAAATGGTTGCCAGCAAACGAGAAACAGAGGAACACAGAGGGACTCTGACTGGGTGTTAGATGGAGGAGGAACGACCAACCAGAATAAACCACAGCAGAAGCCGGTGGTACAGAATCAAAGCGACAGCGTCCTCATGAATTTACTGGTTAGTGGTTGTGATGTGAGTGCTGGTTATATTTGTTTAACTTCTAGGAACAATTCTAGTAGGAAACTGACCACGTAGTAGAAAGTTAACTGTTTAGTCGAGACAGAATTAGACTTTTCTTTCTTTTTAATTTTGATGACAACTAGCAGTATTTATGAATGGTTATGCAATGGAGAAATTGTTCTTGTATATCCGTTGGTGCTTGATGCTAGTTTTATGTCGTCATTATAGGCATTTGAGTGATGATATTGGGTGGAACAGATAATTTTGACTTGTTTCTGAAAATGAACATATCCTGACATTCTGCATTTCATGGTCTAGGAGAAACATTTTACCAGGAAAAGAGAATATTGAATTTAATATTGAAAAATGGCATCATGTATCTTCAAATTCCTACTTCATATCATATAAACTTCCATTCATTCATTTATTCATTCATTTGTTGTATCCTTCTCAAAGGCAAGCCCTTTACTGCATTTTCAATTTTTTCCACTTTTCTCTTTGTATCTGCATACAATTCATTTATCTTTATGTTGTAAATTAATGAGTCATTTTTAAACATCTTACCTCATATTTTATGTTTCTTTAAACACGGGAACAAGTTTTCAAGAGAAGGATCTCTCTCATTTTCAACCGACATTATGACTCCTAATGTCGGTTGAAAATGAGAGATCCTTCTCTTGAAAACTATTTCCCATGTTTAAAGAAACATAAAATATGAGGTAAGATGTTTAAAAATGACTCATTAATTAAGAACCTCATAATGTTATTTCCCATATTTAACTACAAATATCTTTATGTTGTATATTATCTTGTATCTTTTTCTTTCCAGGGCATTTATTCTGTCTGTAATTCCTTCAAATGTATCCTTCAAGAAGCATATTCTTCTTATCTAATAGCCCAACCAATTTTTCTTACTCTCCTTTATATTTTTCATCAGCATTCTTTTTTTTAGTAAAACTTTGTTTCATATTTTCTCCTGCATTTTACAATTCTAATTTCATATCCATATTGTTGTGCTTTCAGTCTTCTCCACACGCCACTTCTTAGTGTCTGGATCTCTGCTACATACATTTGTCACATTCCATAAAACTTTTATAAAAGTGTTTTGTGATATTGATTTTACTCATATTGAATAATTTGGCTCAGACATTTATACTTGGGAGATTCCAGGAACATACTAATTTGACTGTGAATGTTTTCCTGGTTTTTCTCAATTATTTAGGCAAATATTGGTATGGATTTAATTACCAGGATTCATTTCATTATAATCAGCATTTCATAATATAATTTCAAATAAAACAAAGATTTTCTGCACATAACAAACGTGACAATTATAACTAGATACAATTATCTAGATTTAATGTGACTTTAGATGTTAAAGAATCTCTAAATTATAATTAAGTAAATAAATATGTTGATTAAGCTAGAATCATTTTACCTTAATCAAATCTTCTTGAATAATGTTAAAGTGCTCTAAACATTAGTCTGTATGATTATTACAACATTATTTTATTTTACGTGTTTATACGATAAGTTCCAGGTCTGTACAACATAATAACTTTATCTTTAGGTATCAGTACATTGTTTCAAAATCAAAGAGACTCACAAAAATAGAATATTTCCCTCACAAATTTTGGTTTGGTTTAATCTTACCAATTATATCATTTTATTGTCAAAGTTAGCCTTTCTTTGATTATTTTTGTGGTAAATCATTTTTGATAGATTGTGAGATGCCATTTCATCAATATAAATAATATATTATTTCTCAAAACTTTTTAAGATATTTCTAATCTTATTAAGTTATGTAGGTAGGAAATAACACTATGAGGTTTATTTTAATTTTGTTGAGTTGTTTCTTGACTCATCTCATACTTCTTAACTCCCTCGCAGACCCGGATTTCTTCACTGTATTTGTGACATTCTCAATGCTGTATCACGTTCACAACTGACGTCCAATGGAACGTGATACAGCATTGAGAATGTCACAAATACAGTGAAGAAATCTGGATCTGCGAGGGAGTTAAGAAGTATGAGGTGAGTCAAGAAACAACTCAACAAAATTTCTAATCTTATTTAGCCCAGATTATTCCTAGGGAATTGCTGATGTCAGGAGCAAAGCAGCAATGAATAGATGATACAGACATGAAGTGAAGTTGATGAATAATTTTATATTTTTGCATTTATGACCATTTTAGTTTTATTAGTCAAATTGATGCTCTTAACACATTCACCATTTGTTTGCATTTTCTATAGAGTGAATTTAAGCATAAATACGTGTGACTTTTTGAGTTGGGTAATTTAAAGATATATTCCCATAGGATTAAAAATAGATATAAAGATGGCATGTTAATTTAATCATTGTCATTATTTTAGGTCTAAAGGATTTGCAGATGGTACATATTTGAATTGCATAATTTTTCTCTCTGATAATCAAACTAATGATTGGCGATTACTGCTGGTTTTAGGAAGATGGCTATACTTGGGATGTATAATTTACAATGGTGAAGACGTTAAGAAAAAAGATTGAAATTATTTTACAATTTCAATTTCTGTTTGTATCATTTTGTTTGCTAGTGAAATTGTTATCTTAGAGGCTCTCTGTATTTATTTAGGACATTGTGAAGTGTCCATTGTGGTACAAAAATATGTGCAGCATTTTGTTCCAATGGTAATCCATTTAGTTACAAAATCACTTGAGAACTGGTGCAAGACAATTGTACGTTATAAGGTACTTCTTTCTATTGTACTTTGAAGATTATTGTTTACAGTGTCATCATTCAGTATCATTAATACAAGGCATTTCTTAAATATGAAGCAGAAATATAGGAATAACATTCCACTTGCAATGAGAAGTGTTCAAAGGAATATGGCATCCTATATACATGGTTTGATTAAACATAAACAGGAAATATGCATGTCCTTAATATAATTGTTACTGGTACTTCCTGACCATCTGACTTAGCTATAGTTAATATATCTTATGAGAAAAAAATTGTATATAAACATGGATTTAAACTACAGAGTATCAGCAAGTAAACTGGAGATTCTGTGGTTCAAATCCTGCTCAGGTGTAAATTTCTCTTAAGATATGTTTATCATTGATGTCTGTATTATTCCTTTTCATGATCTGCGAAGCTTAACTTGTAAGGCTTTTTTTAAAGAGAATACTATTCTCGTCATCCTTCACTATTCCTATTTTTTAATGAAAGTGGGAGCAAGGGACTGCTCCTCTTTTAAAAGGCCTTTGGGGCCAATCCCCATTTTTAAGAATGTAAATTATAATATAGTGCAGTATATTTCATATTAAAGCCATTTATTTTCATGTGCTTTCATTACAAAATAAAAATGGATTGATGCAATTATGTGAGAGAGAATTGACTTGGCCAAGAAAGAGATGCCCCATAATTAATTTTAGCACTAAAGGTCAGACTGAAAACTAGCAGCTCTTCTCCGCATCTTTTCCAATCATCGCACCATCATCATCATCAGTCTTATTGCATTGTTTGGAGCTGGTCCAACAGTGCAAACAAAGGCATATTAAATTACCATTGCTTGGAAACTTCCAAGTTGAGATTAGAGTTCAATTCTGTCTGTAGTATTGTGTAAATAGTTTAAGTTCTGTAATAGATTAATTTAAAATATATATGTTTATGTTAATTTTTTCTTCCCTCAGTCTGAGTGTGGCTTATTTTCTTACCAAACCTTTTTTGTTTTGTTTTATTTTTACCTTTGAATTTTAAGGATGTGGCTTATACCTGGAGATGACTTTTTTTTTGGGCTAACTGACAGCATGTAAAGAGATGTCTGTAAATCCATATGATATAAGTTTATTTTTAATCTGGCCACACCTAGCCTAGAACTCATGACCCATCACTGCTGGGAACATAACATTCCTTTAATGTAAATGTGACTTTAAGATAGAGGGGATAACTAAAATGAAGGGAATGTAAACTATAATAATTCGTTAATCCTAAACTTAACCTAAATTCTAGACCAAGTATTTTATTTTAGGAAGTGATTATTTTTAATCTGTTCATTTTACCTTATTATTAATGTTGATTTGTTCTTGAGCATGTTTCGATTATATCATAGTCTGGGCAAGATGCTGATGATGATTATGATATAATCGAAACATGTTCAAGTACAAATCAACATTAATATTGAGGTAAGATGATCAGACTAAAAATAATTTCACGTAAACTATATCACATTTCTATCTGTGTTATGAAAGTAAACATTTCAACATATATTTTTTAAAATAATGATGGAGAAATACATTTTAAAAATACCAATATAAACTTACAAACTGTAGTCATATATTTTACAGCATCTTGTGTCATCGATAGTGAAGTTTTGGTATTAGTGTTGTTAAGAATTGCAAATTAAAATTAAGTTCATTGGAATTTAATTAGATGAACTGTATTACCAAGATATTAAGAAACATAAAAAAAAACATCAAAAGAAAATGTGACAGAATAATGCTGATGATGTTCTTAGAAAATTGAGTAGGAAGAGCTAGAAAAAATAGAAACAGAATTAAATTAAAGACTTATCTTTGGACTTAAAAGGGGAACTACCAACCATTGCATGCTGAAACCTACCTTGAAATTTCTTCCAGAGAAGCATTATGATATACAAAGACCATGTCAAAAAAATTATCTGCCTTTTACCAGCTGCAAGACACTATAATTCAGTGCCGAATCTCTCATTTAAACTGTAGGGACATGGTGTTGGTATATCACAATACTTCTTTGGGACAAATTCCAAGGTAGGTTTTGACATGCAATAGTTGACAGTTCCCTTGTTAGATGTAATATGACTGGTCCCACATTCTTTTAATATATCAAATGATGGTGTAATTAATATACTAGCTATGTATTTTCTGCACTCAATCAAAGTCATTTTTTCTTGGAGCTTTATTTGCTGAGCACACTTTGACATTCAAAATCATTACACATCTAAAAATTGCAGTGTATGGTTTTAAGAATAAGAAATTAATAATTGCAATTGAATTGGCCTTAAAACTTTTACAAAATCTTCCAAATAATCCTTAGAACTGAAAAAAATGAAAATTAATTTTATACAACGGTAAAGGAATTTAATTCCTTAGATAAGTGGTATTGCAGGCCTAAATATCTGTTAAATATTTTAGATGTTTTGTGTATTACTATAATTAAATAATAATCAAAGCAAAGGAACGTGAAGGTATGAATATTTAGAAGTTGTTACAATTCCAATTCACAACTTGGGTCCACATTACAGGAATGGAGAATTTTGTTTTTATAGAAACTTTGTAAAAAATGGAACTGAATGCTGTAGAAGAGAAATTACATCACAAACATTCCCATTACATTTTAGTGGAATGTAAACGGATATATTTGAGTCGTGAATTTTAAATTGTAGCTTGTGAAATCATAGAAAATATAAAAATGAATGAAAAATGATTAGATTGAGGATAAGGAGATGCTTGTGTAAATAACTACAGCTAGTTAAGTTATGTAGGTAGGAAAAACACTGAGGTTTATTTTAATATTGTTTAGTTGTTTCTTGACTCACCTCATTACTTCTTAACTCCAAAGCAGACTCGAGTTTCTTCACTTCATTTGTGATATTCTCAATGCTGTATTACGTTCACAAAAGTTATGTAGGTAGGAATAACACTAAGAGGTTTATTTTAATATTGTTTAGTTGTTTCTTGACTCACCTCATACTTCTTAACTCCAAAGCAGACTCGAGTTTCTTCACTTCATTTGTGACATTCTCAATGCTGTATTACGTTCACAACTGATGTCCAACGGCCTCCTCTCCTGCAGACTGACCGTCTTTCTTCTTTATATATAATTCTCTTTTTTGCCTGAGACAGATAACCATACCATCTGATGGCTTCTAAATTCAGGACGACATTTTTAATGACTGTTTACCTTATAGACCAAAATTTTGCCTGTTCCTGTTGATAAAATTACCTCTTCCTGTTTGTAATGAGATATATCTCTGCAAATTAACTTCTTTGACAAAGATATCAATTCAACAATGTACGATGCATATGGTACAGCAAGAAATGCCAAAAGAAACCAACTTCAAAAATTATCAAAAAAAAAAAAAAGGTTCTGTTGCTCTAAAAAATTTATTAAATGTTGTACAATGAATCTGCATTATTGTTAATAGTTATTTCTCATACAATCATCTGTTAATGATTTTTCCCAGGCCCAAAGAGATTTAACAGTAAAGATATGCTATTTATAACTATATAGCTGGCTTAGAAATCGCCCAGAAGTAAGATCGAAATACATAACCTCACATTTGGTAAATATTAAACATTATAATTATTTTTAGCTTCTGATGTATTATTCGCTAAATAGTCACTCCAAATCTAACTCGAGGTTGAGTTTTTTCAGAAAACACAACCTCTTGTTAGATTACTGTAGATAATTTACGTTACCATTATAGCAGTAAAGCTTAAATAAATTCTCATTAAAAATGTCTTCTTGAATTTAGAAGCCGTCAGATGGCATTGGTGGCAATGATTTTTTGCCTTGGATAAAAAAGAGAATGGTATATGAAGAAGAAAAATTAGCATTTGCCCTGGGATGCCTGAATGGTGCTGCAGTAGCACACTAGCATATATATATATATATATATATATATATATAGAGGTTTCAGGTTCAAATCCCAATTGAGGCATTCATGTTTCTTTTCAAAAATAATAATTGTCCAACATTGCAAATTTTAAAATTTGTATAATGACATCAAAACTTAAGCATATACTAATCTTACACTCCTCTCTGGACATAATACAAATACACATTACTTACTTAACGTGGTCTACCAAAGTGGTGCATAGATTGAAATAATCTACATTCCACCTTGTGTAGAACCTGAAACATGAAAGTGCAGTAGGTGTTATTAGAACACGCCACGCACATTTACTGGCCACATTACACACTTTTGATATGTATGAAAATCTTCCTTTACAACAGTTTTGCAAGCTTTAGCAACTGTTCACACTTATAACATTGCTGTGCAGATCAAATAATCCTTAGTGCCACTAAATAACAACATCAACATTGCCGTGAGATATGGTTACGGTTTGTAATTAACATAGTGTGTCCAAATTTCCAGAACAGGAAAAAGATACCAGTACACATTAAATATTTCAGTACCTTAAAAAACATGCAATAAAACAGAAAATTTGTTATGATCTATATAAATATTGAACAACATTCTGATACATTGTAATAGTGGCATGTAAATTTTGCGGGTGACGGGAAGAATAGTTGTCTTGCATTGGTAGAAATAGATTTGTGAGTTGCTGTCTCATGAGTCGAAAGACCCGTGCAGATCATCAGTGCATCAGTATTCAGTATTGGAGATTTTTCTAAGCCCCCCTACTTCCTCTGTCGGGAAAGATCGATGCCAGAAGCTTCCATATTGGAAAAGTATCAATTGGAGGACAAGAAATTTCTGTCCCCAGCCTATATAAACTATTACCAGGGATGGAAATGTGTCAGTTGTAAAGTGACAGCGATACAGTAAGCTGTGAAAGAAAAGAAACTTTGGCAAGTGGACTCATTAAAGACTGTATGGTGATTATGTGATAGATAAACTTTAAAACAAGGTCAATTATTACAGCAATTTGTGAGTAGAATGTCAAGGAGAGTTTATAGAATTAAATGAAGTTACCGCGGAGTTCTACACAATCAATTGTGTTGTTTTATTACACCAAAACAACATAAAAACTGACCCCCCGATGGCATGTGACATTATAATTATTATATAATTGAACTTAAGTTATACAATACTAAAATAATCATTATATAATGTGAACACATTATGTGAAAATCATTGAGAAAGCCAAAACTTCTATGGAGTTATAGTGCTTTATGAAGAAGAAGAAGCAGAAATTAAGTCTTCAAAAAAATTTAAGTTTTCTTTCACGAAAGTGTGTTTTGATCACAATTACTGCTTTCACAGTCTTGATGTGTAAACAATTTGTTTTGTATGTTTACAAGGAATTCATTATTTTCATAGCTGAATTTTTTCTGGGATTAGCTTAACAAATTCAACCACTGACAGTAAATTAAACAAGTCAACAAGAGTAATTATAATTAATCAATTCCCAAATTCCTCCGGGTATGAAGTAGTAGCAGTATTCTTCATCACCATAGGGCTCAACCATCTTGCTCCACATCTCCATAAGATGTCTATTTATCCGTCAACTAAACATGCACTTTGCAATGAGGATTTTTCAATGATGACAATAGAACATCTACAGAAATGTCCCATCCTAGAACCAAAGCTTTATTGAGAAGCAAAAAGAAGAATGGAATCTATCCAAGTTCCTAGGCAATAGATTGTCAATATTACATATATGAATATACAGTAATGAATGCAGCGAATTAAAATGAAATAAAATAAAACAGGACCAAAATCTATAAAAAGGACAATAAGCACTCTGCTAAGGTTTCATGGGAACAACAACAAAATACAGTCTAAAAAAGGGGACAGTCCTGTTAAAAAGGGCCATGGTCACCCTAGGGTGCATGTAGATTTTACTTAGGTTATACTATTTTTAATGATACTTATTATATTATGTGATTATAAATTCCATGAAATTCAAAGTTAATGTTATCAACATTGCATCATTTCACAGCAGAGTCATCTTTTGATCACATTCTTATATCTTACTTATAAAAAGTCTCATATAACCTAAAAAAAATTTAAAGTTTTTGGCAGATGTACACAAATTAATGTAATCATACGATTTTCTTTCTAATTATCCAAATTTCTTATTGCTACATGTTTCTAAGCTTCCATATTCTTAATATAATCATTTTCTGATTGGGTAGAGAATTTAATTTTATAGACAGTTTACTTTTTCATAGTCTGGCATAAATAAAAAAAAATTAAACTCGTTTCATTGTACTTTTCAATTCTTTACAGAAAATATTGAAAGTTAAATAAATGTAATAGAACATATCATTCTTTATGTTAGAGCAGTGTTTCAGTTGGTATTGCCAGGAATTATTTTGAGCATTTGAGTTTTCATATTAACTTAAGAAATATTTATCATTTTCTAAATGCTGTGAAGATATGTACACATTTTATAGAGCTCATAAATGAGATTTGAAAAGTTTAAATTGTTATCAAAATTTGTAGTATTTTTTTATTTGATAATACATGAAGTACATAATTTATGTGACAGCCAAATATCTCAAAAATAGATAATATTCATATGATATTGTGAGTGTTCATGTTCCTTGATATTTTGGAATAAATGGTCAAATCAGTTATGCCTATTCACATGAAAAATCATTTCAGGTTCTTAGAGGTTGCCAGATTTAACCTAAAAGATAATTGAAGAAAATTAAGTATACTACAAAATTAAAAAAGTTTAAATTTTTGTAATGAAGCACAAAATCAGATTTATAAACTTTTTAATTCTGTCAATATATTCTAAGCTTTAACCATAATTTAATTTCAATTGAATGAATTCATTATAGAAATAATATATTTAACACTATGAATGTATTAATAGTGAGTGGAGAACATATTTTTAACGACTCACCTCATATAATTTCAAATTTCTTTGATACCGGCAGTTTCAGACAATATCTTGTCCCTCTTCAGTCATAGCTTCCAGAGAATTTCATCAGTGGAAGCCATGACTGAAGAGGGACAAGATATTGTCTGAAACCGCCGGTATCAAAGAAATTTGAAATTATATGAGGTGAGTCATTAAAAATATGTTCTCACTCACTATTAATGATATAACCTCATAATGTTTACTTCCCAATATTAATTTAAATATAATTATGAATGTATTTTATTTTTTTAATTAATTAATTTATCAGTTAAATATTCTTCTTCTCAAGCCCTTTCCTTCCTGTGCCGGGATTAGGATTGACCAAGTTAATTTAGTTACGTTCATTTACCCATATATGTCAGCAAGTGATAGGGGGTCGGCCTAGCACGTTGATGAGACATCTAGTAGGTAACTAAGGTATTTCTGGATGGGAAGTGGTCAGTAAATTTTGAATAGAGGCCTTTTTTTCAGGATTGTGGTTCTTTTATGATCCTGGAAATCTCCAGACTTGGGACTCTTGGCTTAAAGTCCCTCCTCCCTCCCAGAGGGCTTGTTCCTTGGATTTTTCCATTCTAAAAGACCCATCGACCAGGCCTGGTTTGAACCCATGTCCCTCGGAACTAGAGACAAGGAACATAACATTGTCCAGCATGGCCGACAGTCAGTTAAATATTACAAAGATTAAATTATAAATTAATAAAATCTAAAAACATAATTGGTTATTAAATAAAGAAGTTTGGTGGGTAATCTTCTTACCTCATATAGTTGTTTATTTTAGACATGTGTTTCAAAGCATGTTTGCTCTATCTTCATTTGGTTCAGACACATATGTCTAAATGAAACAACTATATGAGGTAAGAATAATACAGACCAAACTTATTCATTAAGTAAATTTTTATTGTGTGTTCAATTGGTTTTATCATCAAATGAGTGGAGTTCATGTTTCAATTAGTTTCAGTTTAATTTAGTAATCACACTAGCTATAAAAATAACACACAATAAATATAATAAAAGTACAATGTCATCATTATCATCCTGCCAGGTATTAGTCCTAGAAGAACTGTTATGGCCTGAGAAAGCGGTTTTCGTGCCATTTTTTCATAGGTCAACCAAGTGACCATTTCCCATTTGGACAGTAGTTCATTATTGCCTTGGGGATCCTGGATCTAGCCATTCTTGAGACATGTTCCTTCCAGTTTAGCTGATATCTGGAGATGTAGTCCAGTATTGGTGACACATTAAGTTCTTGAAGGATTTCTACATTTTTCTTTCGATCCCATTTGGTGTAGCCAGCTGTTCGGCGCATAAATTTCATCTCACAAGCTGTTAGTCTCCTTTCATCTCTCGTCCTTGTAATCCATGCTTCACTCCCATAACATAGGACTGGTCGAGCCATTATTTGATAAAGACGAGTACGAGTTGATTTTTGCACTAATGAAGATTTTAAAACTCTATTAATGATTCCCATTGATTTGTTGAATTTCACAATTTTCTCTGATAAATCCAAATTTTCAACAAAAGAGAGTTTATATCCCAAATAAGTAAACTCATTAACTCTCTCTAAAATTTTGTTATGTAAACAAATTTTGCCTGGTTTTGGGGATTTTCCACAAAAGTACAATGTTAGTTCTAGAAGAACTGTTGTGTTCTGAATGAGATGCTGGTGTTCTCGAGCCTTCTCTTCCTTGGACGGCCCAATGATATCTTGCCATATGGTTGATATCGAGTAATGACTCTAGGGATCTTTGTTGTAGGCATTCTATTAAAAAGTTCCTGTCAACTGAGGTGAGTCAAAATAACCAACTCATTAATAATATAATTTGAATTTCCCCCCAGAAATAACAGTGCAATATTTTCTTTTACTCAAAAAAAAACTCAAAGCACGACAGGCCTTGAAGGCCCTAGGCCTACCAGCCGGCTGCTGGCCTCACGTCCACGTGTTAATCACAGAAGTAGACGATCATAAGCCAGTGTGGGGATGACATGTGGTCAGCATGTCCGGTCCCCCAGCCGTTATAGCTAGTCTTCTCAACCTGGAGTCGCTACTTATTGTAGCTACCCAATTGCCTCACGATGTTGGGTGGGCACTGGTCCCATACTGGCCGAAATTCCATGAAAAAAAATGTTTCCCGCAGTCTAACCAGTGCAAGTCCCATAGCTCTGCACCAAGGCTTCTTGCCTTAATCATAGGCTACGGCAAGATGTGAGCTGAAACACTTGCCAACACTAAGTAGCATAAGACTTTTTTTATGAACACATTTCTGGCAGATTGTCAAAGTTGTTTCAATCTTGTTATTGACATTGGCTGCTTTGCTAATTATGAATGCAGTTTAAGACTTGTATCATATTATTCATTAGTTTTCTGATTCCATTTGGTGAACTCTGCAGTTTGATGCATAAACCTCATCCCACTAGCTGTTATCCTTCTCTTATACTTTTAAAGGTCCATAATAATAAAAAAACCTCCTAGTGCAACAGGCCTAGAAGGCCCTTAACCTACCATCCGGCTGCTAGCCTCACATCTACATGTGTCATTCACAGGTCATCCAGCCAGAGTAGGGGTGACATGTGGTCAGCATATCTAGTCCCCCAGCCATTGTAACTGGTTTTCTCAACCTGGAGCCACTACTTATTGTAGTTACCCAAATGCCTCATGATGCTGGGTGGGCACCGGAACCATACTGGCCGAAATACCAAGAGAAAATTTATTCCCCTATGGAGACTCGAACCAGTGCAAGTCCCATAGCTCTGCGCCAAGGCTTCCTGCCTTAACCACTCGGCTACAGTGCGGGATGTCCATAATAATAGTAATAATAATAATAATAATATTGTTATTATTAAAACTTCTCATCATCATCATCCTGCCAGGTATTAGTCCTAGAAGAACTGTTACGGCCCGAGAAAGCGGTTTTCGTGCCATCTTTTCATAGGTCGACCAAGTGACCGTTTCCCATTGGACAGTAGTTCATTATTGCCTTGGGAATCCTGGATCTAGCCATTCTTGAGACATGTTCCTTCCAGTTTAGCTGATATCTGGAGATGTAGTCCAGTATTGGTGACACATTAAGTTCTTGAAGGATTTCTACATTTTTCTTTTGATCCCATTTTGTGTAGCCAGCTGTTTGGCGCATAAATTTCATCTCACAAGCTGTTAGCCTGCTTTCATCTCTCATCCTTATAGTCCATCCTTCACTCCCATAACATAGGACTGGTCGAGCCATACTTCTCTCCATTAAAAATAAATGTTTTAAGATTTGTGAGGACTTCTGGCAACCTTTAGGACCAACATCTCAATCGATTAAACCATTTAAGAAAAAATTGTATCACTTCACCTCATACCCTTCTTCTTATTAGATTGGTTTCAGGAACTAATTAGGTTTCATCCTCAGTACTTTCATGACTGTTATGTCATCTTGAAGAACCACTTCCTGCTCCCTCTGTTTGTAGACTAAAAAAACCTCCAAATTAAATCACTTTCCCAGGAATTTTAAAATTCATTAGTAGAAATTAATAAATTTTGAAATTCCCAGGGAAAGTGATTTGATTTGGAGGTTCTTCAGTCTACCAGCAGAGGGTGCAGAAGGCAATACTTCAAGATGACATAACAATCGTGAAAATACTGAGGATTGAATCTAATTAGGTCCCAAAACTGGTTTAATAAGGGGGATGAGGTGAGGTGATAACATTTTTCTTAAATAAATAATACCTCAAAGTGTTAATTCCTAAAAAGTCAAATGATACACTATGTTCTAAAGTTTAATTAAAATTACAGTGGGAGGAAACACTGTGAGGTATTTATTTATGTTCTAAAACATACATTACTTCCATCCTTTTATCCAATATCACAATAAAGTTTTCTACTTGTCACTTCCATTTCCTTCATTGATTGAATTCAACAGAGAACACAGGATATTATGTTATTTACATGGGATATCAGGATATTAGAATTGGTTGTAATGTGGTAAAGTAGTTATACTCACTGAAAATAACAGAAATTATTTCTACAAGTGATAGTAGTTTCATCTTTTAAATAGTAATTCACCATAATCAAAATATACCTTCATATCTATGTAGAAAAGCTTCATCCAATGATACCTATCCTCCTGCTGCTCTTTTTCCAATACCACATCTAATTGAAACCTCTTTTCCTTAGGTCTAGGTCTTCCATAACAATGTTGTATGTGTACATTCAGTGTAATTAGTCATTCCTCTGATTTTCAATTCCAAGTTTTCTTGATATTTTTTTTTTTCTTCACAAAACCATTCAACTTCAGTTTTGACATTTTGATTTGTTTTATAATGAAATTGTCAATCCGTAGTAAATTCTATATTTTCTGGTATATTACCGTGCAGAGGTTGCTTTTCCCAAAATTTAATGACTAATCATCTTTTAATTCAGGTATTACTTACTTACTTACTTACTTACTCACTGGCACTATCGAGCCCATAGGTTCATAGCCACGCAGACATAAGCTCTCCATACATCCCTATCTTGAGTTAATGCTTTCCAATCATTCCCTGTATAATCTACTTCCCTCAAATCGTAGTTAATGTTATTCTCATGTAATTCCTTTGTTATTGAAGAAGGATTAGGCATATCCTTTTCTGACTTTATAATATCAGGACATTTAGGTATAGCTATATGTTCCTTCATTTTACAAGAATTACAAATGAAATGAATGAATTTATGATATCAGGACATTTAGGTATAGCTATATGTTCCTTCATTTTACAAGAATTACAAATGAAATGAATGAATTTATAATATCAGGACATTTAGGTATAGCTATATGTTCCTTCATTTTACAAGAATTACAAATGAAATGAATGAATTATAATATCAGGACATTTAGGTATAGCTATATGTTCCTTCATTTTACAAGAATTACAAATGAAATGAATGAATTTATAATATCAGGACATTTAGGTATAGCTATATGTTCCTTCATTTTACAAGAATTACAAATGAAATGAATGAATTTATAATATCAGGACATTTAGGTATAGCTATATGTTTCTTCATTTTAGGAGAATTACAAATTAAATGAATGAATTATGTCATAGCTCAAGAAAAATAATGAATTCTACTGCATTTGTTAGGAAATCCTCATGTAGTTTGCTCAGATTAGGCCCTTATGTATGGTTAAATAATTAATATAATAGAAATAAACATATTTACACATAACTTTTTATAAAGTACCATTAAATAATTAGTAGTGTAGTTGATTAAAGATACATCCGGAACAACTAGCCTAACCTTCTGGTAACATCTTTTCTCTAGAGTTGACTTAACCTCTAAAACAGAAATGCGTGATCTGGTTTTATGTAAAGCTGATGATCTGGGTAACATCTCATACAGATTGTCTTTAAAGATAGGAGAGTGTTGATCTCCTATACCCCAAGGGCCCCTCGAGGCTGTGGTGGAATCACTTTATTTTTATTTGTTTCATGGGCATCCTCTTTTTCTTACCAAACTATCACACATATTGGATTTTCATTTATTTTACTAGGATCTTATCTACCTGGCTTAGCAATTTTTCTAGTTTAAATTTAACTTTACAATAATTTTAATTTATTCACTTAAAATGTTTCTTTAAATATTTTTTAACTGTTCCTTCTACTAAGCTTACCTAATGGCAAAACCACTGCCTGAAATTTTTTTACTCCTGAACACATTGAAGATGAAAGAAGAAAAGAATGTTGTCACACATCCATTTATTTATCATCAAGATCAGAAGAAGAAACAAGCGGCAGTAAAAAAAAAAAGAATGAATATAAATTCTAAATACTAATTCTGAGCAAAGTTCCAGTTGTACTGTAAGGGAACTTCCATAAGGTATTACTTTGCTGACTCCGTTTGTTGGGGGAACCGTGGCTCTACTTTTACCCGCCATATGACTGAATAATGTACGGAACTGTCATCGATAGAAACATTGTTCTTAGGCAACATCGTATTTTGTGGGAAATAATAAGACTAAATGCAAGGTAAGATGGTACCAATAGGTAGGAACTTTCTCCATTTCTTATTTATTTATAAAAAATATATATGAGCCTACCTAATCAGATGTTTATGATTTTTCCATGATGTCGATAGTTACCCTTTGTTTACAATTTCATTACAAGATGAATTAATGCTCCAGGTTGATTTACTTGTAAATTCTGATGCTATTTCCATATCCTCAATGGCTAATGTAGTATATATACTATACAGTTGGTAGAGCATTGGCCTGGAAGCCTCGGTAGCTCAGTTGGTAAAGCATTGGCCCAGATAGCCAAAGGTCCGGGTTCGAGTCTTGGTCTGGGAAAACATTCTTCTCTTCAAATATATATTATATACTATACTGTTTGAAAACATTGAAAATAGTTTGTTTCTCTCTGCTTTTCAAAGGTTTTCTTTTTTGATACTTTAAAAATTGTATAGGAGAAGCAGCCATTTGGAACAATTGAAATTCTAATGTATTCTGCATTACGCACGCATAAGAATTACACAATGAATTGCTTATTTATTTAATGTATTAAAATTGTAATTATTTATTTTATGATTCTCCCATTTAACTTACATAAACATGTGCTAGATAATATATATTTCTATTTCCTTTATTTTGAGTGTGAGAGAGTAAACTATATTTTCTTACACCTTTAAAGGTAAAACCATCATTCGACTAATGAAAATGCAGTCATACATTACAACTGGAACTTAGTTGAGAAGAGGCATAGTAGTGATTATTTGATAATTGTATATTACTTTGATGTTAATAAACTATTGATAAGTGCTGTGCTCAGTTTTATTCTTAAGAAATTAAATTTTGTTTGTGTAATTATGTTCAAATGGATTTTGAGAAAATTTGATAAAATTTATTTAATGTTTGACAATTAACTCCATTTGAAAATAATAATACAAACAGAGTTTAATATTGAATTGTTCCTTTTGATTTTCATTGTATCCAATATTTATATAACCCATTACAATTATATATATCAGCAACGCACCATTAAGATGTTAATAACTTCACATTGCTAATGTTTAATGCTAAAAACATTTATGTTCAAGTTTCAAAATTCTTTTTAGATATCATTATTGTATCTCTAATCCAGTTTACAGTTATCTTTAAACATAGGTTACTTTTATATGCTTTTTCTTGAGGGATTGTATTTAAATCTTAAAATTTTCTTACAAAAAATACATAGTATTCTATAAAGAAAGTAACATTTTGATAAATGTATTATTAATTAAATAAAAATAAAACTTATTTTTATTCGATTTTCATATTTATTAAGATGTAATTCAGTGACAGCTGTTTCGGTACACTGTACCTTCTTCAGACATGTTAACAAATTATGAATTGTGTTATTATAGTACATATCAACTGATCTAAGCAACAATACAATAATATTTATTTAAATTTTTTAATTTAACAAAGGGGATTCATTCAAATCAAGTTGAGAATTTAACAGTTTATTACTACATTTCAATTTATTAATTTCTACAGCCTCCAAAAGGTCCAACTTCTTACCCTTATCACAAATATGTAAAATTTCAAAATTTGGATCAAAACAATGATTCAATTGGAATAGGTGGTTAGCATATTTTGAATATTCTAAATTTCTGTTATATGCTCTCACGTGTTCCTTTATCCGAGAGATAAAAGCTCTACCAGTTTGTCCTATATAGACATTGTCACATGTGCCACACTTCAATTTATATACACCGGATAATTTTTATTTTTTTATTTTGATTTTATTGTTTTTATTATATTTTGTAAAGTTTTATTAGTTTTAAATGCCACATTAATGTTATTATTCATATTAATAAATTACAACAGGAAGTAACATTATGAGGTTCTTTTTAACAAATATGGTTAATTTGGCATCATATTACCTCATAAATCATTGTGTTCTATTTGATCATGTTTCTATATAATATTTAAAATTTAAATTATACATTACCTCATATCCAATCTTCTAATTATACCGGTTTCAAAACCTAGGTGGTTTCAATCTTCAGTAATATCTTGTCGACTGATGTATTGTCATTCCGGAGAACTGCTTCTTTCTCCCTCTGAAAACTGGATTTGAAGTGATGTATAAAGAATTTTAATTTAAATCTTGAATTAAACTTCATAGTAACTTTCCCTATAAAAGTTCAATATGTTTCTATGTGCTATGCACATCATCATCATCAGCTTGTCCTGACTGTTGAATTTAAGTTGTTGGCCCTGGATGTTGACTCCCACTCCATCTTTTGGTTTACCAAGGATCTTGCAAATCAAACCCTTTTCTGCAGGAATTTCAAAATCATAATCCTATTTGTGCTCTTCTGGATGTAGATCTTTTCCCAAACAATGAGTTCTTTTGTATTTTCCAATTATTTTAATAATTTTGCATTCACTTCAATTTTCTCTGCCTAGAGGTGAGCAGCTAGTGCAGACTTTTCTACTTCTCCATTTTTTACATTTCTGATGTGTTATTATTCAAACACTATTGTATCTGAGCTGACAATCTGATGGCTCATATGATGCTTTTTACGTTTAGGGATTTGGTTGCATTACAGTGTCTCGATATGGACATTATATAAATGCGACTAGCATCAGTGCAGTAGTTCAATTCTTACCAGTCCCTGAGCAACTTGTTAGATGTACTTCTTCAATCCTAATATGAAGTTCACATAGGGCATGTGGAGGGGGAGGGACATAAACACTTTATTTTATATAACTCCATAGAAAAAAAAAGGGTTAAATCTGGAGTTTGTGGAAGCTATTTCACAAGAGCATTGCCAATAGGTCTTATCCATCCTAACCAACATTCTGGAAGCACCGATTAAGATAGTTGCGAACTTGACAGTGATAGTGAGGTGGTGCTCCAACTTGCTGTAACAGATAATCACCTGAATCCTCATTCAGTTGTGGCATTAACCAAAGTTCGAGCATGTCAAGTTAAGATATGCCAGGCCTCTAGAGGGTTACATTGGAAGATCTCCCTTAAATACTCAGCACATTCATCAGAGACTATTGAACATCCACTTATTTTCTGTGGAGATAAACTACCAGTTGTGTCAAATTGGTGATGTAATTTCTCTATTGACTTCCAAGAGAGAGCCTGCTTTCATGCATACTTCAAAATGAACTTTGCACTTGCATAGCACAATGAATTCTGTCGAATTGCAGAAGACAGGAAGCTTTTTCAGCACTAGATAATGTCATTGTTGCATACAGTGCAACATGTGGTCGTCAGAGAAAACTTCAATGTAAACAAAAGAAAACCATAATGTCCAGTACATTATATGATCCATAAAAACCTCAGTTTAGATATGATAGTGTTTGAATTTTAATGTTTTGATTGTAAATTTAACATTTCTCATTGAGGGTCAAATTATATTTGAAGAGAAAAATATATGCCTAAATCTTTAACTTTATATGTTAACTCTGCATTTGGATTGGAGGCCTTGGATAGTTCAGTGGCAGAGCATTAGCATATAAAGCTGAAGGTCCTGGGTTCAGATTTTTTTTTTTTTAGATTTAGAATAGATTTATTTAGCCTGGTGGAATTAAGGCCATGTGGCCTTCTCTTCCACTCATCAGGACAAACATATGTTACATATAAATACAAAAAATTACAATAATAGTCATACTAAACAATTAATTATCTGTCAAATTGAATAATAATGAAAATAATGTATAATAACACAATAAAATTAAATACAATTAAAATTAAATTAATGATAGAATGAATACAGAAAGGAATATCAGCTCAAATCTACTTTACATGAAAAGAAAAGAAAGAAATAAAATACAAAGAAAGTAATAAACTATGATGAATTATATTTATTTAATGTTGGGAAGTAAACATTATGAGGTATAATCATTAAAATTCATCGGAGAACATATTGTTTAAACAACTCACCTCATAGGATTCATGCTGATCAGTCAGAGTTATGGCTGACGATGAACATGATTATGTTTGAAATCGCAATTTCATGGAAGCATGAATCCTATGAGGTGAGTTGTTTAAACAATATGTTCTCCGATGAATTTTTATGATGAATTAATCTATAATTTTTTTATACAAGGCATTAGGTAAATACATTAACAAATCTTAAAACTATTTTTATTAAATAATGGAAAAAACAAATTATTAATTTATAAAAAGTAATATTAGTGAGTTGTTTCTGTTAATAATCTTATTTTCAATTTGTTTCTGAAAGATGGTAAAGTTTGGCAGTCTCTGACATAGGGTGGAAGGGAATTCCATGTTCTAGCAAGAGAAATTGTAAAAGATTTCGAATAATAGATAGTGTGATGAGGAGGGATATAAAGGACAATGTGCTCAAGGGATCGGATATCTAATGTATGTGTATCAGAGAGTCTAGTGAAGCGGTGTGATAAATAATAAGTAATGATGTGTGTAATACCCTGGTCTAGGCATATATTTTTCTCTTCACATATAATTTGAATTTTAAATTCGTCTAAGTGTTTGTTACTTTCTTACAGTGTATTTGAAGCAGTTGATGTCAAAAGATTAAAATTAAATTTTTTAATTAGAGAAAATATATATTCACGATAAAATTTTACTTCAACAGTGCCTTATTTAAAGAATCTATTACAGCACATAATTAAATAACACACATTTTGGTTACACTGACAGTAAAATATTGCAATTATTTTCTTCAAATTGAAACTAAAACCTAAGACTATTTCTTTATTCTTCACAGTTTTCTTAGCCAAATATTGGAACTTTCTCTCTCTTTTCATTAGATATCGGTTTGATTAATTTAAGATTGGGATATGCCTTTCATACTCCCCTTAATAAAAAAAACCAAGTTGAAATAAAAGTAAAATAATTAATAGAATGGCTTACAATGTCTTGAAAAATTTCAGCTCTAAAATATAATTTTTGGGAAATATATCAACTAAATGTGTATTCAGAATAGTTTTTTTTTGTAACCTGTGTAGCAGAAATTCCACTTTACCTTAATCACAATTTAATTTCACTGACATAGCTGTACAATTTTTGTTGAGATCATTTGATTACAATTTTTATAACCCTACATCCTAATAATTTTTACAGGTTTCAACTTTATGCTGCTGATGCAACAATTGAGTTTGAGGTATTAGACTTACGGTACATCTCCACTAATAGGCAAACCTTAATATCATTGCAAGAATTTATAGATATATATAATTTCTTTTCCTTCTTACAGCATGAAGCAGTTTTAAACTTGCAAACAAATAAATGGTATGAATGAATGATTAACCATTGTTGAGCCTCTTCTTTATCAGGAGTTACTAGACCAAGTTAATTTTAGTAATTTGCCCAAAGATGTCTTGAGTGGCATGCATTCAACACACCAACTCAATGAGACATTTAGCAGGGAACTAAGGTATTACTAGGGTGTTTTGAGATCAGTAAATTTTGCTTAGAGGAATCTTTGTTCAGGCTTAAGGATCTTTAGACTCGGGACCTATGGCTTAAAGTCCCTCCTGGAAAACTTGTTCCTTGGAATTTCCCATCCTAAAAAATGCATCGGCCGCAGCTGAGTTTGAACCCGTGATCCTCGGGGCTAGATTCAAAGAGCATAACCACTAGTCCACTGCAATATTTCAAAATTCAAATGTAATATTTCATACTTTCTTGAAAATCCAGGTTGAGAAAACCAGTTATAATGGCTGGGGACCTGACATGCTGACCATATGTCATGCATATGCTGCCTAGATGATCGTTCACTTCTTTCGTTTAACACACATAGATTTGAAGCCAGTAGCTGGTTGGTAGGCCAAGGGCCTCTAGGCTTATTGCACCATGAAGGAGTTTCTTGAAAATAATACATTCTCTTTGAGATATAAACACACATGATTGGAATGTACAGAGATTTTGCTGGTTTGGGTAACTCACTGGTATCGAGCTTACTAATGAATGCAAAGATTGTTGATTGAAATCCAGCCCTGATCAGTGGATATTAAGTTTTAAAAATCCAGAGCACATCAAAGTTAACCCCCTCCCTATAGATTGATTACCCATTGTTAACAATTGCAATATTGACAGCACTAAAAGCAACAATAAATAAATAAATTAAAAATTTACAAAATGGACTAAATAATCACTTGATAAATAAATAAATAAATAAAAAATTTACAAAATGGACTAAATAATCAATTGAGTTGGTGTTTACTTGATGAAAATCCATATTTATTAATTTAATAAAAATAAAACGTAGTTTTATTTCATTTTCATATTTATTATATAATTCAGTGACAGCTGTTTCGGTACACTGTACCTTCTTCAGACATGTTAACAAATGATGAATAGTGTTTCATGTCTGAAGAAGGTACAGTGTACCGAAACAGCTGTCACTGAATTATATAATAAATATGAAAATCAAATAAAACTACGTTTTATTTTTATTTAATTAATAAAATGGACTAAGCCACTTTTATGATATATAATCATGAACTTTAAAACCAAATGAAATTAGAAAACAAGACATATAATAAATGAGTTAGTAATTAAAGATCAAGGAAACAACAGAATAAAAATATTAGTAACTACAATTCATTCTTCCTCATTGTGTATTATCTTTGATTTGAACATTGGTTAACTAGCACTATGGCTTGTGAAAACCGTAGATTCAATGTCACTTTCGCTAATGTTCTCCACTGGTCCATATTCTCAGTCAACTGAATTAGGTTCATTTCTCCAAGTCTAGTTCCATAAGATCCAACTGAATAAGATCCTCCCCATTGTGCCTAGACCTTTCTAATGAACTTTTCCTTAAAAGTTTACAATAAAAATTAGTTATATCATAATATATTTACTGCATTAATTTTGCCAATTCAGTATTTTTATAATAATTAAGTCTCATGGTTCTGTAGTCAGAGCTTCTGACTACCATTCTTGAGGTCTCGGGTCCGATTTCCGCTTAGACCTAGAAGTGTCTTCTCAGAGGGAATTCCTGTGGTTGCTCACAGACTGGAATTTAGTTTAAGTTTAGGTTTAATAATTCTCCTAGTTATTCATTATCATTTATCACCATCATATCATCAAGATAACATAATTTTGCCTTTCACATGCCCAACCACAGAAATGGGTTACAATTCTGCCAATGCCAGAAATCTTGTAAAAGACAAGCTAGTGACATTGGAGAAATATACGAGTATATATAATTAGGTATGTATGAAAGAAAAGTAGATAATAAATAATAGATGTAGGATATCAAATCATATTTTTGCAACAATCAAATAAAAAAAATATATTTCATATGATACATAAATAGAAATTTTGTTATTTCATAGGGTACCATAGGTTCATCAAATTTCTCTGTTGTAAATTTAGCAGATAAAAATCATTTAGGGCTTAGGAAGGGTTTCTGGGCAAAAGTTGAGGGGGGAGCAGTGTTGTTATGGGTACATCAATCATCATTTATATAATTGTGAATAAAATTATGTGCATTTGATTAATTTCCAGCCTTCTTAAATGTATTTATTTAACTGTAAGATTAAGGCCATCAGACCTTCTCTTTCCCGCAACCGGTTAATATAAGTATAATACATAAAATTAAATTATAATATTATATGTTCTTAATATTAACTATAGTGGGATGTCGGATATCCAAATGGCAATCTTCTGAAACGTCAAATATCCAAATT
The DNA here is from genome assembly GCA_030220185.1 of Diploptera punctata. Classification (NCBI taxonomy): domain Eukaryota; kingdom Metazoa; phylum Arthropoda; class Insecta; order Blattodea; family Blaberidae; genus Diploptera; species Diploptera punctata. The sequence goes on along the minus strand of JASPKZ010000825.1, from coordinate 64,558 downwards.
CATATTTTCTCTGATTATTTTTTAATTAGGTATCCTGTACACACTATAATGGAAAGCCCATCTTCAACGAAAGCCGTCTCATAGAATTCAAAAAGCCATGCTTCGTTACTGCCCCCAAGCACTGGATGGAAAACTCCTTTGAGACCGTAACAGGCCACACAGCCTAATACTTGCATTGATGATAATGATACACACTATAATAAAGTATTTATTTTCCTTCATAACATATTGAGAAAGATCCCAGCTAACACGTTTAACAATGATGAGATATTAACTAAGTACATTGAATTTCAAGGTTTTTTCTCAGAAATTCTTTGTGCACCTTATTTTTGTCAGCCATCTCACTTCAGTGAGCTTTGACAAATACTGACCATAAATGCTTAACAAGCTTTTCATTCTGTATGTTTATTGTTTGCAGAAAAAGCCCAACTATTTTCACCACTTTTTAGTACTAGAAATCTATCATACATTGAGTATTAGGCCTGGGTTATTAGTAATAATAGTAATAGGACTTTATTAGAGTGCTGTAAAGAACATAATATAAAAGAGAATTATCTACAAATGGATAACATGGGCAGCAAGCCATATGTGCCTTTGACAGTCCATATTTCTATATTGATACACCAATGTCATTAATAATGTAAACAAACCAAAACAACATAACATTAAAATTAATTACATTAAAAATTAAACAATTAGATTAAGTAGTAAAATTGTTTATATTTATATAGTAGAAATAATTGCTCTTTGTTTATTCATTTATTAATTCATAAATGGTACATTCTTTTAAAGAAATCTGTATACATTTTTATGCATTTTGCTATTTTTATGTTTGGATATCCAAATAATTAAGTATCAAAACTATATTTGAAGAGAAAAATTATACGCTCAGACTGGGGTTTGAACCCAGGACCTTTGGCTCTCTAGGCCAATGTTCTATCACTGAGCTACCTGAGCTCAGGTCCTGGATTTAAACCCCAGTCGGAGCAATAATTTTTCTCTTCAAATATAATTTGTATGTCCACCGCTGTGGTCTCGAGGTAGTCGGCTGCCTTGTCACTCAGCGGACCCGGGTTCAATTCCCGGTCAGGACAGGCTCCTGGGTGAGGTTTTTTTTAGGGTTTTTCCTCGGCTGTAAGACAAATGCTGGAAGCTTAGGGCCCAGTGGTCCCTGAAAATCATCAAGCCATCATCATCATCATTATCATTATCATTACCATCCTTCACTGGTGTGTAAAGCAATGGGAAGCTACCACACCTATAATTTCCTACTAAGCTGCAAAGCATAGTGTGAAAATGCTGTGATTGCAGTGAAAGACCTACCCTAGGGCAGAATTATTATGGATGGATATAATTTATTCTTCAGTGAGAAGTGTTAAATTAACAATAAAACATCAAATTATATTATTTTTGGTCTGGACATCTTACCTCAGTATTAATGTTGATTTGTTCTTGGACATGTTTCAAAACAATTCTGTTTTATCAACAAGAACAAATCAACATTAATACTGAGGTAAGATGTCCAGACTGGGAAAGCTGACGATAAAACAGAATTGTTTTGAAACATGTCCAAGAACAAATCAACATTAATACTGAGGTAAGATGTCCAGACCAAGAATAATATAATTAAAATAACCTCAAAATATAACTTCCTAATATTAAATTTTAAAAATATCAAAACTATATTTGCCTCCAGTTAGTTTGGATAATTGATACCCCAATGCATTGATAATCAATATAACAGTATTATGTTATTTATAACTTAAGCTGTGGTATACTTACATAATATAACAAATAAAACTAATAATATGATAAGTTTAAAAGAAAATATGTTTAAAATAATATAATACAGTTTATGTAATTAAAAATGATTCTACTCACAAAAATTACTTGCAAAAAGAAAATTAAATAAAAATGTGTAACTATAATTCCATATGCTTACTTGATATTGGAAAAAAAAATTACAAACATTCATTCATGCTTACACAATTGAATATTTTAACAAAGCAGTCAGTGTCAATAACCACATTGAAACAACTTTGACAATCTGCCAGAAATGTGTTCATAAAACAGTTATACATTATTTAATGTTGGCAAGTGTTTCAGTTCACATGTTGCAGTAAAAGAAAATATTACACTTTTAATTCTGGGGGGGGGGGAAATTCAAATCATATTGTAGTTTTGTTTACCAAGTTGTGTATACCTACATATCATAATATATTCTTTCTTTATTAGATAACCTATGGAAAGCAACGGGAAGCTACCACACCTACAATTCCCTAGTAAAGCTGCAAGCATAGCATGAAAATGCTATGATTGCAGTGAAAGACCTGCCCTCGGGAATAATTACTATGGATGGATAAAGACCATCTAGTTCACTGTTGTCTTCTTCATTTAACTCTCTGTTCATCTCTCTTTGGTCCAAACATTTTCCTAAGAACTTTATTCTCAAATACTCGTAATCTCCTTTCCTCCCTTAAAGTAAGAGTCCATGTTTCGCACCCATATAATATAACTGGTAGAATAATAGTTTTATATATTTTCAGTTTAACATTTTTTGAAAGGAGTTGGGACATCAAGAGTCTCTGCAATGCATAATTGCACGCATTTCCAGAATTGAGGCTATGTTTAATTTCTTTGTGCATCTCATACCTATTTGTGATTATTGTTCCTAGGTATTTGAATTCAGCCACTTTCTCAAAATTTTCCTCATTTGTCATTAGCTGTCCATTTCCATTATATAATGTATTTCTATGTGTGACCATTATTTAGTTTTATTGATATTTACTTCCAGTCCCAATTCAAGACCTGATACAACTGACAAATTTTCTTTCCTCTTATACAATTTTCTTATGTCCAAAGGCAGATATTAGGCACTATTAGCATTGTCATCTTTTTACTTATTTTATTTTTTTCAAAATGTACACTAACACATATTGTCAGAGGTCTGGGATTTGATTCACAGTTGAAGCATTTATTTATCTTTTCAAAAAATAAGTTTGTGCAGGTCTGGAATATGTTACACTAAATATAACATCAACATAGATTTTTATTTATTTGTATATGTATATATATATATATATATATATATATATATATATATATATAATTCTTCTGTACATGTGTTTGTCACTGAACTCCTCCTAAATGACCGGTCTGATTTGGATGAAATTTTGTGTGTGTGTGATTGGGTCCCTCTGAGGTTTAGATTCACAATTGGACCCTCTAAAACCATTAGGTGTAGGAGTTCACCTGAAGTGAAAATTTAAAAATCTATTTAGCGGTCACAATTTTCAATGTTTCACTCAGTACATCTTATTAAAATAAACCTAGGTAGGTATTATTCAAAATTGAGCGAGATCAGACAATTAGAAGCAGAGGTTTACTTGAAATTAGAAATTAAAAACTGCCTAAACGACTGGACCGATTTTGATGAAATTTTTTGTTTGTGTTTGACTGGGTCCCTGCATCGTTTAGATTCACAATTGGACTCGGTAGGTGGAGCTGCGATCGGGTTATAGAAATTTCTATTGCATTATCGACATATTCTGCGCGACAACAATGTGATGTCATCATGCACGCTTAACAGATGGCAGTCAAGAGTTTTCTTGCGAACTTATTTAATACGTCTTAATTAGTGAATTTTATGCTAAAAAAGTAACATTTTTATCATCTGGCCATGACATGAGAATTGAACAATCAAACAGGATGTCTGCCGGGTGTGCTAGTATTAATATAAAATATTGGTAATGTGTGAGTAGAGGATCTCTTTTAATTATATTTGAAGAGAAAAATATTTATTTCTTTTGGAGTAAACTCAAAGCAGTATTGAAGATAGAGGTCCTTTGCAAGTGTTTCCTCCTTCTCCTGCCTCTTGTATATCTTTAAAAAATTGAACCACGTTGGGATTTCTAAAATTCATAATAGAAATATTTTTAATATGTAAAGATTTCTAAAATACTTGCATTTATAAAAATGTATCATAAGTTCAAATAACAAAAGTGTTATTGACATCACAAATATAATATTTATAAATGAGAAAAATCTGAAAATGTTGAATTTTGAGATAATTGTACCTCATAGTGAGCTATGGTTAGTCAAAATTAAAATTTTTCATAACAAATCTAACATAAACATAATTATTTTTTAAATTTATATGTATATATATATATATATATATATATATATGTGTATATATATAAGGTAGCTCCATGGCTCAAGCTGTTAACACTTGCCTCTCACTGCTGGGGTCCTGAGATCGAGTCTCGGTCACTCCATGTGGGTTTCGTGGTGGACAAAACAGAGTTAGGGCAGGTTTTCCTTGTTTCTTCCATTCTCCCCTGCCACAATTTCATTCCACCATTTCTCCGTACTCATCTCAGCCTTTTAATTAAATTTTGTTCATCCGCCCCTGTGATGGTGCACATTAGGCTTGGTCAGCCAGCACTCTTGTCATTTACAGACCTCTATATAAGGGGGGGTTTCATCTCATCTCATCCCTTGATCCGGCCCTGAGTTGGATGCGAGTGGAGGATATATAATTTAGATGTTTTTTGTAACAAAACATGACATCACCATAATATTTGTAGCTTTCTAGGGTTATACATAATCTTAATTTTTGTATGGGCTGAGAAAATAAATATAAGATTAGCAAAGGTAAACAAGATAAAATTGCTCATACAGCATTTCATTATTCTATTCCATTAGTCTGTGGAAATTCAAATATTAAAAATATTTTAACATAAAAATTAATATAATTGTCTGCTTGTTGATTCTCTCAGATCTCTGTTTAAAACCACATTCACTAAAATCACTTCTAACTTAATCACATTTAAAACTCCATGGTGCGACAGGCCTAGAGGACTCTTGGACTACCATCCAACTGCTGACCTCACATCCATATTTGTTAATCAGAGGTATACAATCATGCAGCCAGTGTAGGAGTAACACGTAGTCAGTGTATTAGATCTCCCAGCAGTTACAACTGATTTTCTCAACCTGGAGCTGCTACTTATTGTAGCTACCCAATTCCTCATAATGCTGGGTGGGCATCGGTCCCATACTGGCCGAAATTCCATGAGACAATTTCTTCCTCCATGGAGACTCGAACCAGCACAAGTCCCACAGCTCTGCTTCAAGGCAACTTACCTTAACCACTTGGCTATGACGTGTGACTTTTCACATCTAAACAAAGTTATATATTATTCTGTTTCTCTAGGCAACCTCATTGTTAGGCAGGTTAGATATTGTTATTATCTAATTAAATATAGATATATTTTTATTAGACCACATAGTCCAATTTGTTATTAGTTATTTCAGCCCTCAGAATTCATAATAATTTTTTAGCCATTAAATAATTAATTCAGGTTATTAAGAAAGTAAGATAATACAATTATTTTAAATATAATTAAAGTTTATGAAGATTACGAATGTTTGAGAATAAAGTTCTTAGGACAATTTTTGGGCCAAAAAGAGATGAACAGACAGGTGAATGGAGAAAATTACATATTAGTGAGCTAGATGATGATATATATAGAAAGCCAGATATAATAACAGTTAAGTCTCGTAGACTGCGATGGGCAGGACATGTGGCATGATTTGGGGCTGAAAGAGGTGCATGGAAGCTTCTTATAGGAAAACCAGAGGGAAAACGTCCAGTTGGTAGACCAAGATCGAGTGGAGAATAACATTATTCATGATTTGAGAAAGTAGATTATACAGAGGATGATTGGAAAACATTAGCTCAGGATAGGGATGTATGGAGAACTTATGTACGTGCGGCCATGAATCTGCAGGTTCGATATAGCCAGTGAGTTAGTTAGTTAGTTACATTTAAAGTTAATAACAATTAAAAATAAAATCACAGAATGGTAATACATTCTTACTTTCAGTTCTTCAATTATTACAAAATTAAATTATGCTATAATTCAAGTTTAAAATGCATTAAAAATGAAAATATTAATAATTTGTGAATCTTTACTTTCATCAATTTTATCAGACTTTGAGACAATTTGTCATGTCCTATACATTTAAGTAGTTTGGTCATTGTCCCATCATTAGATTTTTCTAAATATGAATAAGTAGGTTGAAAAACTTATACTGATTTTGTATAAAGAACTAGCTAATACCCGCCATGTGCTGCTATGCTTGCACAGGAATCTACATACTTGTCTTGATCTTCTTGGCATCAATGAAAGACAAACATTTTTATTGTGAGTTATCCATAAGAGATAAACATATGCTGCCGTGGACTTTTTGACATATTCAATTCCATGTACATAAATTTTGTGTATTTGTTATGATTTAGGCAGCATAATCCATTTAAGGGTCTAAAGAGCTACTTTTTTTCATGTCTTCCACTAAAAAGGGCGATTTTTAAGGGTGTAGGAGTTAAGTATCACAACTCTCTTCTAGCCTGTGTTCATCCCGGGAATCTCCTGAACATTTTGCAGAAAGCCCCATCACAATCGGATCAATGGTATGGCCGCGCATAAAGTATGAACAAACAAACATTCATTTTTATATATATTAGATGGATAAGGCATACAGTTATATATTTTGAACAATCTTTTTTTTTTTACTGGATCCAAATCATATACATTTTAAATGTGAACTTACCTCACCACTTCTTTGTTCATTTTTATTTATGTTGATGTTGGTCTGTAAGCAAGATTTTGATTACATCACTTTTTTTCTCCTGTTTATGACATCATTAGTAGAAAATTTCTAATGTGTTGAAATTCCAGACATTTTACAAAAGAACTATGAATTGGATTCTTTATACACCACCTTGTAAAATATGGTCTTTCACTTGGACATGTTTGGGAGATCATCATCTCCATTCTCAAATAATCCATTCTGTCATATTTTTCTTCTTCTTCTTCTCTTACTTCCTGAAATTAGGCCTTTTGACCTGTTTTCACATCAAGTGGGATTTAATGAATCTTCCCAGCTAGTAAATCCAACACTTCTAAGTCCTATTGGTTTGTACTTTAATAACAGCTGAGGGATTCTATCTGTAGGCATTTTTTCAGTTGTTTATCATATTGTCAACTCTATTTGTAAAATTAAAAATATTTAAGTTTTTTCTAATACATTCATTTCTTTTTCTATCCAAAATTGTCATATCTGCTACTGAATGTAAGAACTTCATTTCTGCAGTTTCTAATTTTCTTCTGTCTGAAGAAATTCTGTTTGAAATTAATTATTCATGCTAGTTTTCTCATGCCCCTGTAAAGGGTGAATGAACTTCGGGATCAAATATTGCTCACCAGGAACTTCAAAATTCATGGTTCTGTTGTTCTTCTGAATGTATATCTTTTCATATATTGTGACTTTATTCATCTTTGCAAATGCTCTAATAGTTTAATTTCTTCATCCGTTTAATAATTCTGGATCGTACACTGAACCACTACTGCCAATTTATTATTTTCCCATTTTTAATGTTTAAATGGAAAATTGAAAAGTTGGCAGTAACAATTTATTGTTTTATCCAGAGCCTTAAAACATTTGGAAAGACCAATGAAACTCACAATGTAAGAATATAAATATATATATATATATGGTATGATAAGAAAAATAAATGCCTGGATGGGATTCGAACCCGGATCTCTGAGTCTGTACCTCAGTGTGATATCCATTACACCACCAGGCGAATCCAATTCAAACACTTATTTTTCTTATATATGTATTATATTCTCCATTATTACTAGATGTCGCGAGAACTCGGTCTTCACTGCCAAAAAAAAAAAGTTTGAATTGGATTCGCCTGGTGGTGTAATGGATATCACACTGAGGTACAGACTCAGATATCCGGGTTCGAATCCCGTCTAGGCATTTATTTTTCTTATCATACCATATTAAGCTTGCATTGCTCAATGTTAAATATTTAATTATCATCATCATCATCATGAACAAATTCGTTTTAGGCCATGTGGCCTGTACGGTAAACCTAGCGAAGATGGTCTTGATCTATATTTAATTATAACATATATATATATATATACATTTGAACCACAATTCTTTAGCTTCAATCCCTGCTCATTTGTCTCTTAAGTTACTTTTAGTTAATTATATTTATTTTGAATCTAAAATGTAAAATGCTATTACATATTATTGTTAGTTAAAATTCTCCTAAGGATATGACTAGATACAGATCTATTTACCATTGTTTAATGAATTTGGAGCATAATATACCATACTGTAAAAAGGTAAAATGATCCCATTATAGACCTTATGATGCCCTTGAGGTAGTAGGAAGTTAAGGCTTCCACTTTTCTAGACAAACGCGGCACTTGGTGTTAACCGGTTAGTCAGCCCTGTGTGATGGCTGCCTTTACCCTCAGAACAAACGTCTGGTACTCATTTTCATTAGAGACTGAGTCAATCCCAGGGCATTGTGCTGCCAGAAGATTTAGGTCTGTTTTAAAATCCTGACCCCACCAGGACTCGAACCTTCAAGCATATTTGGAATTGAAAAAGTCAAATTGGAAATAAATTTTGAAAAAGTGTTGCAGTGAAAATTAGTAAATAGATCTCGGCAATAAAGGAAATTAAATGTGATGGTCATATAATAAAAGAAGTCAGAGTTTCGATATTTATGAATTAAATTTGATTTAGAAGAAATTATGTGAAGAATCCATGCAAGTAATAACTAACTAATTAACTAACTAACTCTATCAAACCTGTAGGTTCATGGCCAAGTGGACATAAGCTCTCCATACATCCCTATCCTGAGGTAATGTTTTCCAATCATCTCCTGTATAATCTTTCCAAGTAAGTAATAGATTATATAATTACATTAAAGATATTCTATGCAAGTGGGAAATTAAGAAAGAATAAATCATGTTCATATATAAAACCTATTTCTTACCTACATTAAATTATGCAGCGGAAACATGGATATTAACAAAGAAAGATAATAGCAGCAGAGATGAGAATTTTGAGAAGAATCGAAGGTAAGATCAGATGATATAGAAGTAGAAATGCAGACTTCAAGGATGGTTTGGTATTAGACCATTACAAGGATAACTGAACAGAAGAGTTATATTGGTTCGGATATGATAACCCTCTGCATGCCATGGGTAAAATCTCTTGTGTTAGAAATTTAAATTGTATCAGCCAATGTTATCGGCTTTGCAATTAGTATATTGTCTGGCAGGTAATGGACAGAAGCATCAGGGATGATCTAATCAGCTCACGGCACCTAGAGGGTTAAGCAAAAGGTATTAGAGAGAGACTATCAAGAAGAACATTGAAAATGAGAATAAGAAGAAGTGGCCAAGATTTAGGTGGATATGCCAGATATGTGAAAGCCTACAGGCAAGTGGAATAAAATGGATAACAACCATGAAAACAAAATGTTGGGAGGATAGAGATGTTTGGAGGACATTAAATTGGATGATCTGTATAGGAAATAGAAACATCCTATAGAAGAAGAAGCTTTTGAATGCCACTAGGAATAGAAAAATGTTGTAATTTTTTGGAACCAGTCTTAAGTCTATGGTTATCAGCTGCCTCATATTTTGATTAGGATGTGAGGGGAGAATATTAATGTTGAAATATTGTTGTCTAGTCTCTCTTTTTACACGCTTTATATTAGCTTGACCTGTATCTATCTATCTATCTATGTAACTGAATCTTTCATCGCGTTTTTCACCCACTTAAAATAATTGGATCGACTTGAAATTTTGTATACTTGTAAAGGACCCGTGACAATACAATAATTTCATATTTATTTTCTAAAATTCTGACCAGAATCATCAGAAAATCAAAAAAAGTGTTTTTGTATCTATGTAACGGAATTTTTGAACCCGATTTTCACCCACTTAGAAATATAGGCTCGACTTGAAACTTTGTATACTTTGTAAAGAACCCGTGACAATACAATAATTTCATATTTGTTTTCTAAAATCGTGACCAGAATCATCATAAAATCAAAAAAAGTGTTTTTGTATCTATGTAACGGAATCTTTGAACACGATTTTCACCCACTTAGAAGCATTGGATCGACTTGCAACTTTGTATACTTGTAAAGGACCCGTGACACTATAATAATTTCATATTTTATTTCTAAATTTCTGGCCAGAATCATCAGAAAATCAAAAACATTAAAACTGGTATAATAGGTTACGAACTTGTCGACTTTTTAGTCAATCGTTGTCAGAGCTCAGTTGGTAGAGCGGGTGAACTAGTGGTATATGGTTTCAGTAATCCATAGGTCTCTGGTTCGAGTCCGGCTGGGGAGGATTTTTTTTTTAGAAGAGTAATAATTTTAGCTCATACTACAATAGTATGGAATTTAAATATATTTACATTCTTATTTTATTCTGTAAAATATTAAAACTAAAAAATAAAAAATAAATAATAGTTTTAAAAAAACTAAAACAGCACGCTTTATTAGAAAATCGAACTCAAAAAATGAAAAATAATTTTAATTTCCAACACGCTTGGGATAAATTTAAAGTGGTCAACAAAAAAAATCTTCTCCAACACATATAGAATAAAACTAGAATTATCAACAAAAAGAAAATAATTTTACCATCAAAGCGTGGGGTGCCTTTTATGATTTTTACATGTTCTTCTTAGAGACTTTACTTTTACCAATATCTGTTTATTATCAAATATATTAATTGATATAGAGCACCCCACGCTTTTGATGGTAAAATTATTTTCTTTTTGTTGATAATTCTAGTTTTATTCTATATGTGTTGGAGAAGATTTTTTTTGTTGACCACTTTAAATTTATCCCAAGCGTGTTGGAAATTAAAATTATTTTTCATTTTTTAAGTTCGGTTTTCTAATAAAGCGTGCTGTTTTAGTTTTTTAAAACTATTATTTATTACCATATACATCACTGATAATATAAGAAATTGCTACTTTCTTTGTTTCAAGTGTAATTTCAACGTTTTTTTATAATTTTATCTCTCTTGCTCTAATATTTTAAAATATTTTTAAAATGTTTGTGTCCATTGCTGTGGTCTCGAGGTAGCTGGCTGCCTTGTCACGCAGTGGGCCCGGATTCGATCCCCTGGGTGAGATTTTTTCTGTGTTTTTCCTCACCTCTAAGATAAATGTCGGGAAACTTTAAGGCACAAACAGTTCCTGAACATCATCTGACCATCATTATCACCATTTATCATACTCACCTGCCTCTCCTGATGTATCGTTTACCATCATTACCACTCATCATATCATTGGGGCAAGTGTAACCCTACCTTCCAGGTACCCCAACCTCAGAATTGAGTTACAATACACCAATGCCAGGAGAGAATACCAGAAATGTCGAAATGACAAATTGATGGCATTGAGTAAAAAATAAATAAATGTTGATCAGTTCTCTTATGTAAGACTAAAAATCTAGTTCTTACAAAATAATGAAAATGTTACTGGTATTTAGAATGATTTATCTAGAGATGTCTTAAAATTTTATAAAAAGAAGACAAAATTCCATATTACAAATTACGCTTATGTGGGTTTGTCATTTGCATCTTATATTCAGTGTAATTCAGAAAATAAAACCTACCAATATTTTCAATGTTTTTACTTTTAAATTTGTCATTTACATTAAAGGATAAATCAATATTTTAAGAGAAAAATTTATTTTTAAATTAATATTGGGAAGTAAACGTTATGAGGTTATATCATTAATTGTGAGTGTAGAATATATTTTAATGACTCACCTCATATGAGGTAAATTGTTAAAAATATATTCTACACTCACTATTAAGAAAAATTTATGCCTAAACCTAAGTTTTATTAGCTAAAAAAATCTTAAAAAAAATAATAAATATCTACTGATATTGGTTTATTATATTACGATTCCATTAAATTTAGTTTTGATATCACAGATTTACCCTTATTTGTCTTTTCATTAATTTCAGGATGATGAGTTCCATCTGCTTTTTATCCCCAAGTAGACATATTAAACACATGTTTTTATTTTTCTATCTCCATCTTCTAAAACCAGAACTTTTCATTAGGCTTATCTTCTATTATCATATATTTAATTTTGTGTATATTTATTTTTAATCCCCATTTTTCATACACCTCCTTCACTTTTCTTGTCTTCATCATCTTCTGCCATTAGTAGCTGATCATTAGCAAATATCAACAAATAAAACCATGTCAGTTGGGGTTCCTAGAGGAGATAAAATAAGAAACAGATTAATTAAACATAATATGAATGTTTAAAACCTCAATCATGGATGTTATAAGAAACAAACAATTAAATTGTATATTCTTATAAAAAGTATGACAGAAGACTCATTCCCAAGAAAAAATACTAGAAAGAGTCCCACCAGGTAGAAGAAGTAGAGGAGAGCCAAACAAAAATATGGATTGATGGTGTTTTAAAGCAGCCTGAGGGAAAAAGGTTTGGGCAATGGATATTGGAATGACAAAGAAATGTGGAGAAGAATGACATATTATTTGGCTGCAGGAAGATGTGAAACATTGTGAAATCTACTAAATAGCTGGTTGAGTGGAAGAGATGGCCTTAACTCTGCCAGAATAAATAAAACATTATTATTATTATTATTATTATTATTATAAGTTTATTAAGGCGTGAAGGACATGACCATAATTGGAATGAAGATATGTTTCAATTAAACATTAAAATTATCTATGAATCAGAATCTGTCTGATTCATCCAAGGCTTCAACGAATGCCATCTCATAGAATTCCAAAAGTTGTGCTTCGTTACTGCCCCCAAGGCAAAAGATCGCTGAGACGTCCAAAAAAGTGCTGGATGGAAAACTCCTCTTTGAGACCGTAACAGGCCACATGGCCTAATACTTGCATGGATGATGATGATGATGAATCAGAATCTGTCATAATCATGCTTATGGAATACATAACATGAATGCTTGCCATCATTGTTAAAGAGTCTCTTCAGTTAAAAAGTCACTGGGAAATTGACCTTAACATGTTTAGAGGAGGCTAATACTGGACACCAAGAATCCTGAATGTTATTTCATGAAATTACACTATCCTATTCAAATAATTTTGACAAAAATTAAAAGGACTTTTTCTTTTATCTAGAATTCTCAGAAATCTCATTTCCAAAAGGAGACAGGAATGTTGTTAGACCGAAAAAGAGATGGATTCAACTTTTTGAATGAGAATTTATGAGACTGGAACAAGCCACATGGGCTTAATCCATGATTGTTGTTGTTGATGATGATGAAAAGGACAGAAAAACTGATATTAGTATAGGTGATGTAATGCAACTCCCAACTGTGGGTCTAGAAAATGTTCTTCTTCTGCTTATTAAGTATTAAGCTTTTTGCTACGTTATGATCTCACTGTTGAATTTTCATATCATTGCTTCATTGTATGTCCCAGAGTCATTTTACTAACCAACTAACTAACCAACTAACTAATTCACTGGCTCTATCGAACCCTTAGGTTCATGGACGTGCAGACATAAGTTATCCATACATCCCTATCCTGAGCTAATGTTTTCCAATCATCCCCTGTATAATCTACTTCCCTCAAATCATGATTAATGTTATTCTCCCATCTTACTCTTTGCCTTCCCATTAGGCACTTTTTCCTTTGATTTTCTGGCAAGGTTTGCAGTACTTTTCCCAAATCTATGTACTATACATTTAAAAAACATAGTTTTTCTTTTATGGCATGCAAACTAGTTTTATAGTAAATATGAGAATCGACACTTTCACACAGGATAGTACAGATCTGCACTAGCTCAGTGACAAGTGGTAACTTTTTTCTTTAAGAGGGGATGGCTTGGACGGCTACAACTTACAACTATGTACCTGCTGTGTTGCAATCTTCAGTTTTATATAAGGATTTATCTCAAGAAAATACTGTTAAAATGGCACCAATTCCCTATTCCAAACACACAGTAACTTTCCTGGGTTGAATCTGAGTGTAGTAATCATTAAAAATTTAATTCATTGTGTATTTTGAGTCCATTGAATAATCACAGTATATATGCAATACAAGAACATAAATGAATATATGATTTGCAATTACAGAATTGTACAGGGCAAGTCAAAATGTTGTGCAGGTTTTCAGAAATTTATTATGTGAAATGTAATGAACATATAATATTGTGAGACATATTGTATGAAAGGTAAACTCTCAAAGTTTTTTTTTAAATATTCACAGATGTTCTATGTGAGCGCCTTTTGTTACACGACAGATGTCAAGCCGATATTCAATCTCCTGCCAAACTTTCTGTAGCAGTCCGCGGTCGATATCAGCAATGGCTGCTGTGATGCGGGCACGCAGTTCATGCAGTGTTGTTGGAAGTGGTGGTACGTAAACATGATCCTTTACAAGACCCCACATGAAGAAATCACACGGGGTTAGATCGGGTGAACGAGGTGGCCAATGAATGAGTTGTTGATCACCCTGAGATGCACGGCCTATCCAGCGTTGTGGTAAAGCCGTATTCAATTGGTCTCGAACACTGCCATGGTAATGTGGAGGGGCACCATCCAACTGCAGAATGAAATCTGGACTATCCGCTTCAAGCTGCGGAAGGAGCCATTGTTGTAGCATATCAAGGAAAACATGTCCGTTCACAGTACGTTCATGAAAGAAAAAGGGCCCATAAACCTTTGCATGGGAAATGGCACAAAAGACATTCACTTTCGGAGAATCGCGTTGATGTTCCAGAGTTGCATGGGGGTTACCAGTTCCCCAAATCCTTACATTGTGTCTATTCACTTTTCCTGAAAGGTGGAAAGTCGCTTCATCACTGTAAACTATTAAACTACCCTCTCATGGAAATCATTCTCTTCCATTAATGCGAGAAAATCAACACAGAAGGACGCTCGCAAAGCATAATCGGCGGGTTTTAAGGCTTGAACCAGTTGCAAGTGGTAGGGTTTCATCTGTAAACGTTTCCGGAGAATCCGCCATACAGTTTTTTGTGGTAGTTGAAGTTCTGTCGCTCCCCGGTAGGTGGATTTCTGTGGACTCCGCACGAAGCATGTGCAAACGCGTTCGACTGTCTCTTCACTCGTCGACGGACGGCCAGTCGATTTTCGTTTACAGATACAGCCTGAATCCCTAAATTGTGTGTACCACTTACGAATGGATCTCCCATCCGGCGGGTCTTTATCGTATCATACTAGTGTTCAACTAGTCACAGAGTTGTTTACATGGTAATCAAGCACACAGAAAGACTTCTGATCCCCAGTCAACGCCATTTTCCTTTACTGCTCTGCTGTTGACATCTTGCGGGTGAACGCGGAACTTTAGAAGTGGACAACTAAACTTTGAGAGTTTACCTTTCATACAATATGTCTCACGATATTATATGTTCATTACATTTCACATAATAAATTTCTGAAAACCTGCACAACATTTTGACTTGCCCTGTATAACACCTTAATGGTTTGTTTATTTTTGGGGTCATAATTGATATATGATTTTAATATTGCTCTATGGTTTAGCATTGATTCTGTGAAATTTAATATGTGGAACTTATAAATTGAATAGTTACCCCGAAAACAGATCTAACCCACAAACTACAAATTGTTGGGAAAACGAAAAAATTGCATAATGTTCATTTTGAGGCTATTACCTTTGTTATATCATATACATTTTAATACCTAACCCCACAAATAAATAAATCCATTGCCTTACTGGAACAGAGGTGCAGGGATAACTGCATAAAAATTAATACTAACAAAACCTGTTATAAGATATTTTCATTAGCACATACACTACCAGAGCTCTGCCTCCAAATCAGTGGTCAAAACATACAACATCAAGATTATGTTAAATATCTAGGTATACAATTTGATACAAAAATGAAATGGGAATGTCATGTTAAAACTAAAACAGAAAAGGTGAACAAAAGATGCAACATTTTAAAGAGATTAGCAAGAACAAAATGGGGATGTTCTAGGTCCATATTAAATAATACATACAAGACATACATAAAACCTATATTACTATACGGAAGTGAAGCCTAGGTCACCTGTATTAATAATACCCTAAACAAATTTGAAGTAACCCAGAATAATGCCTTACAACTGATAACAGGTGCAGCCAAATCTACACCCATAACAGCAATGCAGATACTTACTGAAAATAATCCAATAGTCCATCAGGTTCACAAACAGGCCTTAATACAATATGAAAAATTAATAAGAATCCCACATGATAACTACTGGATAAACTATAACGACAGAAACAGAAACCTTAAAACTCAATATAGCTTCATACAGAAAGAAATCAAACTACAAAAACACTATAACCCAAGTCAAAATCCAAAAAAAAACTTCTGTTACCAATGTCACCTCTGGAAGATATAGATATTGCTTTTAACACAAATTTAATCAAACATGTTTTAAAAAGTGAAATGACCCCAGATGAACTAAAACAAATCACATTGGAAACCATTCACAGTCTATATCCTGAACCACAATGGGTACATATCTATACAGATGGATCCAGAATGGAAATAGAAGACGGAGCTGGAGCTGGAATTTACTCAAAACTGTTTAGCTTCTATGTTGCAGTAGGAAAAAATTACACACACTTCGATGGAGAAATTCAGGCAATAGAGTTAGCACTAACACAACTCCTCTACAGAATAAATACATTTCAGAGAGCAGTTGTACTAAGTGATTCAACATCAGCTATACAAGCTATAACAACATATAACTCTCCAATCTCCAGAAAAGTGTTGGAAATAAAAAAGATCATAAGATTATTGACCAAACAAAATAAAATTATCCAGCTCCAATGGATCCCCTCTCATTGCGGGGTACATGGAAATGAAATGGCAGATCTTTTAGCAAAAAAGGGCACCAAAATTTTACAGAAAACAAATCAATCCCTGCCCTACCATTCTGCAAAAATTATAATTAAAAGAAACTTCCAGAAAGAACTGATGGAGCACTTCAAATCACAAAGTAATGAGAAACCATGGGCAGCTATCTCGCAGAATAAAAACTTAATACCTGAACAACCAAGACACGAAGCAGTAGCAACATTCAGACTGTTAACAGGCCATGACTACCTGGCAGCACACCTCCATAAAATTGGAATCTTCAACTCTCCAAATTGTATCCTGTGCCAAGACAATAACACTACCATGAACAAAGATCATCTTATTAGCTGTGAGGCTCTGAAGATGTCACCTATAAGAACTCTGGCAGGACTCTATTGGCAAGCAAGAAAGCAAATGGAACACATCCAAGCTAATGGGCATTAGACTACTATTACTACTTTTAATACCTTATCCTATTGAAAACATATACAGCCAATTTGAATGCAAAATTACATGCTACTAACTGAATATCATCAATTTAATACAGAATTGAGTGGAAAAATAATCTACCTTTATAGAGTGGATAAATGATACAATATACAATAGAAAATACATATTGAACACTGATTCAGTTAGAAACAATTCTAACTGAATGAGTGTTCAATATTTATTTTCCATTTAATGTTATTTCGTTACATTCTTTGTGCTTTCTTATTTTCACTCAATTTCTCTAAGATTCTGATAGAATTCACGGAACTGTGGTGGATTGAATTTGCACATGTGCAATAATACGTAGTTTTTCTGCGCTGCTATTCATGACGTGACTAACTGCTTTTGCCATTTTGTTACAGATCACTATTTGCTTGAAAGCCAACTTTTAAAAATAAATAAAATAGATCTGGAAGCGAGTAGGGATAGTTTTACATACACCATGACATGATATTCTCCGGATAGATCACTAGTCAATTGAAAACTTTCGAATTTTTGATGTTTTTATTATTAATTTAACACTTCTCACTGAAGGATAAATTATATTTGAAGAGAAAAATTTTCTCCTGAGACTCGAACCCGGGACCTTTGGCTTTCTAGGCCAATGGTCTACCATCTGAGCTATTGGGGTGAGTTCCAATCTAGATGCAAATTTCTCTCCTATATACGTTGTAATTCCCAGCACCAAATGCTATGAAGCCTTTGCTTCTATCTTTGCTTCTTAGTTAAGAAGACATTTATCAGGAATTTAAACACTACTTTATAAAGCCAGTAGGGCTTCAATTGATGTTTTTATTATTAATTTAACACTTCTCACTGAAGGATAAATTACATTTGAAGAGAAACATTTTCTCCTGAGACTCAAACCCGGGACCTTTGGCTCTCTGGGCCAATGCTCTACCATTTGAGCTATCGGTGCAAGTTCCGATCTAGATGCAAATTTTTCTCTTATATATGTTGTAATTCCCAGCACCAAATTACAATGTATATAAGAGAAAAATTGCATCAAGATCGGATCTCGCCCTGATAGCTCAGATGGTAGAGCATTGGCCTAGAAAGCCAAAGGTCCCGGGTTCGAGTCTTGGTCTGGGCGAAAATTGTTCTCTTCAAATATAATTTTCTAATTTTTGTTGATTAGACCTCTTTTCGGGGCAACTATTCAATTTTTGAGTTCTTAGGAAAGTGTATTCTTCATTTTTTTTATACTGGTGTTTTAAATAATAATAATCATTACCATCATCATCATCCTGCCAGGTATTAGTCCTAGAAGAACTGTTATGGCCTGAGAAAGCGGTTTTCGTGCCATCTTTTCATAGGTGACCAACTGACCATTTCCCATTTGGACAGTAGTTCATTATTGCCTTGGGGATCCTGGATCTAGCCATTCTTGAGACATGTTCCTCCCAGTTTAGCTGATATCTGGAGATGTAGTCCAGTATTGGTGACACATTAAGTTCTTGAAGGATTTCTACATTTTTCTTTCGATCCCATTTGGTGTAGCCAGCTGTTCGGCGCATAAATCTCATCTCACAACCTGTTAGTCTGCTTTCATCTCTCGTCCTTATAGTCCACGCTTCACTCCCATAACATAGGACTGGTCGAGCCATTATTTGATAAAGACGAGTACGAGTTGATTTTTGCACTAATGAAGGTTTTAAAACTCTATTAATGATTTTAAATAATACTAATTCATTTCTCAATGCAAAATGCTGCACATATTTATATACCACAATAATTGTATAATTGTTATCTGTATTGCTTTATGGCTTTGTGTGTGTGTGTGTGTGTGTTTTTTTTTTCAGTTTTGAATGTAACAGATTTTTTCATTGGGTAACTATTTCAGTGTCTTATTGCAGACATAAAGGCGGTAAGTATATCTCATGGAAATGTTAATTTGCTGAAGTTATTAAATAAATTACTAATTAGAAAAAATATAATATTAATACAGTGCATAGTTCTCACACATTTGTGAAATTAAGCTATGTACAACAGGTGAAGGAAAAAATCATTATTTGCTAGACAGTTTGTTCAATCACTTCATTAGAATTCTTATAAAAAAATATAATTTGGTGGGTGAGTGAGTGAATAAAGTGTGGTAACTCCAATCCCATTCTGCGCCCCCTTAATATTAATAGCCCCATTTAAATTTTAAAAATAAAACACTTTTAAATATTGTGAATTTAGGTTAACAATACTTTAACAAACACTCTAAAGGGATCAGTAATTTAAATGCAGATTTTGTGAAGCTTTCAAATTTTCAGATCTGTTTACCTCAAAATCATATTTTGGAGTTAATACACTTTATACACCCACCTGCCAATTAATTGGCTGAATAAATCATAAACTGATTGGAAACTAGTTTTTTCTCCAATATTAAAGACACAGGGCATAAGATAATAGTTATGTACGCAACAAGGGAAGTAAGTAGTACATTACTTGTCGAGGAGGCTAAACATATAAGTTTGAGAATTGTAATGTATTACTTCCCGAATTGTGTATATAATTTTGTTCACTCCTATAACTCACTAACTAATTCACTGGCTCTATCGAACCCATAGATTCATGGCCATGTGACATAAGCTCTCTATACATCCCTATCCTGAGCTAATGTTTTCCAGTCATCTCCTGTATAATCTACTTCCCTCAAATTATGGATAATGTTATTCTCCCCTCATTCTTGGTCTACCATCTGGGTGTCCATCCCTATTCTAATAATTATGTTTAATTTTTATACTTCGTGTTAATTTATATCTTGGTTAGAAGAGTTCATTTGTTTGATAGCAAGGAAATGTTGATAAAACAACTGCAATTGTTTATTGTTGTCTGAATTAGGCAGACATTTTAAATAACAGTTTCAGACTGCATATTAATTACAAATATGATTAATTGTGATGTAGAGGAAGCAGCAAATAAATTTGAATTACGTATCAAAGTGAGGAATAAAATTGTATTACTCAATACAATTTTAAGTAGGTAACAATTTCTATAGGATCGTAACAGGCCTTGGCCTAATACTTGGAAGGAAGAAGAAGAAGAAGAAGAACAATTTTACATTATTAATTAAGTCGATTACTTTTCTTCTCTAGGGAAATGAGTTGAGCAATTACATCCCATTGTCAATGGATACCAAGGATTTTCTGGTAAATTCAACTTACTTCCCTGAAATCAGAATGATAATTAGGCCATTATTAATATAGGAGTGAACAAAATAATTTATACACTGGAAAATGAGAAAATTATTTTCTTTTTTCATGGAAAATATCAGAAAAGTAATACATTAGGTGAATCTGAAGTTATTGAGTCATTGAACTAGTTTCAGTATAAGTGATATGATGATAAAATCAAATATTTCCTACCTCTCCTCATATAAATCTTCTAAGTAAATTGCAATTTCGAGACCATAACAGTCTCATCTTCAGTACAATCTAGGCGACTGATCTTATGTTGATCGGAAGAGACACTTCTTCTTCCCTCTGTTGGTGGACCGATGAACCTCTGGATCAGGTCAGAATTTGCAGGAATTTCGAAGTTCATAAGTTTTCCTTTGTTTTTCTGAATGTGGATTTTTTCCCAAGCTGTGAGTTCCTGTTGTTTATCTATTTGTTTAATTAGACTGGCTTTTGATTCAATTAAATGTTTTTCGGACCAAGCATGAGCAGCTACTGCTGACTTTTCCACTTCTTCATTTTTGACATTTCTAAGATGTTCTTTCACCATTGTTCTCAAATTTCTTTTTGTTTTTCCAATATAAATTTTGTCACAACCCCTGCATTTGATCTGATAAATTCCTGATTTGTTTTCTTCTTCAATTCTTTTATTTTTATTGGTTTTAATTATCCTATTAAGGCTGTATTCGTTGTTCGGTGATTTGATTTTATTATAAATTAAACCTCATAGTGATTAATTCCTATAAAAGTTAAATGATATAACAATGCTACAACAAGTTATGAGGTAAGATGACTTCAGATTCACCTTATTTGTTAAGAAGAACTTCATAATGTTACTTCTAATGTGATTTATTAATTAGAAAAGTAGTTTTAATTTACAGGGTATTGTATTCCTCATTTTATGCATTTTATTTTATGTCATGCATGAGTTAATGTTTCAGATTTACAACTTTGTTATTTTTAATTGAAAATGTTTGTCTCAAAATTAAAAAGAAAGAAAACATAGAACAATAGGACTTAAAATACCTAGTCTTACAAGTGTAAACTTTGAAGGTTAATCATTACAAAGAAGAAAGGAGTGTAATAAATTTCGTAACACTAGACTGGCTTCACTCATTTAAACATATTAAAATTATGCTAACAGTGTTCATTATGCTTGCTAGAAATAATGCTTTTGTGTTTTATTTTAAGGAGAAAATACAGAATGACCCATAATCTGCACATATGACCCCTTGAGTATTAAAATGGGCCATGTCCATTAAGTCATATTTCAAGAACACAGAATTTTCTTCTAAATATTAGTTTAAATAATATTTTATGAATAGTAATACAAAGAACAAATGTTTTATTTGTTTTAATAGACACTTGGTAACACTATAAAAAATACAATTATAAACGTACATACAGGGTGAAAATTATTTAAACCGACAAACTCTGGGAGGTTATAGGGGACACCAAAACAAATGTTTTTTCCTAATGCCATTTTTTCCTATGAGGATTATTTAAACCGGTAGAGGGCGTATTATCTCTTCAGTTGTCATGACTGCAACTGCTGTTGATGGTAGGAATTGTTTTGTCCACCAGTGTAGTAGTGAATTGTATCTGTTTACTAATGGAGCAATACACCTGGAGTGAGTACACTGATATGTGTGGACCGGTGTTGTTGGGGACTGTTTAATTGGGACATATCTCCTACCTAGGCCATTAAATGGCAGGCACTGTTGCAATTTTCTCGCCAGAGCATTGCCAGAATTGCTGGAAGACGTCCTGCTTCCTACAAGACAACGCATGTGGTTCCAACATGACGGGGCGCCGGCACATTTCAGTCAACGTGTGTGTCGATTCTTGAACCAACGGTTTTCAGAAAAGTTATTGGCAGAGGTGGTCTTGTACCATGGCCTGCTTGATCCCCAGATATGACCCCTTTGGATTTTTTTGTGTGGGGAGAGATGCGCAACCTTGTTTACACAACTCCTGTTGCATCAGAAAAGGATCTGGTTGCCCGGATAGTAGCAGCAGCAGGAGAAATTAACGATACTCCTAGAGTTTTTGCCCGTGTTAGACGGAACATGATCCGCTGGTGTAACCTTTGTTTACATGTCAATGGAGGCATTTTTGAACCTCTACTGTAATTTAAGTAATTGCGTTGTGTTAATGTGTTTTCTCTTGGTAATAAAAATGCAAAAGTGTTTGTTGGTTTCATTAATTTGCTGCTAGAGAAATCTTCCTCTACCAGTTTAAATAATCCTCATAGGAAAAAATGACATTAGGGAAAAATATTTGTTTTGGTGTCCCCTACAACCTCCCAGAGATTGTCAGTTTAAATAATTTTCACTCTGTATATGCTTGATCTATCAGTACATGTGCTCACTTGTAAATTAACCAAAAGTGGACTTGGCCGATTTTAATACTCAAGGGCTCATATGAATTATATGACATGCATTTTGGCTGAAAAAATTTAAGACAGATATTTTTTAAATAAATACTTCATCGTTTTATCTTTTGAAACAGATACTGTATTCCATATGCATGAATTACAAGTCATTGTGTAGAGTGAAAAAATCTTAGAGCCAGAGCTGTTCAATCTAATTTAGGTTTTTAAAGATTTCACTTTAATGGCTACCCGAAAAAAGTTAGTATTTCTAATTATTTATGCTGTTAACAAGTCAGATTATTAGCATCATATTCAAATTTGGGCAGGAAAGGGCTCAAAGGATTTCTTTTATGCGAGCCTCAAACCCCATGACCTTCGAATCTAGAGGGAAAGAACATAATCATTAGACTAACATGGCCGACCTATGTGTAAATATTATGAGTTAGGATTATGTGTATATATATATATATTGCAAATTTTCACGGATATAAGTATGAATATGAAAGTTTTCTTGGGTTTTCCGCATCTTGGATTCAAGTTCGGCCTCTGGCCACTGATTCAGATGTTTCGGCATGATCCCACATGCCATTATTAAGGAATGATAAGTTCAAGTCACAGGTTTAGGTCTTATATAATAAAACACATAGAGTTTTCACTGTGGTCCGTTTCCGTAGACGTACACCCATCCAAAGTTTAGTTCTTATGTAGTTAAATACCTTCAGTTTTCAGTGTGGTCCGTTTTCGAAGCCGGCTGGTAGGCCATGGGCCTTCTATGCCTGTCATGCCATGGAGTCATATATCTTACAGGTTACATTGCCCATTGAAGGGTTATTCAGAAGAGTGATTCAGAAATATGGCTATATGTTTGATCACATTTTGTGACTAAAATATTATTATTAAATGAAATATGATGTTGTCATTGGAAAGGGAATCCTTCAAATTACAACAATAGAACAAAACAAAACAAATCACTGCTCACGTGCAACTTGGCGGGTTGATTTTTGTGGGCTCGCGTCGAACGCCTTCACAATTTTCTTCATTGTTTCTGCATCCGTACTAATGCGAGGCCTTCCAGGAGGTTTGATTTTCTGCATTCTTTCCGTTTCCAGCAGTCGTTTTCTCCACTTCCCCACAGTCCATGGCTGCAATGCTACATTAAACTCACGTCTTGCGGCCTCACGATCATTAGCATATGTTATTGCCCATGCAGCAATTGTAATTTGCTGTTACATATTCAACGCCATTTTGACTAATGATGTAAGTTCTACACTGTTTTGTTTTATTCCATTGTTGTAATTTGAATAATTGCCTTTCCAATGGTAATTTCATATTTCCTGTAATGGTAAAATTTTGATCACACAACGTGATCAAACGTATAGCCATATTTATGATTCACCCCGTATGTTTTGCTATTATGTTTTTTTGGTTTTATTTTTGTGAATGACAGAATACTAGAATACAATCTAATGTGTTGCATTTATGATTGTAGGGAAATGCTCGGAGTCGGAAAGGAGGAGGGGATGGAGGAGGAGGAGGTGGTGGGGGCAAAGGAGGAGGAGGAGGTCTGCAGAGATCAGCACTGATTCTGGATGCCAATATAGAGTTGTGTAAGCCACAAAGAGTTCCAGAAGGTTCTTGTGTGATTCAAGATTATGCCGGCGATACATGCAGCATAGAACCTGCGACAGAAGAGGTCAGGGTAAATAATAAGTCGAGTATCAGAAAAAATTCATTCTCGCTATTAGATCCTGAAGGTGCTACTATTCCTTCGCTGATAGATTTGAGTCAACGCGATTACGACGTGAATGCACCTGTTAGCTCTGGCTTATTGCAAGGTCAAGAACTATTAAAAGCGCTTGAAACTAGCTCGAGTGCACTCGTTGACTAGTAGTGTTCTTTGTATTTGAGAGCAGGGCCTGCACCTGGAAGTGTTCTTTGCCACCAACTCTTCTCTCATTATTACTACTCAAGCACACATTTCACATTGATTTTCTTGGAATGTCATCTTAAAATATCTGTTCATTTTTCTAAGACCTATCAAATGATAAAATAATGTCACGAGAAAATAAAAACACATCATCAGTAACTGTAATAAGGCTCTATCAAAAAAAGTTCAATGAACTCCTAATTTTAAATTTAACTTATAATTATTTTTGGAGAAGAGCTGCCAGAAAATCTCGACTGGAAAGAATTAGATGTACAGAAATTAGAAAATAGATGAATGCAGAAAGAAGTATAATGGATGAGATTAAACGCAGAAGGCTAAAATGGTATGGATACGTAAGAAGAATGCAGGATGGAAGGCTACCAAATGGCATCTATGCATGGAAAATTGAAAGAAGGAGTAAAATAAGAAGACCAAGAACAACCTGGAAGTATAACATTCAGAAACATGAGGAAATTTGGTATAACAAATGAATACACAGGGGACAGAGAACAATGGAGAACTTTAATTAAAGGAAATTTATGAATATTTAAATTAATATTGGGAAGTAAACATTATGAGGTTATTTCATTAATAGTGAGTGGAGAACTTATTTTTAATGACTCATCTCATATAATTTCAAATTTCTTTGATACCGGCGCTTTCAGACAATATCTTGTCCCTCTTCAGTCATGGCTGAAGTGGAAGCCATGACTGAAGAGGGACAAGATATTGTCTGAAACAGCCGGTATCAAAGAAATTTGAAATTATATGAGATGAGTCGTTAAAAAAAAGTTCTCCACTCACTATTAAATTTGTGAATGTTTGTTACAAACTGATAGTCTATAAGTCCGTAGTCATATATGTCTTTTTTAAAAACTCATGTTAATTATTAGGATTGGTTGGAGAAAACCCTCAATGATGAGGAAAATTCTCAAAATAAATGAATAAATTATTTTCATTTCAAGATAAAACTAATGAAGCAAAGAAAATAAATTTCACAAAAACAACAGGGATAATTAATAGTATAATGAAACCATCATCAGTACAAAAGAACACAAGATTACGGCTTTATAAGGTTCTCACAAGACAAGTGTTAAGATATGGAAGTGAAGCATGGACAATATGAAGAAGAGATGAAAGCCAAATAACAGCAAATGATATGTGATTTATGCGCTGTACAGCAGGCTATACAAAGTGGGACCATAAAAGAAATGAGGATATTATGGAAGAGTTGGATGTAGAAGCCATTCTTCATCATATACGAAACTACCAGAACAACTGGAAAGCCCATCTTCAACGAATGCTATCTCACAGAATTCAAAAAGTCATGTTTCATTTACTGCCCCCAAAGCAAAAGATCGTTGGGACATCCAAAAGAGCACTGGATGGAAAATACCTCTTTGAGACCGTAACAGGCCACATGGCCTAATACTTGCATGGATGATGATGATTATAAATATTTTCAGTTTGTTAATAATTCTCGAATAAGAAAATAATATTTTGATGTTATATTTAATTTAAGATTTTCCAGTCCTGGACAGAATTTTATTTTGGGAAAAAAAAAATTAACATTAATTTTTCTTTCTAAAATAAAAATCTGTCCAGGACTGAAAAATATTAAATTAAATATAACATAAATATATTAAGCTTTACTGCTTAAAGCAATGTATAAATTATGAATAAAAATACTTCTGAATAGAAGTCATCAGAGGGTGTTGTTGGTGGCGTGGGCTTTCGGCCTTCAGATGAAAGATAATTATATAAGAGGAAAGAATTGTTGACATTCGTATCGGTGCTTGAATGGTATAATGGTTATTGTGCTGATGTGTATGGTCAAAGATCCGGGATTCGAGTCCCGGTTTAAGTGTTAAATAAGAAAATATCAGCATCAGATGTGATATCGCTCAAGTTAAGGACAAAGAAGAAATTGGATTAAAATTAACTCCAATGAACATAATCTGAGTAAAACACCTAGAAAAAAATTTCCATTATGACTAAAAAATCTCCAACCTAATAAATAACACTCAAATCCACAGTTATATATGATATGCAACAAATTTTAATTAAGATGGTAAATGAACAGATATTTTCTCTCAACATAATTATCAAAATGGATAAAGAACAATTTTATTAAGAGCTTGAATCGGAAATACTTATTTTTGAAACAGTTATGCAGATACAGATTATATTTTGATAGTGTTCGACTGGAGACAAATATAGTGAATATTTTGGAATTAGCACCACAATGCACACAGATTGTGACCTATATACAGCATCACTAGGGATTTGAAAGTAAATTTTAATTAAATATTAAATTTTTATTTACTTTATTATATTACACGGTACAACAACTGTAATCATTGTAATATATTCTGCATAACTGTATTCAGTTTAAATTTTCTTGTGTTTCAAAAAATTATTTACAATGTTTGAGGAATGATAGGGCAGGTCAAGATAACAACAACAACAATAATAATAATAATTTATAATTGAGAGAATAAACAATTTTTACATCTCACCTCATAAAGTTCTATGTTTTCTCAATACCTGTTTTAAAGGGCATTTGCCTTCTTCATCAGTCAAACTCCAAGTAGGAGTTTGACAGAAGATGATGGCAAATGGCCTTTGAAACTGGTATAGTGAAAACACAGAACTTTATGAGATGAGATGTAAAAACATTTTATCAAATTTAATTGTAAATTGAAAATTACCTCATAGTTACTTATTTTAGGAATTCTCACTATGAGGTAAATTCATTAAGGTAGAATTTTTATCACTCACCTCATATTGTTCTTCTTATTTGACTATAAACTAGTTTCGGAACATAGTTTCTGTTCCATCCTCAGTAATCGTCACGACTGTTGTTCTGTCGTCTCGAAGAGCTGTCCTTCGCTCCTTCCATTGGTTGACTGAAAAACCTGGTTTTGAGGTTTTTCAGTCAGCCAATGGAAGGAGCGAAGGACAGCTCTTCAAGACGACAGAACAATGGTCATGACGATACTGAGGATGGAACAGAAACTATGTTCTGAAAGTAGTTTATAGTCAAATAAGGACAACAATATGAGGTGAGTGATAAAAATTCTACCTTAATTACCTCATAGTGTTTCTTCCCACTGTAATTTTGATTTAAAAAGTAATAATAATATTAATAATAATAATAAATAATAATAATAATAATAATGCTTCATGTACACTCACTCTATACTTGTCTCTGTACACAATACACATACATATCACATCACCTATGTAAAATGGTCTGCAGAAGTGATGTGTAAATAAACTAAATAATGTCATCTATTCTACTAGCACAGAACCCCAAATCACAGAGAGTGCAGTGGATGGCATTCAAAAACACTTATTTTACAGAATAATCTTATTCACAGTTTCTTTACTTTATTCTGCTTAATTTTGTAGCCTTTTTCACTTTCAGAAATAAATATACATACATATTTAACAATATCCTTACATCTTTATACATCTTTTTACACTTTTGGCTACATTTTAATACATTTTTATTTATTTTTTGCACATATAATTATTACCCTCCAGTTGAGAAAGCTGAAATTGAGATTTATGAATTGTTCCACATTAATCACTTCACTCCCAGTATATTTTCCACTTGTCATTATAGAAATAAATTCACTCTGGCTTTGTTCTTTGGTACTGTTGTGCCATAGATTTATTATTTTATAATTATTACAGAAATTATTGGATTTTTGCACTTCTGACATTTCAGCATTTGAGAATTGTAATTATTCCTATAGCAACATATTCAACTTTAACATCAGCCAATCACTGCCTCATCATCCCTTACTATTCTCCCCACAAACTTAATAATTCCCATTAATATTTTGAAACATTGCAAGTTCTCCGAAATACAACCATGTTGTAACTGTCAGAAGTCCTAAGATCTATTAATTCCATTATATTTCACAACTTTAGCATTTTAGTATGCAGTGATTTTTAACTCCTATTAGGAAATATTTAACTTTTTTCTTATTTAATGGGAACAAGTCTGTACAAGGTTTTTCACACATACAAAATTGTCAATTCTGGTTACCATGCTCACCCTGGTTCCAGGGTTCACTGGTTCAAACCCTGTCTGGATTAATGGATTCTTCAGAGCATAAAAATCCTGAGCAAGGCTCACCACAGAAGGGAACTAAAGTCGTGGGTCCTGTGTTGTAGATTTAAGACATAAAAGAACCTCAAACCTGAAAAAGAGGTCTCTTAGGAAACTTTTGGCCCTTTGTCACCTACGTTTGAGCTGCGACACTAATTATGTTAGCTTTTAAAGAGCACCATTAAATAAAACACACAAAACATTTTATGAATAAGTTGGAGAAAATGTTTTTATATCTCAGCTCGTAAAGTTGCATTTTTTTAAGACAATGGTATCAAAAGTATTTTTACTTTCATCTTCAATCATACTCCAAGTGTCTAAATATTGCCGTTAATGCCATCTTCCGAACTGTTATATTTCTCATTTGGAAGAAGGTATTAACAGCTAAATTTTGACAATTGGAGTTTGACTGAAGATAAAAGTAAAATGACTTTTGAAACCAATATTGCGAAAACATGCAAACTTTATGAGGTGAGATATAAAAAAAACATTTTCTCTAACTCATTCATAAATTGAAAACATCTCAAAGTGTTACTTCCCACTTTAATTTTGATTAAATACATAAAACATTGCTCTTCTTGACATCCTATATCATTTCTAAAATGTAGACAATGTATTGAAATACACTGTAGAAAGTTCTTTCTTGGATTAAAAAATATAGTTAATGATAACACTGAGCAACAAAAAATAAACTTTTTTTTTGTCTCAGAAAGAAAAATATGTGATTCTGATAGTATTTTTTCTCCTGAATTCAAATATGATATCGGTTTTTCTCCATCACGCAAGGTTTCCGAGAGACAGGCATTTATAATTTCAAACACTTTAATATTTTATACATTCATAACTACACAATATTCGAACATTCGGACTCGTCTAGAAAGTAAGAAATGACGATTTTGTGCTATATTTCACCTGTGGAGCATCCCTCTTGATGGTCCAACAATAATCGGCCAGCATATTAGGATTCCATTTGCCTTCATGTCTCTTTCTCCATAGCTGAACCATTTCAGTTAGCTCATTTGGTTTTATTTTACAATGGACAAATGGACGAAAAAACGTTTATTAAAAAAATAATTATTTAAATTCATTAATTGAAATTGAAATAAAAAAAAACTGTGGGTGATGGAGAAATTCCGAATACATATTTGAAAACACGATAAAAAACTGCATCAAGTACAACTATTGGTACTCATGAGACAAAAATCATGTTGACCAGTGTAATTTTATATTTGTCAAAACATAGAACAAAATATGTGCTGTTATGAGTAGAAATTAAAACATCACAGAACTAACGTAGAAAAGTGATGAGGAGTCAATCTGAACTGAAGAATAAATACTTTCATGCATAAAATGTAATTATGAGAGTTTGCAGTTATAAATTTGAACTGCCATATTGGATTAACATAAAAGTCTGAATAATTTCTCAACATGACAATTTTTTGCTCCTGTTTATGGTGGCGTGTAATTGAATGATATGAATATATGGTATATATATTATTGGCTGATCATTCAGCCTATTTTTGTGAACACTTCCCCCACTATTTTTGGTAATAGTGGAGCTCTCTTTGTCACAAGGAGGATTTCTGGTGAAGGAGTTTATTATAATTTTTAAAATTAATTTTAAGGTCCCAAATATGTGCTATTCAAAGAGAGTGTTCTTTACTGCCATATTTTTGTTGCTGAGCAACGTGTATGAACATTTAACTCCTGATTAGATCAATTTGCTCAAATGTTACACAAATCCTCATAAAATTTATATGATTTGCTACTTGACCTGAATTATGCCTTGTTGATAGCCAATGTTTTAACCATTATTTTTTCCTCAGAGCTTATTAGTTGACGGAAAATTTCTGCAGTCTAACTTTTACTTATTTTATGTAAATTATTTTAAAAAAAACTGTAATATTTCTAATTAATTATATTTGATTAATTAAATAAAAATAAAACTTAGTTTTATTTGAGTTTCATATTTATTAAGATATAATTCAGTGACAGTTTCTTTCAGTACACTGTACCTTCTTCAGATATGTTAACAAATTATGAATTGTGTTATTATAGTACATATCAACTGATCTAAGCAACAATGTAACAATATTTATTTAAATTTTTTAATTTAACAAAGGGGATTCATTCAAATCAAGTTGAGAATTTAACAGTTTATTATATCTTAATAAATATGAAAATCAAATAATACTAAGTTTTATTTTTATTTAATTAATAAATATGGATTTTCATCAAGTAAACACCAACTCAATTGATTAATTATATTGAGTTGTGTTTTTTGACTCACCTCATATTTCTTGATTTTTATGCAGACCTGTTTCATTGCTATCTTTGTAACATTCTCAATGCATCACAACTATTTTCCCATAGTTGTCCCTCCGGCAAATTGATTTCTGCGCCCTCTATTGGCTGACCGATGAGCTTCCAAATCAAACAGTAATACTTCTCTTGAAATATAATTTATCCTTCAGTGAGAAGTGTTAAATTAATAATAAAAACATCAATAGAAGTCCTACTGGCTTTATAAAGTAGTGTTAAATTCCTAATAAACACTTTGGCTAGACCAGTGTTGACCTATGGTAGTAAAGCATGGACACTAAAAAGACAACATGAAAGCAGAATAACGGCTTGTGAAATGAGATTCATGCGCAGAACAGCGGGTTACACCAGATGTGATTGGAAAAGGAACACCGATATCTTAAAAGAATTGAAGACTACGCCAACTTTGGATTATACAGTACCAACTAAATTGGAAACACCATCCTGAAAGAATGAATTCATATCAGATCCCCAAAGCTGTTTATAGTTATATACCAAGAGGACGAAGATCTCTGGGGCGTCCTATGAAATGCTGGAGGGAAAATTTTGTATAGGCCTTGGCCTAATACTTGGAAGGAAGAAGAAGAAGAAGAAGAAGAAGAAAGTCCGAATAAATGTCTTCTTAACCAAGAAGCCGCCATTTGCTACGATAGAAGCAAAGGCTTCATAGCATTTGGTGCTGGGAATTACAATGTGTATAAGAGAGTAATATTTCTGTTTAATGTTATTGAATTATTTAGGAATAATTGAGGGATCTAGTGAGAGAGAGACAGAGAGAGAGAGAGAGAGAGAGCTATGCCACTTTGAGAAGAAATGGAAATAAATTAAGTTTTATAAAGCATTATATTACAAAATTATTTGTAGAATAATGGAGTAGCTTTTTTCTTCTTTAACTTACTGTTATGTAAACAGTGCAAAATGAAAAATATAAATTTAGTATAAATAGCACTGATTATTTCAATTTCTTCTGAAAGTGGCATAGCTCCCTCTCTCACTAGACCCCTCAATTTGTGCGAGAATTAGTGGGTAAAGTATTCTAATTCCAAATCAATTTAAATTTATACGTAGTTCTTATTCAATTTAGATCTTAAAATTGTATTTTTCTGTTGATTTCAGTTTCCATTGTAACCTTAATAGTATGACTTTGAATGTTCAAGAATTTTAACACTTTGAGTCTGGCAGTGGTACTAGTACCACAGCATTTAAATTACGCTAAAGCCGGAGAAAATTAAATCCTTCGGCATGCCTGTGCCGGCAGATTTACAGAGGTGTTTTTTTGAACCTGTAAATCTGCCTGCACAGGCATGCCGAGGGATTTAATTTTCTCCGGCTTCAGTGTCATTTAAATGCCGTGGTACTAATACCACTGCAGGATTCAAAGTGTTAAAGCACCTAAGATATTTAAATCTAAGTTCCCCTTTGAGTAGCTACTCAAGTTCAGGGAATTATGATTAAATTATTTTAGAAAAGAATAAAATATTAAATAAGTTATGCTATTTATTTAAACTGTATTGAAGATTTGTTATAAATTATATATAATAAATTTACTTTCTTAGTTGAGATAAATAATAAGCTCTGAGGAAAATGTCAGTCAAGGAAGGAATGTCAAATTGTTGTGATATAATTTTAGGTTCAATTCTAAATGTGTAATTCTAATGGCTAGAGAAGATCCAGCTTAAAATATCCAAATCCCCATCTTGTATATCTCTTCTCTCCATGTTGAAACTTATAATGTAGAATACTTACTACTTTATGTAATAATTTTTGGTGATATGTGATTAGTGTCCATTTTGATTAGACACATGTAGTCTATTAATCTCCCTCACCATAGAACTTAAACTGCTGAAGTCATATTTCATGAGTCCCAACAGAGCAGCAAATCTGTACCATATACATCCTGACTTGTGGGAACAATTATTTTAAAGTTTATTCTCTTATGGGCATAGAACATAGATACAAAGCTTTATATTTTGTCATCTTCATATTAAAATCACTATAATTTTTTGGATCGTTAGGTTGAATTTTATTGCTCATTCAATGTTTCTATTTCTACGGCAGTCATAATATAAATAATTTGTAAAATTCTTCTAAATGTAAAGCTTTCCTTTGACAGACCAGGAGGACAAATGGTTGTAGGGATTCATATAAACTGGCCACTAGCACAAGAAAAAGGCTGATCAGGCCTGTTCTCTGACCAACTTTACCTAGTGTTCATTTTAAAGATGAAATTTTTTAAATATATATTTAATTAGTATCAATCATTAAACTTTATAAAATAAAATAAAGTTAAAATGTACCTTCTCAGGTCAGAGCCGTCGTCCTCAACTTATAAAAAAAGATATGTATGCTTTTTTTAATATTATTTTTAGTCTGATCATCTTACCTCAATATTAATGTTGATTTGTTCATCAACATGTTTCAAAACAATTCTGTTTTATCGTCAGCTTTTTTTGTCTGAAGGCCTTTCAGAATATCTATTCCATCTTCAGCAGGTCTTTCTTGGTGTTTTCGGTTTTGGTCTTAACATCAATAAATGTAGCAAAGCAAGACCTACTGAAGATGGAATAGAGATTCTGAAAAGTCTTTGGCCAAAAAAAAAGCATACATAATATCTAATTTTAGGAAGTGATATTCTGAGGATTTTTTAATTATATTATTTTTAGTCTGATCATCTTACCTCAATATTAATGTTGATATGTTCTTGGACACGTTTCAAAACAATTCCGTTTTATTGTCAGCTTGTCCAGACTGGTTTGATTTATGTTGCATTATGTTGACATTCAGGTTGTGCAACATAAATCAAACCAGTCTGGACAAGCTGACAATAAAACAGAATTGTTTTGAAACATGTCCAAGAACATATCAACATTAATATCGAGGTAAGATGATCAGACTAAAAATAATATAAAAGCATACATACTTTTTTTATAAGTTGAGGACGACGGCTCTGACCTAAGAAAATACATTTTAACTTTATTTTATTTTATGACAATCCACCTCAACGGTTTCAAACAATGAATTTTATTAGTATTGATTGATTAAACTTTATAGTAAATATGAATCTAAATAAGTTCTCCATTTGTAATGACAGCTTTGATAATCTTGGAGTCTAGCATCTGCATCTGGACCTAAAGTTTAAAAAACAAAGTTGCATTAGAATAAATTAATATTTTTGATGTTATATTAAAATTTTACTATGATGTGGTTTTGATAAATTATTACATTTCTCGATATTGAAATTTTCGACTTAGACCAGATTTTTGGCATTATAAATCGCGGACATGTCCTCTAGATTGTATTTTTGCAGTTTTTCGAAAATTTCTAAAATTTTGCCTTGGAAAAAAAAACTCAATTTTCAAATTTTCGACTTAGACTGGATTTTTTGCATTATAAATCGCGGACACACCCTCTACATTGTATTTTTGCAGATTTCAAAATTTTGTCATTTTTTTGGAAAAAATCCAAGACTTAGCCTTGGAAAAAAATAACTCGATTTTCAAATTTTCGACAGACCGGATTTAAAGTGCAAATATTGAACTTAGTTGTGAAATTTTTAAAAATTCAATTTATAATGAATTGGAGAAACTGTTTTTATATCTCACCTCATAAAATTCCATATTTTCACCATACCTGTTTCAAAGATCATTTTACCTTGATCTCAATTGTGAAACATTAATTCCAATAAATTTTAGTTTATATCTGACATATAGTCGACCACTGTGGTCTCGAGGTAGCGTGCTGCGGGCCCAGGTTCGATTCCTGGTTGGGACAGGCTCCTGGGTGAGGTTTTTTCAGGGTTTTTCCTCACCTGGTAAGACAAATGTCAGGATGCTTAGGGCCCAACGGCCCCCGAAAATCATCCAGCCATATTATCGTCATTATCCTTCACTGGTGTGGAAAGCAACAGAAAAGTGACCACACCTATAATTCCCTAGTAAAGCTGCAAAGCCTAGAATGAAAATGCTTTGATTGCAGTGAAAGACCTGTCCTTGGGCAGAATTACTATAGAATCTGACATATATTGCAGATCCATCATACATTTTACTTGTAGGTCGACAGTTATAATTTTTTACAAGAAACTGGAATTTTATGTACAGCTAATTCATTCGTGTAAAACCAGTATTTAACTAAATATAAAATTATGTCAAAATCATTTACTATTACTGTTATTTAATATATTTAATTTAAAAATCTTTTTATGTTCCAGTATAAAAATTAAGTATAGGCCGCAGTGGACTAGTGGTTATGCTCCTTGCCTCTGGGCCCAAGGGTCGCGGTTTCAAACCCGGCTGGGGTCGATGGATTTTTTAGGATGGAAAAATCCAAAGAGCAAGTCCTCCGGGAGGGACTTTAAGCCATGGGTCCCAAGTCTGAAGATTTTCAGGCTTATAAAAAATCCTTAAGCCTGAATGAAAAGGCCTCTAAGCAAAATTTACCGAATTTTCCCTTCGTAGTACTACCTTGGTTTCCTAGATGTTAGTATGAGGTGGAAAGCTGACCACGGACCACTCAAAATGGCATCTATACGAAAACAAGTGTAACTAAATTAGTATGGTTCAAATTCTTCCCTGTAGGGGGAGAGCGCCTAAATCTGTGTAAAGGGAAAACATAGGCTTACAATACAATACAATACAATAAAAATTAAGTTTATTTTGAATAAATTCCTTGTTGTTTCTGAATTGAGGAGGATATTGTAAAAAAAAACTGGTAAAACTAGGAATTAAACATCCCAGTTCAAAATAAGGAAGAACTTCCTTGAATCTAATCCTAGAAAAAAATATAAAGTATGAGGTGAAGTATAAAATCTTTTTCTGTTCATTTGATGATTGTTTATTAAACTTTAGACCCTTTGCATGCTGGTTGAGCTAACCATTACAATTCCCAATGTGCATTAGTGGATCCTACAATGTACAAGAAAATTGAACCATCTCTACTCTCAAAATGCTCCAACTGGTCTAATGGTTACTAATGCTTGTTATTAATAGTCTCATATCAAAGCCTACTTTGAAATTTTTATAGCAGCATCTCCATTCTGTTTTGAGTCAATAGATAACTGGTCATGCATGAAAGTCGTCGTTTTCGTAATATTGGCAAGAAATTACCCAGAATTCTCAGCGATAAAACCACTTCCGTTATTTTCGTCTGCTATATAGGAATGCATTCACGCTTGCGTCCCGCAAATAATACCATATACAACGACGTCTGCATCGCGCAATATTACACCGATTCTCCTGTTCTTCCAGTTGAATTCTTTGGTAGACTCTATCAAATTCCTCTTCTCCGCGTATACCGAAAACATGATCGAAGTCTTCAAGGTCCGACATCTTGGATAAAGCTGCAAAGATTTCAAACTACATCGGTTCCCTCCGGGATTCTCACGATAAGTTTCTATCTTGAGCTAAGATCTTAAGTTACCTCGTCAGGTAGCTTACAATTATTATCGCATGAATAGATTTCTGAGTAAGCAAAATGTATTAGGATAAAACTTTCTCAGCAGAGAACGCCTTTTATGGTCTAATGTGTTTATAAATTCGACCCCTAAAATGCTTGAGAAACTCTGGACTCATGGGAACATCTGAAAATGTTTGATTGCCTGACACAAATCAGAGATCAGTAAATTTTATGAAATAACAATAAAATGTATCAGGAGTTAGCTGTTTCTGACTGCATAGCTCACTAGTATTCATATTGTATCATAATTATTTCAGTTTTGTTTTTCATATTATTTTAGTGTTGGCTTTTTCTTTTAAATTTTAGCATACATAATTCTTAATTTGAAAGGAGTGTGTATGGAATAGATAGAAATTTATTAAGGATGTTCATATAACGTTGGGATGCACTGATATATAATTTTTAATGAAAAAAGAATATACGTACATTTATATGTAATGTTGGTTCACTCTCTTGCACAGATGTTAGATCTGGACTTGGTCGATTTTGTTTGCATCAACTCAAAGCCAAGGTTCATCCCATATTTATAAAAATAGTTTCACCTTTAATCCCACCGTAATTAATAAGAGGAATGTTATAAATAGAGCATTCCATTGTAAGAAATAGGTTTATATATAAATAGCTTTTAATGCTGATACAATTTTAATCAGAAATAAACAGCTGTAATTTAGCAAAAGAAAAAAATATGTTTTATATATATATATTTGTAGTTTTTATATACATATGTAACCAGAGAAATAAACAGTGATAAAATATTTTCTTCATACATAGGTTTAATATTATGTTATCTCACAATAGGCATAGGTTTATTTCTACTAACGGGCTTCCAATATAAAACCGGACCGGCCTCACGGAGTTTCACCCAGCACGCAGTGCTGTCTCTTCCTCCCACAATTCACCCTGCCTGCCACCCGTCCTTGAACTGTTTCTTACCTTATAGAAAATGCTGGAAATGTTGTCCTCCCGCAGTTAAACAGGCATTATACCGAGTAAACACATTTAGATTGACACGCTGTAGTTCGGACACTGTCAAGTTTCTGATTTCATTTCTTATCACCTTGGTTTAGACAGTGAACACGTGTACACTTGTAAGGTTTGAGTTTTAACAATTTTGTTGCTGTATGTGCAGAAGATACTGAAATCCCAACTTGTTGTGCTAATTTCGGTAATGATTTTTGTGGAGAACGTTCCAAATTTTCGCCAATTTCGTCTAATTTTTCTTTGGTGAGAACCGTACGCCTTCGCGTGTGTTTCTTATTTTGTATTGAACCAGTGGTCTCAAATTTAGTCACAAAATCGTGGATTGTCGATCTGGAAGGAGGTAATTGTCCAGGGAAGTTCTGAATAAATTCCTCGCGAACGCGACGAGCTGATTCGTATTTATAATAACATTTACACATATAAATGCGCTGCTCTAATGTCAGCTGACGTCTCATCTTGTCGAACGATAGTAAACTGACTAGTTCAAGGACGAGTGGCTGGCAGAGTGAAATGCGGACGAGGAGAGAGCGCTGCCTGATGGGTGAAACCCCGTGAGGCCGGTCCGGGTTTATATTGGAAGCCCGGTATAAAAATATTTCACAGAAACTCATTATATTATTCATTATTCCTTTCTAATATGGAGTGAGATACTTAAAACTACTGCTTTCAATATCTCTCATTACATCCACGTAAAACTACAGTAGAAAAATGTATACTGCTTACAGAACATGGCTATTTGGCCAAACATTTACATAAAATAGGAATCTACCGAATCCAAATTGTCCTCTATACAACAAAGATGAAGAAATGAACGAAGAACATCTACAAACCTGTGAAATATTACCTGTTGGATCCACCATAGAGAAATATTTGAGAGCAAGAACGCTGATGGCTTCGTTGTCAAGGTCCAGCATTTGAAAACAACAACAACATATCTCTCATTACAAACACGAAGAAGCAATTTTATCAACAGGAAGAAGCAAAATTATCGGTCTATGAGATAAATAGTTAAATTTAATTAAGCAATAGTCCTAGTAGCCTAAAGACCTGACATCCAAGCTACTACTCAAAACAAAGTTCCTGAATCAGAAATCATTAGAGAATGCCAAGCACTATTTAAATTTCTACAAAACCAGAAGAAGTGGGTAGGCTTCCATCTCATGTTGGAGTAAATGACAATGAAATAGCCACACTCACCAAGAAAGAAACAGAAATTTAATTGATTCTGAATATCATTATTAATATTAGAGATATTGAAGGTTGTATTTTTTTTTATTCTCTCACCCAACATATTTATAGTGTTATCTATTATTTAAAGAATATTGGAAAAATGTCTTCCATTTAAATTTCTCTGATTTCATAATTTTTATTTCTACATGTTGTTAGGAAGCATGTGGATACACTAGATAAATATGTAGTTAAATAATTTTTGTATTATGAGAATCAAATTTAGTTTTATACATGTTTCAATTATATATTTGGCAATAAATTATATTTTTTTTATTCTTAAAATGGAATCTTTCTTTTCAAAACAAATATCTCTTTCGTTTCTTATCAGTTGATACTATGTAATCAGATTACAATAATATTTTATTAAATAATGCATACATATTCAAATATATAATCATAAATAATTATTCCTTTTAGTTCAGTTAGTTTATTTATAACAAAAACAATTTATAACATTATATAAAATTATAATAAATTGGGAAAAAGTCGGTTATATGTCTCAGACGAATTCTTCTAAGTTCCACAGAATCGCATTGTGCATGCGCGAGTTGCTGTAATGGTTAATATAGCCTCCGGTAGATGGCTCTGCAGTCGGCATTACCAAATTTTATGAATAAATTTCCAAATATTTAATTTTAGGAAGTTATATTTTGAGGTTATTTTAATTATATTATTTTTGGTCTGGACATCTTACCTCAATATTAATGTTGATTTGAATTGTTTTGAAACATGTCCAAGAACAAATCAACATTAATATTGAGGTAAGATGTCCAGACCAAAAATAATATAATTAAATTTCCAAATGCAAAAAAAAAAATGGACGTTAACTAACTTGCCATTTCCTAACTAAAGAAAACAATTTACATGCATATTATTTATTCCCAAATGCTTAAAAAAATGGACGTAAACCAACTTCCCATTTCCTAACATAACAAAACAATTTACATGCATACTGTTTAATGAACTATAAACTAATTTTACGTACACTAACACTAAATATGGTTTGAAATTATTTTCAAATGGTGGCAACGTTGGAACAACATGGGAAAGTAGCAAGCAAGTAATGTATCCACAATCATGTTTTACGTAAATATATAAATATAAAATATTGTAAAGAAAGCTTGAAGATCATTGGAAAATGTTTAAAACAGTACAAAACGTGTTTACAAGTGTTTAGTGCATCAGTGGCATAAGAATGTATGTGTAGAATTTTGAAGGACATATAACCTACCACACCCATAAATTGTTTTAGGTAATAGTGATATATTTTTAGGCCTACTATGGAATGAAAATGTGATTGTAAGGGAAATATCTCTTAGCAACCAACATTGAGAAACATTAAATAAATTCTGTTATAATCTTGAATTACAATATTTATGGAAATCTGAGAAATATACAAATAATGGATAAAGGAATAATATACATAGATGTTGAATTGGTGATTAATCTTGGTTTAAATCATCCTAAATCTTAATTCAAAAGAAACATTGACATTTCAGAAATATCTTTTTAAGAATATAAACATTGATGAAGGTATATTTTATTTTTATTTGATTTAGAATAATGATTTTAATATAATTTTTTATCAATAATTTACCCTTATGCTAGAGATTTTCTATCCCCATTATGAATCTTAAAAATCTTAGATTATAAAGTGGTTTATGTAGATTTTATAATTCTGTAAATATTTAAAAAGAATGAAATCAGATATTGGACTGTAAACATTGAGAATTTGAAAGATAATTCACTTATTGAAGATAAACCATCATTTGGAGGTTGTTATCTCCGTTATCTATTAGTTTTAATGTTGATATTTATTTAACTGTTGGTGAACGAACTCCTCTGTTCAATCTTGTTCTTTAGTTGGGAACTAGTTCAGAGAAAAGTTCACCTTCATTTAAAACAAATGGGTAAACAACCTTGGCTGAAACAGTTGTTGCACAATACTTCCGAGATTCTGACACTTTGCATTTTTATATGAATTTTAATTCCATGTATTATCATTATTATTAATATTATTATTATTATTATTATCATTTTGAGATGCATTTATCTCCTCATTAATCTATGAAGTTCATAAAGAGATATTGTATTATATGCATTCATTAATAGTCTAAGATAAATATAAACAATTTAGATATGAAATCTATTTACGTTTGTTCACATTTTATATGGAATCTATATTTTGGAACTTTTATTTAGTGAACCAACAATGTTTATGTTTTATGTTTATGTACAAAGATCAACTTGTAATTATCTCAAATAAAGTGTCCATTTTTAGCAAATTAAAAACGAAAGCAGGCTGATTCTAGTGAAAATGGTAGTCTTTGGAAATTTTTCATTCATCATCCGGTATCATGGCAGCTGCTGCCATCTTCCGGAAACCAAACACCATTCCTCTCTGTCCATCCATTGATCTTCTTCCAATCCTTTGATATTCATAGCTGCTTGTACCCCTTCTATCCAAATCTTTGGAAATATGAATAAAAATATAAAAGAAAACAATTTATTATTATAGAAGCATGGGAATAAAAAGCTGAGTTCTAATATAAGCATGGAAATTATCTGAAAATTGAATGAGAAATGGAGATAGAAATAAACTACAAAAACACCATGTTAACAATTTGTAACATTGGAAGATAGCTATTTACGGGAATACATTAAACAATAATAGTATAATCCACAACAGTGTTAAACTTACAGAGTGATTCAGAAATATGGCTATACGTTTGATCGTATTTTGTGACAAAATATTATTATTATTAAAGGAAATATGATATCATTGGAAAGGGAATCCTTCAAATTACAACAATAGAACAAAACAAAACAAATCACTGCTCACATGCAGCTTGGCAGGTTGATTTTTGTGGACTAGCGTCGAACGCCTTCACAATTCTCTTTGTTGTTTCTGCATCCGTGCTAATGCGAGGCCTTCCAGGAGATTTGATTTTCTGCATCCTTCCCATTTCCAGCAGTCATTTTCTCCACTTCCCCACAGTCGACGGCTGCAATGCTACTTTAAACTCACGTCTTGCCCGTCTTGCAGCCTCACGATCATTAGCATACGTTATTGCCCATGCAGCAATTGTAATTTGCTGTAGCATATTCAATGCCATTTTGACTAATGACATATGTTCTACACTGTCATGTTTTATTCCACTGTTGTAATTTGAATAATTGCCTTTCCAACGGTAATTTAATATTTCCTGTAATGGTAATATTTTCATCACAGAACACGATCAAACATATAGCCATATTTATGATTCACCCCGTAAGTGCTTAGCAAAATGAATAGTACATGTTATTGTTAAGTGTTACTATGGATGGAAAATAAAAATCACATAAATAAACATGTGGTCAAACAAGTCAATAGAATATGTAAGCAAGAAGAAATAATATATGAATGAATGAGTCATTTTTTACACGCTTTATATTAGCTTCACCTGTATCTATCTGTCTATGTAACGGAATCTTTCAACGCGATTTTCACCCACTTAAAATCATTGGATCGACTTGAAACTTTGTATACTTGTAAAGGGCCTGTGACAATACAATAATTTCATTTTTTCCCCCCCAAAATCCTGACCAGAATCATCAGAAAAAAAAAAGTGTCTTTGTATCTATGTAATGGAATCTTTGAACACGATTTTGACCCATTTAGATACATTGGATCGACTTGAAACTTTGTATACTTGTAAAGGACCCATGACAATATAATGATTTCATATTTATTTATATCTTACCTCATAGTTTATGTTTTCTTAAACACAGGAACTGCAGTTTTCAAGAGGAAACATCCCTATCATTTTCTAAGACACTTATAGATGATTTATGTAATTCATAACACACATTCAAAACCATAAGATAATATTTCTGTTTTACAATGTATAGTATAATATTGTTATAGTAAGCTACAACCCTAACATGCCTTTGTGGCGAAATATTTGGAGATTCAATAAATTCCTCCCATTTTCAATCGACGTTATGACTACTGGATTTTCATTGGAATCTCCATCTATAATGTTGCCATCTAGTGTCGATTTGATGAACTTTGAGATCAGGTCCCATTCATAAAATCAACACCAAATGGCAACTTGATAGATGGAGATTCCAATGAAAATCCGGTAGTCATAATATCGGTTGAAAATGAGTGGGATGTTCCTCTTGAAAACTGTAATTCCCGTGTTTAAGAAAAGAAGCTGTGAGGTAAGATATGAAAAATGACTCATTCATTCATGAGTTAAGAACCTCATAATGTTATTCCCCATATTTAACAATGAACAAAAAATATAGTTTAGCTCTCCATTACTTCTTCTTCTTCCTTCCAAGTATTAGGCCAAGGCCTGTTATGATCAGGCTCCATTACAAGATTCATAAACTACCATTTATGCTAGAATAGTCATAACAGAATTAAACAACACAAATCCGTTCATAATGCGTGGAGAACATATTTTTAAACGGAGCTCAAGATGGTAGCCACAGCACTATTAATAAGAAAACCTAAATAAGTGGTTTAATCGTCCCTAATATTAATTGGAATTAAAACAAATCCTGATTACTCCTTCACTTTTTTATTTCTTATGCTGATTGGTAGTTAGTGACCTTCAAGCATCAAGCGCTGAATAAACATTCCGGCCCACATCGCTAAATGTTCCAGACTCAAGTTTCTATTTTCACACACGAGGGAGGGGGGCCCTGGAGTGCACAGCACCTCAAAATTCTGTTGAGTCTACTCAGCATGAGATGAAGCAAACAATGGCAGACCATGCAATAGCTGAACAGCACTTTGGGACTGCACTCAAAGAAAGAGGAAAATCCATAATCCAAGACAGTGAAAGAATGACATTATAGGTGAGAAGACTATTGTGATCTATATGCGAGAACAAGCCAAAAGTGAAAACTGCACGTAACATTTTATATGATTACACTAAGGCTTTTGGTGCGCTAAACATAAAATAATATGAAAAATAGAACGGTTATTTAGCATCAGGAAGAACCCAAGAAGAAATAAGATGTTATACAAAGTTAATGGTTTATTTTAGGAAGTTATATTTTGAAGTTCTTTTGATTAAAGGTTTTTGAATCTCGAATCATCTGACCTCAAATCAAACATTCAATTGAGGGGGGGGTAGATGATTCCAGATTCAAAAACTTTTATACAAAGTATTCAGTAAAAAAAACCAAATAGGAATGTGGTTGGTTGGTTGGTATCTAAATGTCCGAGCACTTGATAATGAAATCATTCGCTCTCTTGCATGCCAATAGTTTTCATGCAGAAAGGCTGTTCTCTTCTACAAATGCTAGACAACAGAGGCAGATTGTGTTTCCGTTGTATATTGGAGTACAATAAATTAGTTTGTAACCATTTAGTAGTAGGCACCACATGTTGTGGTTGT
Organism: Diploptera punctata; assembly: GCA_030220185.1. Taxonomy (NCBI): domain Eukaryota; kingdom Metazoa; phylum Arthropoda; class Insecta; order Blattodea; family Blaberidae; genus Diploptera; species Diploptera punctata. The sequence continues at coordinate 20,342 of JASPKZ010000825.1, read as the reverse complement.
CCCCCTTAGAGTGAAAGTAGGTATAGGAAGAGAGAAGGATGAATGACCGGGCCCTAGGGCCTCGAGATCTTCCTTAAAATACCATCATTGTCGGAGAGAAACAAAGAGTGTCTACTTCAAGGGAGACTTGGATATAAAAGTTGAAAGTAGGGAAGGCTTGGTATGGGAAGAAGAGAGTAATACCAATTCGGGGGGATCAAAAAAGAGCGAAACTCATCAAGCTGACCAGTGCTTATTGGTGAGTAGCCCTTCTCTTTCGTTCAAATCATGCCTAAGCGGGATTGCTAACAAAGTATGCACACACGAGACGGTGAGGGATTGGACACTCTGTTTAAACCAGGCGCAAAGTCGGTTCCTTTTACGAACCTTCGATGGAAGGAATTAAAGGGTCTCCTCTCTGTTAAAAACAGTAGCCTTTCCAAAATAAAACTTGGTTTTATTTGATTTTCATATTTATTAAGATATAATTCAGCGTCAGCTGTTTCGGTACACTGTACCTTCTTCTGACATGTTAACAAATTATGAATTGTGTTATTATAGTATATATCAACTGATGTAAACAACAATACAACAATATTTATTTAAATTTTTTAATTTAACAAAGGGAATTCATTCAAATCAAGTTGAGAATTTAACAGTTTATTACTACTTTTCAGTTTATTTATTTCTACAGCCTTCAAAAGGTCCAACTTCTTACCCTCATCACAAACATGTCAAATTTCAAAATTTGGATCGAAACAATGATTAAATTGGAATAGGTCGTTAGCATATTTTGAATATTCTAAATTTCTGTTATATGCTCTCATGTGTTCCTTTATCCGAGAGATAAAAGGTCTACCAGTTTGTCCTATATAGACATTGTCACATGTGCCACTCTTGAATTTATATACACCTGATAATTTTTTTTTATTTTGGTTTTATTGTTTTTATTATATTTTGTAAAGTTTTATTAGTTTTAAATGCCACATTAATGTTCAACTTTTTAAAATGTTTAGATATTTTATTTGAAAGTGGGCCTATGTATGACATTATGACATATTTATTTATGTTTTCTCAGGATAGAATACAATAGATTTATTTAGCTTGGTGGAGTTAAGGCCAAGTGGCCTTCTCTTCCACTCACCAGGATAAACATATATTACATATAAATACAAAAATTTCAATAATAGTCATACTAAGCAATTAATTATCTGTCAAAATGAATAATAATGAAAATAATGTCTAATAATACAATAAAATTAAATACAATTAAAATTAATTTAATGATAGAATGAATACAGAAAGGAATAACATAAAAAGAAAAGAAAGAAAAAATACAAATAAAGTAATAAACTATAATGAATTAATCTATTGCTTACTATACAAGGCATTGAGTAAATATATTAACAAATCTTAAAACTATTTTTATTAAATAATGAAAAAACAAATTATTAATTTTTAAAAAGTAATATTAGAGAGTTGTTTCTGTTAGTAATTTTATTTTCAATTTGTTTATGAAAGATGGTGAAGTTTGGCAGTCTCTGACATAGGGTGGAAGGGAATTTCATTTTCTTGCAAGAGAAATCGTAAAAGATTTCGAATAATAGGTAGTATGATGAGGGATATAAAGGACAATGTGCTGAAGGGATCAGGTATCTAATTTATGTGTATCAGAGAGTCTAGTGAAGCGGTGTGATAAATAATAAGGTAATGATGTGTAATATTTTATAAAGAAGGCATAGGGAATGGATGGTTCTACGATCTTGTAGACGAAGCCATGACAATTGTTCCAGGGATGGTGAAATGTGATCAAATCTGCATATACCACAAATAAAACATATGCAAGAATTATGTACACGTTGAAGTCTTTGGGAAAGAACAGTATTTAGGTTGGTAAAAAGAGTATCACAATAATCAAAATGGGGCATTGCAAGTGTTTCTACTAACATTTTCGTTAGAGCAAACGGTAAAAATATCTTATACAATTTAATGAGTGTATTATTGAGAAGACAGTTTTGCAAATGTTATTTATTTGTTTATTCCAAATTAAATTTTTATCCATAAATACTCTTATATTTTTTACTGTCTCACTATAAGGGATTTGAACCCCATTAAGTGACACATGTAATACTGTATTTGTGTTCATTGAGGATAATAGTATCTGATGACCCATTATGATTGCATGTGTCTTTCTAGGATTTAATTGAAGTCCATATTTCTCTGTCCATGCCATTAGCAAGTCAAGGTCCTCATTAATTTTGGTTATCGCGTCATTTAAAGAATATTTGTCTGAGTGAAAGTAGATCTGCATGTCGTCCGCAAATAAATGATGTTTGCAATGTTTTAGTGAGTCAGATATGTCATTTATATAGATTGAAAAAAGCAATGGGCTGAGCACCGAACCCTGTGGAACTCCAGCTTTACGGTAGGTCCTAGAAGAGCGTAATGTAGAATTTCCTACAACATATTGCTGGCGCTCATGAAGCTAGGAGTTGAACCATTGTGTGACACTATCAGAAAGTGAGAGGTTTTTTAGTTTAAGCAACAATAAGTCCAAGTCTACCGTTCAAATACTTTACCAAAGTCAAGTAGTGTAAGAATAGTAAGTTTTCGATTATCAGATGCTTCGCGTATGTCTTCATATATATTTAGTAGAGCAGTATTTGTGTTGTGTCCTGTCCTGAAGCCTGATTGGTATTGATCTAAAAAGTCGTGTTCAGTTACATACTCAGTCAGTTGTTTATGTGCTAATCATCCCAAAGCTTTTAAAAGGGTAGGTAAAATACTAATGGGTCGAAAATCGTTAGGAGTTAAGGCAGTTTTTACTTTCGGGAGTAGGCGTACAATTGCTTGCTTCCATAATGTAGGATATATAGAGTTTTGTAGTGAGGAGTTGAAAACATGAGTTATGGTAGGTAGTATAACGTCGATTATTTTGTTAAGTAGAGTGATATTTATACGATAAGTACCTTCTGCTTTTGTTTTTATTCGTTTGAGAGTTTTATTTACATAATTTTTTGTAAGATATGAGAAATGGAAATGTTCTCTATCTGGTGGATTTGTCAATAGTAGTTCACTTATTGTCTGTGTTTTGTCTTTAGGAATAAAGAATGTGCTTGTAAAATGGTTATTGAGTGTGTCCAGGAAAACAGATAGTTTTTCTATCTGTGTGTCTTTCCTTCCTACACCCATTTTATTCAGATTTTTCCAAATGTCTGGGTTATTATTAGGTTCAGTAAGGCTGTATAGATGTCTAAGTTTGGCGTTTCTGATAGTTTGAGTAGTCTTGTTACGTAACCGTTTATAGTGATTGAGATTTATGTCAGTTTTGTCGAGTGTATATTTCTGATATGCTGCGTCTCTTTCAGTCATCAAGTTACGAATGTTAACAGACATCCAGGGAGCAGGGTGTCGTTTCACTAGTTTAGTTTTCAGTGGGGCGTGTCTGTCATATAGTTGTAATATAAGGTTATTTAATGCCTCAACTCTTTCGTCAACAGAATGCAGCATACATATAGTACGCCAGGGTAATTTTATAGTATCTTCAAGTAGAGCTGCATTGTTTATATGTTTTAGGTCTCTATATGTGATTGTCTTATGAGTTAGTTTAGGGCACTACAGCGAAAATGCTAAGAATATAATATCTTGTGCTGATATTCCAGGAGCTGACAGTTGCCCGTGGGTTAGTATTCTGTCTGGATTATTAGTAGCAATTAAGTCAAGTAAAGTCTAAGAGTGATTGGTGTGATGTATAAGCTGTAAGGGAAGGATAGTCATATCACAAGCTTGGAACGCGGACATAAGCTGTTGTGTATGTCTGTTGTCAGTGTCTAGTATATTTATATTAAAGTCACCCAGGACGATAACGTGTTCATAATGTATACGTGCGTTTAGTAGAGTGGATTCTATTTCTGCTATTTTTTTCATTTTAGGGGGTTGGTACACCACACAAAGAAGACATTTTTTGAAGCTTGCATATATTTCTATAAACATAATTTCAGGAGATGTCTCGTTGTTAGAAAAGTATACAGTCCTAGGGCTAAGTTCTGTCCTAACAAAGACACCAACACCACCCCCTCGACTATATACACGATCATGTCTAAGAAAGTATAACCATCCATGTCAATTAAACTAGAATTAATGGAGGGAGTGAGCCATGTTTCTGATACGAGAATGGCACGAGTATTGGAAGAAGAAAAAATCATTCTATTTCGTCTACATGCGCCATTAAACTTTATGCATTGAAGTGGACCACATGCAGGGAAGCGGGGTAGGAGGAGAATGCTGTTTCCTAGAACCTGTCTTGCATTATTGTTGTTGGAAAGGGGTGTGAGAAGGGTAGTGTCTTCTAACCTGTCAGAGACCGCCAAATGAATAGCATTATTTGAGTGGAAAATTTCTAAAATATTTTAACTAGAATTATAAGAAAAAAAAACAAGTCAACACGTCACTAATATCTTAATAAAATATAATATTAATAATTAATGTAAAATTTCTAAATATCCATCCACAGTAATTCTGCCCGAAGGCAGGTCCTTCACTGCAATCATAGCATGTTCATGCTATGCTTGCAGCTTTACTAGGGTATTGTGTAGTTGTGGTAGCTTCCCGTTGCTTTCCACACCGGTGAAGGATGATATGATAATGATGATGATAATGATAACGATGATGGCCATATGATTTCGAGGACCGTTTGGGCCTTAAAGTTTTCCTGACATTTGTCTTACAGATGAGGAAAAACCCCGATAAAAACCTCACCCAGAAAAACTGCCCCGACCGGGGATCGAACCCGGGCCCGCTGCGTGACAAGGCAGCACGCTACCTCGAGGCCACATTAATAATTAATGTAAAATTTCTAAATATAATTTTAATAATTAATATGAAACTGCTAAATTGGGGATATGATATCACCGGGTGTGTTTGCACTAGCTGGTTTTATATATCCGAGGCCCGGGTAATGATGCATTTGGTATCTCCATTTTTCACATGTATTGCGCCATCAATTGTCCACACATTTGTGACACCAAATATTGTGATACAGTCCTTTAATAGTTTATACCTAATTTGGGTAAGGTCTTCTCTTACTGTGATCCCACTGCCTTTCAATTGTTTTTTTTATTTTGAAAGACCTCCCTTCTCTTTCTGTAACTAACTAATGAACTCGACAATAACCGGCCGTGGCCGGTCCGACTTTTCCCAACTCTATGACTCCTGTCGATATCACAGGTTTCTAATTTAACTCCACATCGATTGCTATATTGTCCATATGAGGACCTCATTTTCAAAACGTCTCTTGTCCATTTCACACCAAATCTGACTTCTTGTATATTTCTGCATTCTTCTTAGGTTCCTCTATGTACAAATGTCATCATTTGGCTTCAGAACGTTCTTTAAACGACTAAAAACATGTGTAAAATGTGGCCATTGGAATCAAACTGACTCTAGTCCATAGCAAAATGGCGACCATAGATTAGTTGCAGGTTTGAAAACAAAATGTCTCATGTCATGTGACTCTTTGGTTTCAAAATGTCCCACATCCATCTACTGAGTAATTTTACAATCACATTAAATAACATATTTTCTGCTGTATTTCTCATTATTTATCTTTGTTTAAAGGGAAATTTCAAGAGTGACAGCACTTGCAGCCATTTATAAAACCTTTTATTTACATTTCAACGGAAGTTCTTGTTTGTATGCTTCTCTAAATATAGTACTTTTCACTGAAAATTTCAAGTAGTGTTGGTGTATTCTATAGCTATTTTATTTATTTACGGACATGAAGATTTCTCTTAGAAGACCTTCTTGTAAGTGGGAATTATATTATTACCAACAATGGAGAAGAACTAAAACCTAGTATTGAATGCACTTATTTAGGAACAAAATTAGACCATTAAGGCGATAACACAGTAGAAATTAAAAATAGGATCGCACAAACAAAACAAGCAATAAATGCTTTAAACTCTGTTTGGTGGAGCAAAAATATTACAAAAAATAGAAAATTACAAATATATCAAACCATAATTCAGAGCATTTTAACATATGGTGCTGAAGTCTGGCAAATTCCTACCAGGGAAATGAAAAGAATTTTAAGTACAGAAATGGATGTTTTAAGAAGATCAGCTGGAAGATCTAGAATGGATAGAATACGAAATAAAGAAATAAGGGAAATTATGGGTGTACAGGAGGAGCCGGACATCATAGACATCATAGAAAAGAAAAGATTGCAGTGGTATGGTCATGTCAAACGAATGCCAGAGCCAAGATTGCCAAAAATTGTTATGGAATTGATCCCAATGGAAAGGAGGAAGAGAGGAAGACCGAAGGAAACTTGGATAGAAGGGGTACAAGCAGCTATGAATATCAGAGGAATGGAGGAAGATCAATGGATGTATAGAGAGGAATGACGTTTGGTTTCCAGAAGACGGCGGCAGCTGCCATGATACCGGATGATGATGATGATGACCAAATTCTTATAACAAATAACAATTTCATTTGATGATGATGATCATATGATTTCGGGGACCGATTAGGCCTTAAAGTTTTCCTGACATTTGTCTTACAGGTGAGGAAAAACCCCGATAAAAACCTCGCCCAGAAAAACTGCCCCGACCGGGGATCGAACCCGGGCCCGCTGCGTGACAAGGCAGCACGCTACCTCGAGACCACAGCGGTGGACATATTTTATTTATTAAATAGTATTGTTCTTTCAGATTTTTTTTTTCAGTACTGCGATGTTTACAATTTTGGAATCAAAGTAACTCATGTCCATTACTTTTGTTTTCAAAACGTCTTTTGTCCACTCTTTAGTTTCAAAATGTCTCTTGTCCAGATTATTTGTTCAAATTAAATAAAAACTACTAATTTTGGAATAGAAATCATGATAATATACTATAGCCTATGGTACCCTGAATGCCTAGAGAAGATTTCTAAAGGGAATTGTGCGCATTTCAGACCTAAAAATGTTTTTCGTTGTTCCCCACAAATTTATGAAAAAGGACAAGAGACGTTTTGAAAATAAACTCCTCATTTTTTCCAACTCTATGACTCCTGTCGATATCACAGGTTTCTAATTTAACTCCACATCGATTGCTATATTGTCCATATCTTCACCAGGTATACCGAAAATACGTAGACACTGTCGACATTGGTATTGCTCTAAGGAGTCGGTTTTCTCACATAACTGTTGTTCCAGTTTTAATATTTTGTTGTCCCTCTCCTGAAGCGAGAGTTCCAACTGCCCAATAACTTCTGTATTACGGTCTATAGTAACCTTTAGCTCCGATACAATAGCCTCACGCACGGAGTCCTTCAACAGCTGCAACATGGCTGAATCCCGCAAACATTCTTGGACCACACGCTTTGTTATTTCTTCACTGCTTTCTTCGTGATCTCTTGTTTTACGTGGAGCCATTTTGCGTAAAATTAATCTACAAACAAAATAAATGCACAACATCGACATTATGTTTATAAAAACAAACTAACACCTACTGAAAATTGTGCAAAAACACGAGCAACCAGTTTCATTATTATTCACAATCCGCCATGACACATACATAGCATGTATGGAGAGCGTATGTCTGCATGACCATGAACCTTCAGTTCGATAGAGCATGTGAGTGAGTTAGTTATAATTATTATTATTTTAAAATTAAATTAATCCTATAATCTCCCTTGTTACATATGTATAACATCGGGAATTTATCACATTATTTCCACAATAAATTAATATTTACTGCAAATGCCTGATTTATAATGATGTAACAACATTAGTAATGCATTTGATTTCACTACAATGGAAATTTGGTCTTCCAGCTTCTCCGTGTTTTAACAATATTAACAATAATATCGCGAAAGTCATTTTCTTCACATGCCTATTTGAAGAATGAATACAGAAACAGACTTTGTGCTGAAATTGATTTGAGACTTTATTAAACTTGTGTGGTTTCTGACTTCAAAGCTCTGTGCCATGGAAAGCACAGGTGCAACCTTCTCACACAATTCCAAGGAAGAGTTGAGTACTTTTAAGCTGTAACTAGAGTAAATTTAGGATTTTACTGTTAAGGATTAAGTTAAGTTTGAGTTTATAGAACCTTTTGCTTGAAATTAAGTTTTACACATGTCTGCTGTATGTACCATACTGCCTAGATTGATTATTTTACACTTTTAAAAATTTAGAAATTGTTTACTTTTTTGTAAAAAACCTAAGACTGATTATAGCCTTGGAAATCTGAATTCTGAAATTTTGGTTTTAGACTGGATTTTTTTGCATTATAAATCCCAGACACAGCCTCTAGATTTTTTTTGCACTTTTCAAAGTTTCGAAAATTTTGACTTTTGTTTGGGAAAAAACCAAGGCTAAAGCCTCGGAAAAATGAATTCTGAAATTATTGGATTTAGACCTGATTTTTTTGCATTATAAATCCCGGACACACCCTGTAGATTGATTTTTTTGCACTTTTAGAAAATTTTGACTTTTGTTTTGAAAAAATCAAGACTATAGCCTTGGAAAACTCAATTCTGAAATGTTATATTTAGAACAGATTTTTTACATTATAAATCCTGGACAATCCTCTAGATTGATTTTTTGCACTTTTCAAAATTTCGAAAATTTTAAAATATTTTCGGAAAAAATCCAAGACTGTAGCCTTGGAGAAATCAATTCTGAAATTTTGGATTTAGACCAGATTTTTTACATTACAAATCCCGGACACATCCTCTATATTGATTTTTAGCACTTTTCAATGTTTGGAAATTTTTGACATTTTCTTGTAAAAAACCTGAGGCTATAGCCTTGGAAAACTCAATTGTGAAATTTTGGATTTAGAGGAGATATTCTGCATTTTAAATCACGGCCCTCTAGATTGATATTTTGCACTTTTCAAGATATCTGTAATATATATATGTGTGTGTGTTAAAAAACCATGACTATAACTTTGGAGAAGTAATTCTGAAATTTTGGATTTAGAGCGGATTATTTGATTTTATGAATCTTGGACACACCCTCTAGATTGATTATTTTACACTTTTCAAAATTTCGAAAATTTTTACTTTTTTTTTGTAAAAACCTTAGACTATAGCCTTGGAAAACTCAATTCTGAAATTTTGGATTTAGAGCAGATTTTTTGCATTATAAATACCGGACACAGCCTCTAGTTTGATTTTTTGCACTTTTCTAAATACCGTAAATTTTAACTTTTTTTTTTGGTGGAAAAAAAAACACTTGGAAATCTCATCTGAAATTTTGGATTTAGACCGGATTTTTTGCATTATAAAACCCGGACGCACCCTCTAGATAGAATTTTTGTAATTTTTGAAATTTTGAACATTTTGACATTTTTTTAACAACACCAAAACTATAGCATCGGAAAACTCAAATTGAAATTTTGGATTTAGACCGGATTTTTTGCATTATAAATCCTGGACACACTCTTTAGATAGTATTTTCGTTGTTTATGAAATTTTGAAAATTTTGACATTTCTTTGAAAAACTCCAAGACTATAAGCCTTGGAAAACTCATCATCATCATCATCATCATCGTCATCCATGCAAGTATTAGGCCACGTGGCCTGTTATGGTCTCAAAGAGGAATTTTCCATCCAGCGCTTTTTTTGGACGTCCCAGCGATCTTTTGCCTTGGGGGCAGTAGCGAAGTATGGCTTTTGGAATTCTATAAGACGGCATTCGTTGAAGATGGGCTTTCCAGTTGTTCTGGTAATTTTGTATATGGTGAAGAATGGGTTCTACATCCAACTCTTCCATAATTTCCTCATTTCTTTTATGGTCCCACTTTATAGAGCCTGCTGTTCGGCTCCTAAATCGCATCTCATTTGCTGTTATTTGGCTTTCATCTATTCATATTGTCCATGCTTCACTACCACATCTTAATACTGGTCTTGCGAGAACCTTGTAAAGCCGTAATCTTGTGTTCTTCTGCACTAAAGATGGTTTCATTATACTGTTAATTATTCCCGTTGTTTTTGTAAAATTTGTGATTTTCTTTGATATATCAGCTTCATCTTGAAATGTTAAATTATAACCCAAATAATTAAATTTGTTTACTCGTTCTAAAATTTCATCATCCAAAACTATTTTGCTAGGTATAGGGTATTTCCCACAAATGGCCATTACTTTAGTTTTCTTTGTATTGATTTCCATATTGTACCTTTATGCAATTATATTAAAATTGTGTATAGAGTACTGTAAATCTGTTTTTGTTGGAGCTATTAATACCAAATCATTTGCAAAAAGCAAAGAGTATATTTTATGGTTTCTATTAATTTGGATAGAACCATGTCTCATCTGTCGCCAATCTTGGAGTATTCTATCCATGTATATGATAAAGAGCAAGGGCGAGAGGCCACATCCTTGTCTTACGCCCCTATTCATTTCTGTCCATTCTGTTTGTGTGTTACTGATTCGAACTGAAATCAAATTTGTTTTATATATATTGTATAAATTTAAAATATGCTGTTGTGGTAGATTGTTGTCAGCTAAAATTTCCAACAGTTTATTCCCATTGATTTTGTTGAAGGTTTTTTTGAAGTCCACAAAAGCTAAATGTGTTTCTACATTGAACTCCCTGTGTTTTTCTATTAATAATTTCATGGAGAAATAACCATCACAGCAGGATCGACCTTTACGAAAGCCATTCTGTTCTTCGCTGAGGAGGCTGTTAAGATGTTTGTATAATTTGTTCTTAATTATATTGGCGTAAATTTTGTATCCAGAATTTAATAAGCTGATGCCTCTGTAATTTTCACAGTTTTTCTTGTCTCCTTTTTTAAATATTGGTATTACAATAGATTTTGTCCAACTTACAGGAATGTCTCTCCCTTCCCACAGTTTATTTAAGAATGTTAGTAATCTGTCTAAAAACAGAGAATTTTATTTTTAAATAGTTCAATACTGTTTCCATCCTCTACAGGAGCTTTGTTGATTCTCATTTTCATTAATACTTCTGGTAGTTCTTCCTCTGTAATCAAGTCTGTAGAGGTGTTACTGGATGATGGTAAAGTGAGAGTATTTGGAGTTTGGGTCCATAGATTTTGAAAATAATTTGACCATTGTTTGGCTGGGATGACATTAAGGTTGAGATTGTCTTTTGTTTCACGATTCAAATTTTTCAAGATTTTGTATGTTTGTGGCGCGGGTCTAGTAATATCATTCTCTAATTGTGACATAAATTCCTCCCAATTTTTCCTATGCCTCTTTCGCTGTTGCTCTTGTTTTGTGGTAATTGATTTTGTCTTCTTCTGATTTATTTGATAGGTACTTGGGGTATGCTTCTTTTTGTCTTTGATAATTTGCGCTATTTCTTCATCCCAATGTCTTATGCCATTTCTTTTAACCGTCTCATTTTTGTGCCTAGGCTTTCTTTTGCAGATTGTTTTATGATGTTAGCAAGTTTACTCCATTCCTCATCAATATTTTCGGAGACAGGGCAATCCTTCATAATGTTTTGCATTCTTGTCTTATAAAACCAACCTGTACTGAGATCTCTGAGGGAGCTTCCATTGAACTTCAAATCCAATTTCTGAACTTTCTTTTCTTTTTTTTTAAACTCAGTTTTGAAATTTTGGATATAGGCCGGATTTTATTGCATTATAAATCCCGGACACGCCACCTAGATAGTATATTTGTAGTTTTTGAAATTTTGAAACTTTTGACTTTTTTTTAAAAACACCAAGATTATAGCCTTGGAATACTCAAATTTTGAAATTTTGGATTTATACCGTATTCTTTGCATTATAAATCCCGGACACACCCTCTAGATAGTATTCTTGTAGCTTTTGAAATTTTGAGATTTTTTCTAAAACAACAAGAAACTCAAAAACTAAAAATTGAAATTTTGGATTTAGACCGGATTTTTTGCATTATAAATCCCTGACACACACTCTAGATAATATTTTTGTAGTTTTTGAAATTTTGACATTCTTTCAAAAACACTAAGACTATAGCCATGGAATACTCAATTTTGAAATGTTGGATTTAGACGGGATATATTGCATTATAAATCCCGGACACACCCTCTACACAGTATTCTTGTGGTTTTTGAAATTTTGAAAATTTTGACATTAGCCTCGGAAAACTCAAATTTGAAATTTGGATTTAGACCGGATTTTTTGCATTATAAATCCCGGACACACCCTCTACATAGTTTTTTGTTGTAGTTTTTGAAATTTTGAAAATTTTTACATTTTCTTGAAAAACACCAAGACTATAGCCTCAGAAAACTCAAATATGAAATTTTGGATTTAGACTGAATTTTATGCATTATAAATGCCGGACACACACTCTAGATAGTATTTTTGTAGTTTTTGAAAAACACATTTTTTTGAAAAACACCAACTCAATATTGAAATTTCGGATTTAGACCGCATTTTTTCTATTATAAATCCCAGACACACCCTCTGGATAGTATTTTTGAAGTTTTTCAAATTTTGAAAATTGACATTTTTTTTAAAAACACCAAGACTATATATAGCCTTGGAAAACTCAAATTTGAATTTTTGGATTTAGACCGGATTTTGCCATTATATATCCCGGACAGACCCTCTAGATAGTATTTTTGTACTTTTTGAAATTTTGAAAATTTTGATTTCTTGACAAACTCCACGACTATATAGCCTTGGAAAAATCAAATTTGAAATTTTGGAATTAGACCGGATTTTGTGAATTATAAATCCCGGGAGCATCCTCTAGATAGTATTTTTGGAGTTTTTGAAATGTTGACATTTTTTTAAAACTCCTGGACTATAGCCTTTGAAAACCCAAATTTGAAATTTTGGATTTAGACCGGGTTTTTTGCAATATAAATCCCAGACACACCCTCTGTAGTTTTTGAAATGTAGAAAATTTTGACATTTTTTAAGAACACGAAGACTATTTATATACCCTATGAAAACTCAATTTTGAAATTTTTTATTTAGACAGGATTTTTTGTATTATAAATACCGGACACACCCTCTAGGTAGTATTTTGGTAGTTTTTGAAATTTTGTAAATTTTGACATTTTTTTTAAATACCAAGGCTATAGACTAGGAAAACTCAAATTTGAAATTTTGGATTTGGACCGGATTTTTTGCGTTATAAATCCCGGACACACCCTCTAGAGTATTCTTGAAGTTTTTGACATTTTTTATAAAACACCAAGAATATATAGCATTGGAAATGTCAAAATTTTCGAAATTTCAAAAACTGCAAAAACACTATCTAGAAGCTCTGTCCGGGATTTATAATGCAAATTTTCAAAATTGCGTTTTTTATGGCTATAGTCTTGGCGCTCTTCCAAAAAATGTCAAAATTTTCGAAATTTCAAAAACTGCAAAGATACTCCCTAGAGAATGTGTCCGCGATTTACAATGCAAAAATTCCGATCTAAATCCAAAATTTCAAAATTGAGTTTACCAAGGCTATAGTCTTGGTGTTTTTCCAAAAAATGTCAAAATTTTATATATCAAAAACCGCAAAAATACTATCTACAGGGTGTATCCGGGATTTATAATGCAAAAAATCTGGTCTAAAACCAAAATTTCATAATTGAGTTTTCCAAGGTTATAGTCAAGGTGTTTCTCATAAAAATGTCAAATTTTTCGAAATTTAAAAACTGCAAAAATACACTTCAGAGGGTGAGTCCGGTATTTAAAATGCAACTAATCCGGTCTAAATTCAAAATTTAAAAATTGAGTTTTCCAAGGCTATAGTCTAGGTGTTTCTCAAAAAAGTCAAAATAGTCGAAATTTCAAAGAAACTGATAAATACTATCTAGAAGCTCTGTCTGGGATTTATAATGCAAAAAAATCCGGTCTAAATCCAACATTTCAAAATTGCGTTTTCCAGGGCTATAGTCCCGGTGTTTTTTTTTAAAATGTCAAAAATTTCGAAGTTTCAAAAATTGCAAAAATACTATCTTCAGGGTGTGTCTGGGATTTATAATGCAAAAAATCCGGTCTAAATCCAAAATTTCAAAATTGAATTTTTGCAAGGCTATAGTCTGATGTTTCTCCAAAAAAATGTCGAAATTTTCGATATTTCGAAAACTGCATATATACTATCTACAAGCTCTGTCTGTGATTTATAATGCAAAAAATCCGGTCTAAATGAAAATTCTAAAATTGCGTTTCCCAAAGGCAAGTCTTGGTGTTTTTCCAAAAAAGTCAAAATTTTCGAAATTTCAAAACTGCAAAAATACTATCTAGAGGTGTGTCTGGGATTTATAATGCAAAAAATCCGGTCTACATCCAAAATTTCAAAATTGAGTTTTCCAAGGCTATAGTCTTGGTGTTTTTCCAAAAAATATCAAAATTTTCGAAATTTCGAAAACTGCAAAAATACCATCTAGAAGCACTGCCTGGGATTTATGATGCAACAAAATCCGGTCTAAATCCCAAATTTCAAAATTGCGTTTTCCAAGGCTATAGTCTCGGTGTTTTTAAAAAAAAATGTCAAAATTTTCGAAATTTCAAAGACTGCAAAAATACCCTCTAGAGGGTGTGTTCGGGATTTATAATGCAAAAAATCCGGTCTAAATCCAAAATTTTAAATTGTTTTTTCCAAGTCTTGGTGTATTTCCAAAAAATGTCAAAAATGTCTAAATTTCAAAAACCGCAAAAATAGTAGATTTATAATGCAAAAAATCCGGTCTTAATTCAAAATTTCAAAATTGAGTTTTCCAAGGCTACAGTCATGGCGTTTTTCCAAAAAATGTAAAAATTTTCTAAATTTCAAAAACCGCAAAAATGCTATCTAGAGGGTGTATCCGGGATTTATAATGCAAAAAATCCGGTCTAAATCCAAAATTTCAAAATTGCGTTTTCCATGGCTGGTGTTCTTCCAAATAGTGTCAAAATTTACGAAATTTCAAAGACTACAAAAGTACTCCCTAAGGGGTGTGTCCGGGATTTATAATCCGAAAAATTCGGTCTAAATCCAAAATTTCAAAATTGCTTTCTCCAAGTCTTGGTGTTTTACCAAAAAAAAGTAAAAATTTCGACATTTAAAAAACTACAAAAATACTATCTAGAAGCTCTGCCCGGGATTTATAATGCGAAAAATCCGGTCTAAATCCAAAATTTTAAAATTGCGTTTTCCAAGGCTTGGTGTTCTTCCAAAAAAGTCATTTTTTCGAAATTTCAAAAACTGCAAAAACATCTAGAAAGTCTGTCTGGGATTTTTAAACCAAAAAATCCAGTCTAAATCCAAAATTTCAAAATTGAGTTTTCCAAGGCTATAGTCTTGGTGTATTTCCAAAAAATGTCAAAAATGTCTAAATTTCAAAAACCGCAAAAATAGTAGATTTATAATGCAAAAAATCCGGTCTAAATTCAAAATTTCAAAATTGAGTTTTCCAAGGCTACAGTCATGGCGTTTTTCCAAAAAATGTAAAAATTTTCTAAATTTCAAAAACCGCAAAAATGCTATCTAGAGGGTGTATCCGGGATTTATAATGCAAAAAATCCGGTCTAAATCCAAAATTTCAAAATTGCGTTTTCCATGGCTGGTGTTCTTCCAAATAGTGTCAAAATTTACGAAATTTCAAAGACTACAAAAGTACTCCCTAAGGGGTGTGTCCGGGATTTATAATCCGAAAAATTCGGTCTAAATCCAAAATTTCAAAATTGCTTTCTCCAAGTCTTGGTGTTTTACCAAAAAAAAGTCAAAATTTCGACATTTAAAAAACTACAAAAATACTATCTAGAAGCTCTGCCCGGGATTTATAATGCGAAAAATCCGGTCTAAATCCAAAATTTTAAAATTGCGTTTTCCAAGGCTTGGTGTTCTTCCAAAAAAGTCATTTTTTCGAAATTTCAAAAACTGCAAAAACATCTAGAAAGTCTGTCTGGGATTTTTAAACCAAAAAATCCAGTCTAAATCCAAAATTTCAAAATTGAGTTTTCCAAGGCAATAGTCTTGGTGTTTTTCCAAAAAATGTCAAAATTTTCTATATATCAAAAACCGCAAAAATACTATCTAGAGGATGTATCCGGGATTTATAATGCAAATAATCTGGTCTAAAACCAAAAGTACAAAATTGAGTTTTCCAAGGCTATAGTCTAGCTGTTTCTCATAAAAATGTCAAAATTTCCTAAATTAAAAAAAGAAAATGCAAGAATACACTCTAGAGGGTGACTAATCCGACTAATCCGGTCTAAATCCTAAATTTCAAAATTGTGTTACTCAAAAAAAAAGTCAAAATATTCGAAATTTCAAAAACTGCAAAAGTACTATCTAGAGGAAGTATACGGGATTTATAATAAAAAAATCCGGTCTAAACCCAAAAATTTCAAACTTGGGGTTTCCAAGTCTATAATTTTGGTGTTTTTCCGAAAAAAGTCAAGAGTTTTCGAAATTTCAAAAATCGCAAAAATTCAATCTAGATGGTGTGTCTGGGATTTATAGTGCAAAAAATCCGGTCTAAATACAAATTTTCATAATAGCGTTTTCCAAGGCTTGGTGTTTTTCCAAAAAATGTCAAAATTTTCTAAATTTCAAAAACTGCCAAACTGCTATCTAGAAGCTCTGTCCGGGATTTATAATGCAAAAAATCCGTTCTAAATCCGAAATTTCAAAATTGCGTTCTCAATGGCAATAGTCTTTAGTGTTTTTCCTAAAAATGTGAAAATTTTCGAAATTTCAAAAACTGCAAAAATACTATCTAGAAGCTCTGTATGGGATTATAATGCAAAAGAATCCTGTCTAAATCCAAAATTTCTAAATAGCGTGTTCCAAGGTTATAGTCTTTATGTTTTTCCAAAAAATGTTAAAATTTTTGACATTTCAAAAACTGCAGAAATACTTCCATGAAGCTCTGTCCGGAATTTATAGTGCAAAAAAATCCCGGCTAAATCCAAAATTTCAAAATTGCGTTTTCAGTGGCTATAGTCTTAGTGTTTTTCCGATTCCGATTGAGGGTCTTTCCACTTTTCAGCGGTTGCCCTTTTACCAGCCTTTACCGGCTGCTGGCCCTTCACATCCACATGTTTCAATCACAGAGGTAGATGTTCAACAGCCAGTGTAGGGGTGACATGTGGTTAGCATGTCGAGTCCCCCAGCCGTTATAGCTGGTTCCTCAACCTGGAGCCGCTACTTATTGTAGCTACCCAATTGCCTCACGATGCTGGGTGGGCACCGGTCCCATACTGGCCGAAATACCATGAGAAAATTTCTTCCTCCATGGAGACTCGAACCAGCGCAAGTCCCGTAGCTCTGCGCCAAGGCTTCCTACCTTAACCGCTCGGCTACGGCGCGGGACAGTGTTTTTCCAAAAAATGTAAATATTTTAAAATTTCAAAAGCAGCAAAAAAACTATCTAGAGAGTTTGTCAGGGATTAATAATGCAAAAAATCAGGTCAAAATTTCAAATTTGAGTTTTCCAAGGCTATAAATGTCAAAATTTTCGAAATTTCAAAAAGTGGAAAAATACTATCTAGAGGATGTGCCCGGGATTTATAATGCAAAAATTACGGTCTAAATCCAAAATTTAAAAATTGAGTGTTTTTTCAAAAAAAAAGTCAACATTTTCGAAATTACAAAAAAAGACAAAAATTCTATCTAGAGGGTGTGTCCGGCATTTATAATGCAAAAAATCCGGTCTAAATGCAAAATTTCAATATTGCGTTTTCCAAGGCTAGAGTTTCGGTAATTTTTAAAAAATGTGAAATTTTTCGAAATTTCAAGAAATGCAAAAATACTCTCTAGAGTGTGTGTGCGGGATTTATAATGCAAAAAATCCTGTTAAAATCCAAAATTTTCAAAGTTGAGATTTCCAAGGCTATAGTCTTGGTGTTTTTTCAAAAAATGTCAAAACTATCGAAATTTCTTAAACCGCAAAAATTACTTACTAGAGGGTGTGTCGGGGATTTATAATACAAAAAATCCGTTCTAAACCCAAAAATTTCAAACTTGAGTTTTCCAAGGCTATAGTCATGGCGTTTTACCAAAAAAAGTCAAAATTGTCGAAATTTCAAAAACCGCAAAAATGTTATCTAGAAGCTCTGCCCGTGATTTATAATGCAAGAAAACCGGTCAAAATCCAAAATTTAAATATTGCTTTTTCCGAGGCTCTAGTCTCGGCGTTTTTCCAAAAAATGTCAACATTTTCGAAATTTATAAAACTGCAAAAATACTATCCAGAAGGTGGGTCCGGGATTTATAATGCAAAAGACCCGGTCTAAATACAAATATCCAAGTAGCGTTTTCCAAGGCTATAGTCTTGGTGTTTTTTCAAAAAATTGTGAACATTTTCTAAATTTAAGGAACTGCCAAAAAGCTATCTGGAAGCTCTGTGCTGAATGTACAGGGTGGACCGCTCGAATGGACCTAATTTCAATTGCTTGTTACTGGCAAACGGTTGAAGATAGAAACTTAAAACAACGTTCATAGTACAGAAAAAACTCACCAAGTTTCGAATCCTGTCGGTAGATGGCACAAAGATACGTTTCTCGTTCTTAGATTTAATTGTTTGTGAAAATGGCGACTCCGCAGATGAAAGCGCAAGCTGTTTTGTGGTATGCGGAGTTTAAATCAATCATTAGAGTTCAAAGGGAGTTCCGGCGTGTGTTTAACCGTGATGCTCCAACTGCTAGAAGCATAAAGAAGTGGCGTGATACATTATTAGCTACAGGATCTGTGTTGAAGAAGCATGGTGGTGGTCGCAGAGCATCCGATGAAATGGTAGCAAATGTTCAAGCCGCATTTGAGCGAAGCCCCCGGAAGTCATTAAGAAGAGCTTCGCGGGAACTTCAAATACCAAAATCGACATTACAACGGATTGTCCACAAACGCCTCAAACTGCACGCATATAAAGTGCAGTTAGTGGCAACGTCTGGAGCCGAATGACATGCCGAAACGAGTGGAATTCGCCAATACGATGCTGGACCGTCTCGGCGCTGATCCTGACTTCATGACCAAGATTTTCTTCTCGGACGAAGCCACTTTCCATTTGTCAGGCAAGGTAAACCGGCATAAATGTGCGGATCTGGGGATCGGAGAATCCTCACGCTATTCAAGAGCATGTTCGTGATAGTCCGAAGATGAATGTTTGGTGCAGTTTGTCACATAATAAGGTCATTGGACCGTTTTTCTCTTCGCCGAGAAAACTGTTTCGTGGTACCACATATCTTGACATGCTGGAGCAGTTCTTCTTTCCCACAAATTGAACAACTGCAGCCTAACATCGTTTTCCAGCAAGATGGTGCTCCTCCCCACTGGTCCAATGAAGTTCGTACGACTTTGGACAACATTTTCCCTGGCCGTTGGATTGGTAGGGGAGGACCAATCGCGTGGCCCCCGAGATCTCCCGATTTAAACACCACTGGATTTCTTTCTCTGGGGCTATGTCAAAGATAAAGTTTACACACCCCCAGTTCAAAGACCTTCGTGATCTTCGTGAGCGCATCATAGAGGCTATTGAGAACATTCCAGAAGACATACTCCAACGTACTTGGCAAGAAAATTGTTCATCGCTTTGATATCGTCACAGTGACTGCTGGGGCTCATATAGAGATGTGGTGATCTGGATATCAAAACTTGGTGAGTTTTTCTGTAATATGAACGTTGTTTTAAGTTTCTATCTTCAACCGTTTGCCAGTAACAAGCAATTGAAATTAGGTCCATTCGAGCGGTCCACCCTGTATAATGCCAAAAAACCCGGTCTAAATCCAAAATTTCAAAAATGCGTTTTCCAAGGCTATAGTTTTGGTGTTTTTTAAAAAAGTAAACATTTTCGAAATTGCAAAATTCGCAAAAATACTCTCTAGAGGGTGTGTCCGGAGTTTATAATGCAAAAAATCCGGTCTAAATCCAAAATTTCAAATTTGAATTTTCCAAGTCTATAGACTTGGTGTATTTAAAAAAATGTCAAAATTTTCGAAATTTCATAAGCTGCAAAATTGCTTTATAGAGAGTGTGTCCGGGATTTAGAATGCAAATAATTCGGTCTAAATCCAAAATTTCAAAATTGTGTTTTCAATGGCTATAGTCCTAGTGTTTTTCCAAAAAATCAAAATTTTCGAAATTTAAAAAACTGCACAAACACTCTCTAGAGGGTGCGTCCGTGATTTATAATGCAAAAGATCAAGTCTAAATCCAAAATTTCATAATTCAGTTTTCCAAGGCAGTCTTGCTTTTTTTCCAAAAAAATGTCAATATTTTCATAATTTCAAAAACCGCAAAAATACTATGTACCGGGGTGTCAGGGATTTATAGGCACAAAATCGTCTAATCAAATTTCAAAATTGACTTTCCAAGCTATAGTCTTGGTGTTTCCAAAGAAGTCAAAATTTTCTTAAATTTCAAAACCGCAAAAATACAATCTAGAGGGTGTGTCCGGGATTGGTATACAAAAATCGGTCTTAACCCAAAA